>CM068831.1:116902613-116917613 GCA_028554795.2 Sinohyriopsis cumingii
TAACTTTACAAAAGCATTTGGTTAGAGCGTCCGCCTCGGATGCGGGAGGTCGCTGGTTCGAACCCCGGCCGAGTCATACCAAAGACTTATAAAAATGATACTAACAGCTTCCTCGCAAGGCGCTCAGCATTAAGAGGTTAGTGTTAGGACTGATCGGCCTGGTGTCAGGATAACGTGACTGGGTGGGACATCATACTACATTTCTGCAGCAGGATGCCCCGCTGCTAGACATCACTATAAATTGCCACACTGCAGACATCGTAGCTATATGAATGATTTTTTTTAAAGCTATGTTAAAAATCCATTTCTCACAAATCTCATCTCAAGACTCTATTTACCTGCACCTGATTTGCTTTATATATACGTCGCAGGAAGCAAGATGCATCATCTAAGTGAATTTAGACAAAATTGCGATCGTCTCATGTGGCATCACAGTAACATTCTGTGCAATGAAAGCTGTAAAAGAATTACATGCATTCATTGGTAAAACGCAGTCGAAAATGCAATATATTACAGACATTTTGCAAGAGATCAAACGTTGCACATATTGCTAGGTGGTTACAGAAAGAAAATGACATTTGCAAAATCACGATTTTATCTGGTAACAATTAATGCAAAATAGTCCTCAGTAAATAAACTGAGACATTGGCAAAGACAGAAACTGTTTAAATAAATCCTCGAAAAGGAAGTTAGACGCTGACCCTTATTCTGTAGCTGACCGGTTTTCACAATACCGAGTTGAATGGAAAATTCATAGGATATTGGGTACCACCTGATTACCATCTATTCTCGCTTATAAGTCGAGTTAAACTGCAAACAACAGCATATTGCGCCTGTAGATCAGAGTCTATGTTGTTTGCTCCACTGATTACTACTAACAAACTGCGCAGACCCAGATCTGCCGGCGCATTATTTTACTACAGATCTTGGTCTTTGCCGTTGCAGTTGGACTAGTCTGATATGCAAGTACAGACGGTACTCCTTATTTGTGTATTTCTATTACCCAAGTAAAGATCCGAGGCCGATACAAAACGTTTCTCACTCTCTCTCTCTCTCTCTCTCTCTCTCTCTCTCTCTCTCTCTCACTCGCGCGCGCGCTTTAAGTCGTAAAATTACATAATAGCTTTATTGTAAGTTTTGTTGTTGACCTCAAAATGTCCATTGAATCAGATTTTGCTGCCTTGGTTAATAGGTCATCCATTTAATGTCCTGGGCTCGGTCGTACTTTTTGATATCATTATAATTACAGTGTGCATAAAAGTAGTTGTAGATAAAAAATACGTCTTTGATGAAATTGCTTGAATTTGGGAAAACACATTAAATTTTAGGCAACTAGCATGATTTCTTTTGATGAATGTCCTTGAAAGCTGTTCTTCAAAATGTGTTGTAATAAACGGACACAATTAGAGTGAGTAATGTCCCTTGTGGGAATAATTGCTTGTACTAATTTAATACAAGTCACGTGCCTTCAGGCGCACTTAGATGATATCGTCTTAATGTACTAAATTAAGGGCCACGTATATGTATTTCCCGACTGGATCTCTACAGTATCAATGGGACGAATGTCTTCTAAAAAGAAATCTGCTTGAATTTCTTTTGGGTTGTGTCAGTCTTGTCATTCAACGTTCACTTAGCTTAAATCATCATTCAAAATTTAAATTTAGATTCTGTTTACTGTATTTGAAAGGAAGGTTTTTATTCCTACGATAAAACTTGTAATAATTCGGAGATACAGGTTATTGAGCTAGTAACGGTCTTGCAAAGGTCCTCTTTGTAACCGTTGGGAGGTTGACAGCTGTCTTGAAAAAAAAACCTGTTGTAAGAACGTTCACTGGGAAGATTTTCAATTATCGTATCAAATTGCATCTTACATCATTTTCATGCTGATTCATTCTTCTCTTCGTGTGTGAACTCAGCAGCAGTACAGTTTGCATGTATTTCAAATCGTATGGAACTAACAATGGCTCATGACATATTTAATCCTTCATTCCAAATGTGACCCATTACGCTTTATCCTTCATTAAACTTACCATGGGCATATATCTATGTAAGGAAAATAGATGAACTCGAAATAAAACTAATCTAATTAATTATGTAACAAGATACAAAGTATTCGTGATGTTTCGTACTCAGACTGAGTATATTTTGAACCTTGTTTTCCATTTTCTTTTTCATGTATTTACATGGGCATGTGTGTGTGTGTGTGTGTGTGTGTGTGCACCCGCGCACTGGGGCGTTATGCCGCAGACATGTAGCATCATGTTCCACCCAATCACATCATCTTGCCACCAGGCTGACCAGTCCTAACACTATCCTCTTAATGCTGAGAGCCAAGCGAGGCAGCTACTAGTACTATTTTTTGACCACTCGATCGCCCGGGACAACATTTTAGGATGATGTTGAATGTCGCAGTAATATACATGTAGGGTGATCTGAATTAATATTAGTAGCGTATTAGATAGAGCACTATTTCTTTGTTGGTATGACTTGGCCGGGGTTCGACCCCGTACACGTACACACCCTGCCTAACACATTTTCACGTACTTCCCCTGGCAAACACACTTTCATGTTTATGTACACACCCTGAATAACACGGTGATGTTGTTGCATTTAATGGCAGACATCCATTCACGTGTTAAAAATAAAACCTCGAAAGTACGGTTGCCAAAAGAGTGAGATAGTCCTCGAAAGTATCATTGCCGAAGATGAGAAAGACATCGAAAGTACGGTTGCCAAGAGATGACAAAGAATGTGGTTACTCTAGCGATTGAAAATGGCGGAACCTCTTTATCGAAGATTGTTCAAAATACTGGAAGGTGTCAGTTATGTTAGGAAATTTTGAAAAGGAAAGCTTAAATAACGCACATAAATTTG
This sequence comes from Sinohyriopsis cumingii, assembly GCA_028554795.2. Lineage (NCBI taxonomy): Eukaryota > Metazoa > Mollusca > Bivalvia > Unionida > Unionidae > Sinohyriopsis > Sinohyriopsis cumingii. Next base: position 116,905,488 of record CM068831.1, read on the forward strand.
GAGTCAGGGCACAACACATCAATGATAAATATCTACAAGTAAATATTTTTTGTTTTAATTATTAGTTTATTGCCAAGTGTAAGATGTTCACTTACCTCTTGTCAGTACACGTAAACCAATAAATACTCAAAGAGCCGCAAAGATATATCTCTGCCATTTCCACTGGATACAAAGAAGGAGTTTTAGTGCTCTCATCGGGGTGTGAAAAACAGGGTTTTAGTAATTAGATGTTTCACCCAGACTGATTTTGTTACGTTCCTGTACAATGTTATTTTCGTCTGTAAATTAATTTCTCTGCATAAAAGCATTTTTAATCGTAAAGATTTACTTAAAAATGCCTTGGATGTATTAAACTTGAGAGAGAGAGAGAGAGAGAGAGAGAGAGAGAGAGAGAATTCACACAGTAAATAAAACTGAATAGAGAAACATGCGTATTATAATTAAGTGTTTGGTTTATTTAAATGCTAAGTTGTCCATGATATATTGACAATTTCCAGTATTTGACCAGGATGCAATTTATTGCAATTCACTTTTTTTTCTCTCATTATTTTCCGATATCTGTTGGTAGATTGATGCTCCGTTTCACCTATGCAGTTCCAACTGAGAACGGTAGATTCATATAGAGTTGAAAGAACACAAATGACAATATGAACACGCATAAAGAAACAAAGAAAAGAAGAAACAAACAAGCAAATAAAAAAAAACATTAACGAACAACATCAACATTGCAACAAGAACAAAGAAAACACTGCAGAGACACGTGTGTGTGCCTATATATATATATATATATATATATATATATATATATATATATATATATATATATATATATATATATATATATATATATATATATATATGAGAGAGAGGTGCAGTAAAAACACCTGATAATACCATCTCGTTCTTAATCGTCCTATCTATTATTGTGCCTGTTAACCATTTATAATATCGATTTTACCATTTATCTGTAATACAATACTGCTCTTTTTGGTGGGAATCGACTTTAGCGAATGGAAATTGCTATAGACTGTGTTATTACGCTTCCATTAAACTGTCCCCTTTGGTGCAAAACATCGAAAATTAATGATGTCTTCTCATAGTTTCGATAATTGGGATCCATTGTAATATAACTTTACATTTCTAGAATTTTCACTAGTCCCGAAGGGTAATTTATTTAGCTGGACGAATAATTAATAACAAATGTTTTAGAAATATTTTGGTTAGTTATCGAATTAAAAATAAATGGTTGTGGTTTCACTATAGAATTTCAAACATTTATTTTGACCCCTTACTATTAACTAAAACCTTTCAGCATTACATAATCACCGCAAATTAAAAATTAAGAGAAATGAATACTCTCATATCGGGTTTGTTTAAACAGTTTTGAAACCAAGACTAGACTTGAAAAACTAGGGTCTACTTTTGAGTAACTCATTAATGCTTGAATGCATTTATGACAACATACGTAAAGAAGAGAGAGAGAGAGGGGGGGGGGGCCTCATACACGCTCTGTTTCACGCTTAGGTTTATCTAATAATAATAATGAGAAGAAGTTTGTTTTTCACTCGATAAAATTCCAAAAGTGGCTACAATTAATGGAGTAAACTTCGTGTATTTCTTTAAATTATATTGTGATTCATGAGATTTTCCGTTTTCGGTAATTGTGCTTGATAGCTACATTGTCATAATTTTAGTTAAGTAAGCATAAAGATTACTTGTGTGTATTGCCCATTTATGAGTCGCGAAATATGTTAAAAAATTCAGAAGAACGACGATGACACGAAAATAATATGATTTACGGCATCTAATCTTCAAATTTAAGTTAGACATGGTTGCGTTTGAGGTTTGTGACTAGAGGGTGCTCGTTCGAATACTGCCTAGAGTCGATAGACCGCTGTGCTGTGTCTCTAGGTATGATGTGTTATTAAAAATGTTTCGGCACGACATAACATCTCATGTGTTGATGTGGTCTTAGACATAAGTAATCAGTCAGTCATGATTTATGTTTGTTTCAGTTCGTTGAATCAGTACTTGTTTTAGAAGACTTAAATAATTCACTAGTTATCCATGGACGTATTGTGTATGTCTCTTCTTTGCTGTATTTGCAGGGTGGTCTTGCTCAGCTCCCACTACCCCCCCCCCCCTCGCCCGGCCCAAAATGCCCACACCCCCTACACACACTTATTCATAAACGGAAAAGTTTTCTTTTTTGGGTGGGTGGGTGATATTTAACAACACATCAACACAAATACGTTATTCAGTGCGGGTCAATTGGAGTAAAGTCCTTTACCCTAGGACAAGCCGCGGTAGCCGACCAGATTCTGTTGTTGGAATCGAACCCGCGCGTAGGGAACGGTATCCACAAAGCGACCACTGTTCCTGCATCCATCAGTTATGTCAGACGCTATGAAGGAGAGTGCAGTATACATATTAAGTGTTTTTATCTGTAGGCATGATAAGGGTATTAAACAAGAGATTCGAAATTAGTGTCAAAAAGTGGAATTGATCAAATCAAGTATTTAGGATATTAGTGGACTATATGTTTTTAAAATAATCCAGAAATCACGCTTGGAAAATATACAATACATTTTTCGTGGAATGTAATATATAGTTCCTTAGATTGGAATTATCGCCATGGATTTGAGATCTTGAAGGGACGATGACTTGCTATATTTAACTCTATTGATGTTATTTATGAAATTTGTCTTAAGACGATGGTGAGGTCAGTGCTCTTTAAATAGCAGAGGAAAGAGTACGATATCAAAATTCTCTCTCTCTCTCGTGCTGCCGTAAAATATATGCATCGTGGTTTCAATCAACAGTTTTCTACAATATTTCTCATGAAATTGATTTCCGATTTGTACGTTTTATGACGTAATCGATTCAGGGTGCGTAATTTATGTTTTTTGTTTCTTCTACTGGCGTGCTTGATTCTTCTAATTCATACCACTGATACGATGTCATTATTAATACATGGTCTAGTTCTCATAAAGCTGTAACTTGCAATTATGCCTGCCACAAATATCGTATAGCTTTCTTGGTATCTGTAAATTTTAATGAAGTTAACATGCATTTTTTTTACATGGAAGCTGCAATATTTTATACGAATTCATTTTACTCCTTTTTAATTCCCTTACATCGATTTCTTCTGATCCTTTAATAACTAAAACTATTTCCTAAAGCCCATATAATGTTATTAAAGGAAATAACATTTAACCTTTGGGCTTTTCTTGTAACATTTTTCTTGTATTTCGTGTTTCATCAATAACGTGTGTCAATAAGCAACATCTGCTAGGATTTGATTTGAGTCAATATTCATTCTTTGGAATGAGGGCCTTTTGCACTGGTCTGCAATTTGTGATTAAATCTTATTTATTTTAGTGAAATATTGACAAGTACTTAACATTCTGTGTTTCAAAAGTTTACGAGATTAAGTATTGCATTGATTTATCGGTAAAACAGAAACCTTGTCTTAAAAAGACCTCCAGGCCGTGCTCATTGCAAGTTAAATATTTAATGTCACTTGTATCAGTAGGTAAAAATATAGAAAAGTGTCATATATATATACATACATACATACATACATACATACATACGTCAGTTAAACATTACAGTGCCAACAGCTCAGTGTGTGTTCTCTGTCTCTGTCTGACACACACACACACACACACACACACACACACACACACACACACGTGTAGCATCATGTCCCATCCAGCAACATTATCCTGAAACCAGACCGACCAGTCCTAGCCCTAACCTCTTAATGCTAAGTGCCTAGTAAGGCAGCTATTAGTATCACTTTTTATGTCTTTGGTATGACTTGGTCTGGGTTCGAACCTGCAACCTCCCGCATCAGAGGCAGACACTCCATGTGTGTGTGTGTGTGTGTGTGTGAGAGAGAGAGAGAGAGAGAGAGAGAGAGGACACACTGGGCTGTTGGCACTGTAATGTTTAATTGACGTCAGAATTACTTTTCTTAATCAGGCTTTTATATGTAAAGGGAATCATCTCTCTTCTGAAGTTACTTTGCTTATTTTATTGATTTCTTTTTTTATTTGAAACAATTCATCGGCAATCCAGATATCAAACAGTTTCAAGGGAAAAACTTTGTGATATTCCCGTCCTAGCACTGAATCCTCATTGTTTGTTTAAATAGCCACAGTAACACTACTTTTTTGTATAGGTCGACACTTTTAGGTTGGCTAAAGAAAAAAAATCAGTTTTGCTCATATTTTTTGAGTCGTCATAATTTCGTGTGTCGTTTAATACGAATTAACGAGATTACTTATATATATATATATATATATATATATATATATATATATATATATATATATATATATATATATATATATATATATATATACATACATACATACATAGTAGTATGCACACGTGTATACAACACTATATTTACTTACTTTCTTTCCTTTCACCAAATGGATTCTCAGCTAAACGTATTGAACCAGCATTGTCAATATACATGCTATATGCAATTTGAAACAAATAGATGACTAGTATATTTAATGATGCCCAGAGGCATTTATGAATTCAAATACAGCTGTTTTCATTCTCATTTTAAGCATTATCTCTGAAGCCACTGGATATATTGGGTTTGGAAGAAGGAAATAGAGTAGGAAGTTGTAATCTCAACTGGAATACTATTCCAGAGCAAAGTTCTAGAGTATTGGAAATTGTTTTGAATAATTCCATATTTGCTTTTGGACTTGTGTACTGTCTGGCAGACATGGATCACAAGGCAGGGAGTATTACCAGGTAGACTAAGTTGAAATAGTGACTGTAAATATATAAGAATACTGTGAGAGGATATCTTGTATAATAAGTTGGTTTTTCTCAACTGGATTCGGTCTTTAATCGGTACTATTTTTAACATACCAGCTAAATTTTCCTTGTCTATTGTTTGGATTGATATTACTCTAATGCTCTTTTTTTTAAGACGAGCTAACTTTAGTATGTTTTTATCATTTGAATTACCCCATATTGTATTACAATAGTCGAAATAGAGTTGTATGTAACTGTTATAAAATACTTGTATGTGCCTTTCAGGGAGAAAATGTCTTATCCTACTTAGAAGCCATAAACTTGAATTAGTTTTTTTTCTCTGATATGTTTGATATGTTCAGTCCTTGATAGATATTTTATCTACCAAATATACCATTGTTTGCTTTTGCCATGTTAAGAAATGTTTTAGCATTAGCAGTATTTTCTGCCATGTCAGTGCACCAGTTGTCAGTTTGTTCTGTTCATCATGTAAAGAAATTTCCAGTTTATGCTTTGTGTTTTGGATGTTTGATAATATTGTGTCGTCTGCACATAGATCTTTAGATGAAATTGAGTCCCCCATTAAAATATTGAGGTCAATAATAAATAATGTAAATAGTAATGGACCTAGAATTGAGCCTTGTGGGACTCAATATCTAACCGTTTCAGGTTCAGACAGAAGATCATTTATGTAATCCTGTTGTGTTCTCTCAATTAAGAATGAAGTAAACCATCTAACTGTGCTTTCATCATATTTGTAAATTTTCAGTTTCTTCAAAAGGATTTCATGATCTACCGTGTCAAAAGCTTTCCCGAAATCAATAAATACAGATCCTGTTATTCTACTTGGATCAAGTGCTAGAAGCCATTTATCACTTAGGGAGATCAAGGCAGTCTCACATGAATGTTTCTGTCTAAAGCCAGATTTGTGAGGGTGTAACAGTAAGTGTTTGGTTAAATATAGCATGAACGAGTCATGGGGTTGATTTTCAGTCAATCTTGACAAGTTTGGTAGTATCGAGATTGTTTGGTGCTTAACAGCATCATCCTTTAAACCTGATTTGTACTCTTTGAAAACGACTTGTGAATAGGCATTACTTTTTGCAGTTTTCCATATTTTCGGGACAGCTGAGCTTGCAATACTTTAATTGATTATGAATGTTATGCCTTCTAAAAAACGTTGGGGAAGATATTTTTATTTGTCATGGACCAGTCTGATCAAGTCCGGTAGCTTTTCTTGGTATCAAGTTCAGTGAGACATTTTTTTTTTAACAAAGTCTATCTGTAATGTAATCAGCAATGATTGATTGGTACTAGATTCTTGCAGATTTTGATTAACGCCACAACGTGTTGAAAGCAGAAGATGCGATTAAATATCTGCCTTCATTAATGATTTTTAATAACAATCTTCCATCCGACCAGTGTGTAAAAACAGTGTGAGAAGATTGAAAGTTGTTTAGAAACTTCCTTACTACACGTGTCAACTAGTGCCTGTTGCTGCTGTAAGGATTCGGCAGCGTCATCAATGAGACATGTTTTACTTGACTTTAAGGACCACATCATGATTTGTCATCGTCATCAATGATACGTGTTTTTCTTGTTACTTGACTTTAAGGACCACATAATGATTTGTCAGCGTCATCAATGACACATGTTTTTCTTGTTACTTGACTTTAAGGACCACATAATGATTTGTCAGCGTCATCAATGACACATGTTTTTCTTGTTACTTGACTTTAAGGACCACATAACGATTTGTCAGCGTCATCAGTGACACATGTTTTTCTTGTTACTTGGCTTTAAGGACCACATAATGATTTGTCAGCGTCATCAGTGAAACATGTTGTAGTTATCAAATGACTTAGGACCACGTATATATCTTGATAACTGGAACCATGCCTATTTTAGATCGGTATTTCTGATTGAGTTTTTCTGAACCATATATATGTCTTGCACTATAGTCTCCATATTTACAATCTCAGCATTAGCCTGTCATATTGGTACATTATTGGGCATTCCATTAAATTCACATACTTCTCTTGATTCTGTCTTGACAAATTTTGTCGAGATTGTTTTGATGTAGCATTTCATTTTTGTTGGGATACTTTTGAAGGGAGGAGGATATACACTTGGCGAGAGTTTTTACATTTTTCGTATATTGGATGTACTAGGTAAAATGTATTGCATTAATCGATTTCTCTTTAACAATAGCCGTTTAAGGAAGTTACAATATTGTAGAAATGGAAATCCAAAATGTTTCTCTAGTCTTCCCATCCCAATATGTCATCCGTGGATCTACCATCTTTTGTTTCACATATCTGAGATTTCTCAAGGGATACATTCATTAATATATGCAACCATTCTCTGCCATGACACTGGCAGATTATATATCTGCTTCTTATTCGTATTCTGTTCTCACTGTCATATGTCTACTGAGATCCTGATGTATCGTAAAGGTAATAAGATAGTTTATTATAGATAGATAGAGATATTTTATTCACGTACCATAGGAGCTTGGCTGTGCGAGATATTTTATTCACGTACAGCAGGAGCTTGGCTGTGGAATCCAAACATGAAAGTGGTGATGTTTAATTGGTTCACGTTCTTCACGTGTTTTGCAAGGTATGCTTGCAGTATGTACTTGTCTTGTTAATACGATAATTTATATATTGACGATGATGAAGCGAGTTTATTACCATCATACATACATCCAGGATGTTGATCAGTAAAACGATTGTACACTGTAGTTTAAGAATCTATTCCGCAACAACTGCTTTTGTTGCTGTTGGCGTCATAATGATAATAATGAGGAGGAGGCCGACAAGGACAATAGCTGTGACGATGAAATTTCAAAATCGTTCGCACATTATTTTATTCTGTTGGAAATATTCTGCTTAAAATTATCTTAGCATCAAGAAATATTCATCTTTAAAGCATAAGAGCACGAACACACTCGCTGACATCTTTGGGACACGCGAAATCCATTTCTTTTGAGCTAAAATAACCACATTTATTCCAAAAAGCAAATTGTAGGAAAATACAGCAAATTTAACGAGTGAAGATTGTAATGGGTTGCGTCAATATTATTCATGAAATTATCTCCCCGGGCGCAACATCGAAAATATGTCCTGTTGTCTCCTTTTATTTCGCTAATTTGGACCAATTGTCGAACAATTCCATGATTTAGAAAATACCCAGGGATTATTTACATTCTCGTCAAATGAATAATTGATCAATTTTTAAAATATTGCGGCTAAGTTTCAAATTTAGATTATATTATTGTAGTTAAATTGTCGGAATCACCAACAGTTAAACATTTTTAATAACCGTTAACTGTTAATCAAAAAGCTTTATTTCTTTGAAAAATAATTCCTTCTCTGCGGATGCAAATTGATAAATACCAGTAGCGAATCCTCTCCTATCAATGTTCGAAGACTATCTCAGAAGCCAGTATGCGCAGTGCAGATTACCTTTTATTAAATATGGCTTGTGATATAAAGATAGGACTCATGTTTATTCACGTTCATGAAATGTTGAAAAATTATTATTTTATTCGCCGTAGATAATTGCTTACATCTGTCTTTGAATACTTTTTTAAATATGTTATATCGCGCTGACCATGCTATATGACTTTGTTGATCACCATGCTCTATGACTTTGTTGATCACCATGCATTCCGCTTTTGCACGACATGATTTGTGTCTTCTGTAAACACAAAAAAATGTATAAAGATAGCTACCCTGTGAAAACCACATTGTGGGATTTGAACCTAGTACTTTTGCGTGACAGGTTACCATTCTTACCATTAGATCAATAAAGTGACAAAATTGCATATAAATTTTTGTGGTCATAATGCTTTTGATGTGAATTTTTTTTATTGTCATTCATCACATTGAATTATCACAATTATTTCTGCTTGACTATTCACTAAATCACGCATTAGCATCTCGTATGTATGTATGCATGTATGTATGTATGTATGTATGTATGTATGTATGTATGTATGTCTCGCATAGGTGGTCCATGTCTTGCTGCTGTAGAGGAGTGTGCTGAGCACACAGGCCTGGTAGACGCGCAGTTTGGTCTTCTCGGTGAGGTTGGCGTTTCTGGTTCAGTCTGGCCATCACTGCTGCTGCCTTGGCAATTATGCCGTTCACCTCAGAAGCAATGGAGAGCGAGCTGAAGACACGAGAGGAAACGCAACAGCTTCCACCTGAAATGCCTGCGGCGCATTCTGCACATCCAGTGGCTATGCAAAGTATCCAACACAGAGGTTCTGGAACACGCCAACTTGAACAGCATGTTCTCTTTTCTCAGCTAGAGGCGTTTTCATTGGATCGTCCACGTCAAGAGAATGGACTCAGGCCGTATTCTCAAGGATCTACTGCTATACGGGGAGCTAGCAGAAGGCGCACGACCGAATGGATGGCCACGTCTGAGTTACAACAATGTCTGTAAGAAGGACATGAAGACGGCCAACATCAACGTGAACGACTGGGAGAACTGTGCTAATTACCGCTCCAGCTGGCGCCTAGCTATTAGACAGTCCGTTCAAATATCCGAGGAAGACAGGAACATGGAGCACGCTAAAAAGAGAGCCAGGAAAGTATATGTATGTATGTAGTATGTAGTTGTATGTATGTATGTATGTATGTATGTATGTATGTATGTATGTATGTATGTATGTATGTGTGTGTGTGTGTGTCTGTGTGTGTCTGTGTGTGTGTGTGTGTGTGTGTGTGTGTGTGAGAGAGAGAGAGAGAGAGAGAATCCTTTTTGATGATATGATCTTTATTTTTGTTTGGTGGTATTCAAAGTCTCTCTCACTTTCCAGCCAGAAAAGAGCACGCTATTAGGTAGAATGTAACAAGATATTACATAAATTCTTACCGCTCCGGTGGCCTAGTGGTTAGAGCTTCCACCTCGGAGGCGGGAGGTCGTGGGTTCAATCCCCGGCCGAGTCATACCAAAGACTTACAAAAATGGTACGAACAGCTGCCTCGCATTAAGAGGTTGGTGTAGGTACTGGTCGGCCTGGTGTCAGGATAATGTGACTGGGTGGGACATCTAGTACTAATATTAGTACCCTTACTCGTACCTCGTGGACAGGGTACTAACATGAGCATATACGTGTTAATGGAGCAAGCCGGGTATGATTCACACCCGGCGCTCTCTTAGCCTAATAATAACACTTTAAACATATTCCTTCCATATAATCCAATAAATTGAGTAGTCCTCTTATTTAATACCGGAAATATCGAAAATCTTTGTAGAAATAGTTGAAAAATCTCGTTTACCTTTTTTAGCCGATATTTTGGTTTAGATCGTCTGCCATATTATTTCAAATAATGATTACTTCCGTTCTCAGCCTCGTTTGTTTGTGTGCCATATAAGGACATTGACGCCTTATTTGAAAATGTAAACAAATCGTAGTAAAAATTTGGCGCCGTTTGGGTCAGAAATTCTGCGCGTTAAAAGTAAATACGGTTTATCGGCAACTTTGAAATTCACAAAGAAGCGATTATTCGCACTTGGTTGATAATAATATAGCGTAGAATATCCAAAATATGGTCTGGCAAGCCTTACGTAGAAAAGGGGTCACGGCGAGAGTATCGCGTTATCTGTCATGGCGGACAGTATAAGGTTAGAGTAACCATGCCAATTTATTTTATCGTATAAGAGCTTAATAAATTCAAAATAAGCCAAACTTCTTTCACAGCATGATTATACTGATGTAGTTGATTTCTACACTGTTTGTTTTTCTGACTTTAGTGATGATATTTTTTGCTCCATTACATGATATGGGATCAGTTCGTAGCCTCAACCACAACAAAATCAAGTTGAGGTTACGACATCGTAGCTAAGGGACATCATGCTACATGTCTGCGGCATGATGCCCCAGTGCTAGACATCACTATAAATTGTCACACTGCAGACATCGTAGCCATGTGACTGAAAAATTGTTAAAGCTACGTTAAAAATCCAGATCACACACACACACACACACACACACACACACACACACACACACACACACACATCAATTCTTTGTTATTTAAGTGTAAATTTAGTAATCTTAATCAACTTTAACCAGCGTTTTGAGGTTTTAAGGAGAACGATTATTATAATGGAAGCAGAGAAAATGTGTTTCTAGAGGTTCAGTAAATCCAGTACGATTGTTTTTATTTACTTTTTTCTCTTCCCAAATTAACGTCATACCGGTCATTCTGATGTCAAGTTTACAAGCAAAAGTTTTAAAAGTTTTCTGACATTCTCAATTAGATTGTGTTTTTCGTAAGAGAGAGATAACCGACTAAGCAGGATGTCAGAAAGTTTTTTGTACTACCCACCCACACCGCTCCGGTTCCAGTAGTGAACGTGGTATGTCGAATCTACATGCTAAATATTTCATATTCTCTCTCTCTCTATCACATTAGTTCTTACATTCTGCATTATATTACGTTTGAACAGAACGTTATTTGAACCAAGAGTCATGCGATGGTGAAACATTTTTGTTGGTGTTTTGACTGATGTTCCTGTAAGCATACACTGGTACCTGACCTTCATCTGCCTCGATCGATAGACGAGTGAAGTCAATACAGGGGTATATAATTGCTTTAGAATCAGACTAATTGTGAGGAGGTCTAACGGTTTAGACTTGTGACGGGACCTTATGTCTTGAACTAGTAGTATTTCGTTCATATATTTTACACAAAGGGTGATATGTCCTTGTTTGGCCATATTAGAGACCAAAATTTTGGAGGTATGTAAATTCGATGTAATTCCAAGATTCACAGAAGAGAATCAACAAAATGTATTCTGCCTTGTTAGTAAATGTGCTAAAAGAGCTAGAGAAGTGATCGTTTTCAGACCGTAACCCATTCTCTGTTAATGATGTTAAGGTAGTCGAAACAATCCTAATAACAGTCTGCAACAAAGTTTTAATCAAGGTATTTTAATTCATCGACAGATAGTCTTCTTGTAAGTTTTAAGTTTTAATACATTGTGTCAATATCCGACATCTGCTGTGATTTAGTGCGAGTCAATATTCTTCATGCGGCTGGAGGACCTAACGAATACGTGTGTCACTTGTATTGATTCGCTTTTATTTAGGGCAATTGCGAAGCGCTCTTTTAACATGCTCACTGGTCAGGTTTTGCGAGATTACGTGTTCCTTTGAATTAACGGCTATCGCTTGGATCGATTAACGTACTTAAAAAACAGACAGAAAGAAAACCACACAAACCGTTGATAACAAGATTGTCCATTATTGATTCGTAAAATTAAATAAAAAATAAAAAAGTAAAATAAAAAAAAGTAAAAAGTAAATAAATAATACAA
>CM068831.1:116920113-116950113 GCA_028554795.2 Sinohyriopsis cumingii
CAATCTTTTGAAGGTCATACACTGCATCTGTAGAGGTACTGAATCATCTGCATGCAATAAAAAGAACTCTATTGTTTCTAGCGGTACTTACTTAGCTTCATCTGTTATAAAACGTTGAAGTCATTTAAAAACAAAGCAAAAGTAACGGTGACAGAACAATTCCCTGACGTGCTCTAAATAGGTTATTCAAAAGGCGTTGCTTAGACAATCTTTTGACTTCATAATACCTCACCATACTTGTAAACTGCTTTAATTATTTTTAGCATTTTGCATTTTTTAATTGTTTTATAAGGTTATAATACAGAAGGTTAATAATATACCACTAGATTTTCTCAAGTGTTAAGAAAGTAATGTGTACCATGTAATATTATCAATAGATGAATATCCTTTTCCCAAGTACTCATTTTCCTCTAGCAAGCCGTTGAACGTCTCGTGCCAAATAGATTTAAAGAGTTTACTACGAACTGATATTAATTGTATACCTCTGTATTTTTTGGGGTCACTAATATCACCTTTTCAATACTGGACCAGCAATTAGGATAATGACCAGAATCAGGTAACGTATTAAATAATCAGTTAGTACTTGCATTTGAATAAAGATAGGGCCAGTACATCTGAAGAAAGCTCTACATAAAGTGTCTATTCCACGATTTTTTCATTTCTTTGTCTTATAAAAGCATTTCTCATCTCTTCGTTCAATGTTATCCTGTCATTACTTTATGATGGATTGTTGATTCGTCAATGCTTTGAATTCCAGTACTTTATGATGGATTGTTGATTCGTCAATGCTTTGAATTCCAGTACTTTATGATGGATTGTTGATTCGTCACTGCTTTGAATTCCAGTACTTTATGATGGATTGTTGATTCGTCACTGCTTTGAATTTAACTTAGTATATGCATTACATTCAATAGCTCTGGAAGGATATTCATAACGTGTTGCAACTGAATTACTGAAATTTATTTCAGTCCCTGGATTTTGAAGAAGACTCCTAAAGTGTCTACTTTCTACTGAGTATAATACATCTGTAAGATTGCATTTTTGTTTACTTCTATAATATTTCTTTTTACTTTGGTTATTGATTTGTACGTATTTAGATGAATTTCAAACTCATCAAGCACTGTTAACCTCGGCAACCGACAAGTTCAAAGAGACCTCAAGGTAACACTTTTAGCAGATCTGTAATCTGTATAAAACTATGTTTTATTAAAGGCGTGTCTGGTACACTTGCTACACTGTATACATGGAATGGCTGATTACAAGTGTATCCTTGTTACACTGTATACATGGAATGACTGATTACAAGTGTATCCTTGTTACACTGTATACATGGAATGGCTGATTACAAGTGTATCCTTGTTACACTGTATACATGGAATGGCTGATTAGAAGTGTATCCTTGTTACACTGTATACATGGAATGGCTGATTACAAGTGTATCCTTGTTACACTGTATACATGGAATGGCTGATTACAAGTTTATCCTTGCTACACTGTATACATGAAATGGCTGATTACAAGTGTATCCTTGCTACACTGTATACATGGAATGGCTGATTACAAGTGTATATGGAATGGCTGATTACAAGTGTATCCTTGCTACACTGTGTACATGGAATGGCTGATTACAAGTGTATCCTTGTTACACTGTATACATGGAATGGCTGATTACAAGTGTATACATGGAATGGCTGATTACAAGTGTATCCTTGCTACACTGTATACATGGAATGGCTGATTACAAGTGTATCCTTGTTACACTGTATACATGGAATGGCTGATGAGAAGTGTATCCTTGTTACACTGTATACATGGAATGGCTGATTACAAGTGTATCCTTGTTACACTGTATACATGGAATAGCTGATTACAAGTGTATACATGGAATGGCTGATTACAAGTGTATCCTTGTTACACTGTATACATGGAATGGCTGATTAGAAGTGTATCCTTGTTACACTGTATACATGGAATGGCTGATTACAAGTGTATCCTTGTTACACTGTATACATGGAATGGCTGATTACAAGTGTATCCTTGTTACACTGTATACATGGAATGGCTATCCTTGTTACACTGTATACATGGAATGGCTGATTACAAGTGTATACATGGAATGGCTGATTACAAGTGTATCCTTGTTACACTGTATACATGGAATGGCTGATTAGAAGTGTATCCTTGTTACACTGTATACATGGAATAGCTGATTACAAGTGTATACATGGAATGGCTGATTACAAGTGTATCCTTGTTACACTGTATACATGGAATGGCTGATTAGAAGTGTATCCTTGTTACACTGTATACATGGAATGGCTGATTACAAGTGTATCCTTGTTACACTGTATACATGGAATGGCTGATTACAAGTGTATCCTTGTTACACTGTATACATGGAATGGCTATCCTTGTTACACTGTATACATGGAATGGCTGATTACAAGTGTATACATGGAATGGCTGATTACAAGTGTATACATGGAATGGCTGATTACAAGTGTATCCTTGCTACACTGTATAAATGGAATGGCTGAGTACAAGTGTGTAGATGGAATGGCTGATTACAAGTGTATCTGATACGTTTGCTATATTGTATACATGGAATGGCTGATTAAAAGTGTATCTGATACCCTATTACATTGCATATCTGGAATGGCTGATAACAAGTGTTTCTTATACCTAACTACATTGTATACATGGAATGGCTGATTGCAAGTGTATCTGATACCTTACTACATTGAATACATGGAATGGCTGACTAAAAATGTATCTGACACCCTACTACAATGTATACGTGGAATGGCTGATTACAAGTGTATCTGATACCCTTGCTACATTGTATACATGGAATGTATAATTGCATAATTAAATATTACAAAAGATATACTTTTAATGTCACTGTTAATGATTCATTGCCTTGAGCGTGTGAGTTAGGACATGATTCAACAAACAGTTGTAGTTATGACATATTCCGTATGTGCCTATATGCCAAGATTGCATCGAACTACACGGCACTAATGCGTCTTTCTCTCTACTAAAACATTCCAGAGAAAACACGACTGGCTTTGTACAGATTCTATTCTATCATCTTAATGTGTTAACACATTGTTAGCTATAACGTGCTGCGGAAATCGAGTCAAGTGCCTTCCCCAAGGACATACAGAGGCATATGGTATCATCTATATAAAGAATGATATACATTCAAAACATGACACACCAGCAAAAAGTAACAATTATATATATATATATATATATATATATATATATATATATATATATATATATATATATATATATATATATATATATATATATATATATATACTCAGATAGACCACCTGAATTTCATTTTGTTACTTGTGCTTTGATTCTTTCACTACCAAAACATTTATATCAATTTAAAATGACTCGTGACGTATGTCAACGTTTCTAGCGACATAGTTGCATGACAAGAAGACCTTTAAGTTCTAAATCACTTAAATTCAGATTTGTTGTTACATCAGATAGATTCCAGATGAAATATCTAAAATTAGTAGCTTTTAATTTTTCTTTCTCTAAGAAGTGTGAGCTTTTAGGAACAAATACGAGTTGTTTTGTGACTTCATCTAATACATATATATAATTATTTATCACCAGTTTATCATATATGAAGTATGCCCAGCTTCCATTGTCAATAACCTTTTTCAAAGCATGATGTAAACTGGCCCTTGCTCGATACATTCAAAGAGGAAAATTTTCAGCTATGAGAATACAGGAGTTTGTTGAGGGCTTCATTGGCTGAATCAGTGTCGTATGTTTTCTCGTTATTTGCACTATCACAAAATATCCCAGTATCTTCTGCATGTTTTGTGTATATAGTGTCAGAAAATTATTTTAAAATAGATCTAGTGATTTAGGGTTAGACAAGGAGTGATCGATAAGCGAGTGGTTTTTGAAATGAATAGACAACGAATTGATGATATTTTCATGTAAATAAATTAATTAAATTATTTGAGTACACAGGAGGTGTTTTTTTGGCATTGAAAATATTCGGATGCTTGAGGTAATGCTTATTTAGGAAATATAATAACTGCGTTAAGAGCAGTGAATTTACCGCTAAGAGCAACTAAAGGACGATACGAGTACAGTAGCTATGAAAATAGAATATGCCAATTACGTATGGTTGAAACAGAAAATGAGTATGATTTTATTATAACTTGTTTTATCTTTGTTTTACTAAGAAAATGGTTAGTTCCTTCATCTGTATTAGAAGTCTAAAAATAAAGTAAAGGTAATCGTATGTGAGCATTAATGATTGAAATTTGAATATGTTAAATTTAGACACTATTTTATTCTCATGGCCTTGTGACTGTGAGTGCAAAAGTGCAGAAAGATATGTAGAAACATTCAAGTTAGTGTGAATGCGATTATATATATATATATATATATATATATATATATATATATATATATATATATATATATATATATATATATATATACACACACACATACATACGTACACCCTATTTATCCGTTTTGTGGGCTTAGTAATTTTGCAACCAGTTTATGTCTTACAAAGGATCTTATTAAACACATGGCAATTATATTTCACTGTTCTAAAAAGCTGTAAATAATGCCTTATAAATGTTTCACATTCATACTTTGTTCTGCTTTTATGTGGGTATTAAAGAGTCAAATCTGGTTATGATAAATTTAGCAATTCGTATTAGAAGGTGCGTGGAATCTTAGCGGGAAATCTGTAAAATCCCTGTAATTTTATCTAATGAGTGATTTCGTATTTCTCTAATACCCGTGCTTAGTAATATAATCATTTACAACCAGTTAATATAATATTTAATGCATCTTCCTTTAACTGACAACAACATACTCCATTTACATTTCGTTATTGTTCCAACATGCTGTCAATATCAGGCATGATGTTAAGTTAGTTGTCACTGTTAGACATGCTGTCATTGTTAGATGTTAATGTCAATGTTAGACATACTGTCAATGTTAATTGTCACTGTTAGACACGAGGTCAATATTAAATGTTAATGGTAGATATGTTGTCAATGTTAGATGTCAATGTTAGATATGCTTTCAGTATTCGATGTCAGCGTTAGACAAGATGTTAAATGTCAATGTTAGACATGTTGTTAATGTTAGTTGTCAATGTTAGATATCACGTTTATATTTGTTGTCCATGTTAGATATGCTGTCAGTGTCAGACATGCCTTTATTTTGTTTTACCACGTGCTATTTGCATAGCTATTTTCGTGAAACTGTCTTTATTATTATTATTATTATTACACAATTTTAACTGTTTTACATGTATTGTAGATAGTTTAATATCCTTTTGATACAACTGTTTGTAGTCAAAATTCTATCAGCGTTGTAAAAAGAAGAATGGACATATTTACCATTGTAGATCACGTTCATGAATAACCAAATACTTTGTAAGGACAAAAGGAAGATGCCATCACATAACCTTATTTATCTGACGTATGCAGAAAGTACATTCTCAGTACAATCCATGATCTGCATTGAACGAATAAATGAATGAATATTGGCGATATGAAATCTGTGTATACGTAAATCCAGAGAGAGAGAGAGAGAGAGAGAGAGAGAAGCTGGTCGGAGTTTTTGTTAAAATTATTGAGTATTCGTTTTAAAGTACCTTTAATATTGGTTTCTGTCAATGATTATAATTAGTATCAGATTTCAATGTGAGATGCTTTGAGCATAGATTAAGACAAAATGGTATTCATCTTCGATATCACTATTTATGCATGGTTAAGATTTCCTTTCATGCTTTTCGTTTACTACATGTCTACCAGTCGCAGTAGTTAATGGGTGTGATGAAACCATTCATTTACTAAAAGCCTTTTTGTGGCTGGCGTTAGAAATTTTTCTAGGTTTCTTCGATACCTGTTTTATATTTTTTTATACATATATGAAGGTTTCAAAGCAAATGTAGATGTACAATAAGATTGAATTATACCAAGTAATCTTTGCATAAAAAGTGATAAAAAGAAAGAGTTTTCTGCTGAATTAGTGAAGTATCTTTCTTCATTTAGAAAACCAACGTGTTTAGTTCTTTTCTTCATAATCGATAAGCATAATTATAGATACCTGCATTTGTAAGGGAAAATATGAATGAGGTTTACGGAGTAATACGACCTTGGGAGTGCAGTATTACTTTGAGAAAACGAGTTCATATTTTCCCATACAAATGCAGTAACCTTTTTACTATATACTGATTGTTTCTAAGTGTTAAAAAATACACTACAAGAAACCAAGTAATCGAATTTATGCTGTATTCCAAAGTAAATGCACAACCGTAGATTCATCAATACAAATACAATTTAATGCCCACATAGAACCGCCGAGCAACCTTTGAACTTCGTTGTGGTCTCCACGTTAGCTTTATAAGGATTTGCCGTTTTGGTCTACTTAAAATTCAAATTTAGAGTCACATTGTGAATGAATGCGCATTGCAACAACCTTTTCATTTGGTCTGGAATGGATTGATTTTTTTGGGTCGATTCTATTCAGTTATGCTTTTCTGATTGTGATGAACTAGATTTATTGGCTGTGGCAATTCCGCATGGAATACATGTGCTTTGAACAGGAAGGATCCCACCTTGAATCAGCTGTATGTGTGGTTCTTTCTTGTCATTGATTGTTTGGAATCATAATGTGCGAAAGATAAGTAGTCCATCTTATACGGTATGCATGCAATTTTTCTAACGATACATGTAGTCCATCAGCTGTTTCGGCAAACAAAAATACCATACATTAGGATTACAATATGAGATATAAAGCAAGTTCTTGAAAATGATGCTCAGATCAATATTTTATTTTAATGTAATTTCGTTATCAATAATATCTTATTGAAATAGAAATAGAAATGGAGAGAGGCTTTCGCCTTGAAGAAGCCCGAGTGAATAATCGAAATAGTCGGGGTGCGTGTCTAAGTGCTTTAAACATGACTGCACTGAACTGTAAAGTAGATCATATTCCTGTTAACCATTTCCCAATCACTCCACATTTAACTACTGCTTGCCACATAATTATCCTTTCTAAACAATCAGATGCCTTTTAAAATCAATAAAAGCACAAAAAGCGATTTCTTTTGAGGAAGAGGTTTTCTAATTAACCAAGTGTAATGTAGAAATAGCGTGTATTATACTATTATTATTCTTAAAACAGATTTGTGCATCACTAATAATGTCATATGTTTTGTCTAATAGAAGAGTATCTGATTTAATGTGCCAGAGAAAACTTTCTGTATATGTTACCCCATTAAAATTATTTGCATCGGATAGATCAACCTTTTTTGGTGTATATAAAAAGATTATTGTTGAGACTCTTCAGCCAATTTGAATGATAAATATCGCTGATAAATATCATACTGAAAAGTTTCATCGTATAATTTGTTTAAAGCGGAAACGAGGCAATACTTTATATATTCAAAATTTATTAAGACATGGTGTTTTATTAATGTTTAAAATTTTGACAGAACTAAGTTCTTCAGTTGCCATGGTTCGCTTGAGCATTCAGTTCTGTCTTTGGTATGTTTATACTCTGCCGATGTAATTAATTAATTACCCAGTAGTAATGTCTGAAAAGTCTTTTGCAAGTTGAGAGTTTAGGACATTTAAAACGAGTCGTTAAATATGAATGAAAACACATTATATTTTAAATGCACAAACTGTCAGGTTGTTCAGAATTAAGCTCAGCTAATTTTATGCAGTATTTTAATTCAGAAGTTTGATTTACGTTTAATATACAACTTGTTCGCTTTATCAAAACATATGTACTTCTTTTGTTATTCACCTGAGTAACATAAATGTTTGCTCGAAACCAAGTGCAATGAAAATGACGAATAGTGCTTTCTTTATTTAAGGCTTGTATGTTTCTTTGTAAGGACGCTCAGGAAATATATTTTTAATTTGATCGACATAACATAATTGTGACATTTTTTGGATCACATGATGATTATGCATTAGTCTCTACAGAAATGTTACTCTATGTTTTTGTCAATGATGCTGGAGTAACCTCATATTGAAAAAATCGTTAACAGGATACAGAACTCTGCTGTGCTCGAATGGACGCCCATTTGTTATGCCACTCTTCCATTTTCATACTCGAATGTAATCGTCCATTTTATGCCTCACTTCGTTTTCTATGCTTGAATGGAATATCCATTTTTATGCAATGTTTCCTGATCCATGCTTGAATTAAATCCACCTTTTTATGCAATATTTCTTCCATGCTCGAATAGAAAACCCCATTCAATACAAGTTTCATTTCCCATGCTTAAATGGAATCCCGCTTATATGCCACGCCTCCTTTTTATGCTTGAATGAATCCTTTTTTATGCCACCTTTCCCTTTCCATGCTTAAATGGAATTCACCTTTCTATGCAACACTTTCTTTTCGTTTTATAACACTCGTAGTTATTGTTGTTACTGTGTACGATATTGTAGTTGGCATAAAGTCTCCAAGAGTATCTAAGAAGTTACGCTCGCAACCTATGCGCTTTCTATCATGTATTTGTCATCTATTTCTTGTTTTCCTGTACATAGTTTCCAGAGTAACATATTGTTTGAGACAATTTATTGTTTCAGCCGAAGGAGATTTACTCATATTTTTTTAGGATACGGGTGATAAAATTAGAAACTTTGATGTCACAAAAATTACGCAAATTACCGGACGTATGCCTTTCTACAGAAAACTTCTGCATCCAAATTAGTTTTTACAGTATAGTAGGGCGCCTTTACAAAAAGAAATAGGAAGATCTGTACTACTGTTGAAGAATTTAAAAATAGAAGAAATGTAAGGCACACTATTGCAAGACATAGAATGAAGATGGAATGTACTGCTATTTTGAAATAATGGAATAAAGTTTTAATGTACCACCATTTTTGAACTAATAGAGGGAAGTTGTTTTCCTCATAATAAATCCAGCATATATTCATCTTTGTTTGTTACACGCAATAACTACTGATGCAGTTATCATCTTTAGCCCCACCCAAGTCATTAATGTAGACGACAGAAAAATATGTCTTGATCATACGCACTACAGTAGCAATAGTATCGCAGTTTTCGAATGTTGGGTTTACACTGCAGTTCGGACCTACCGTAGCGGTCGTGCTGCTGTTTACGAATGCTGCTTTCATACTGACGAATAGGATCTATCTTATCGGTCGGACAACAGTTTCCGAATGCTGGGTTTACACTGCCAGTTCGGATCTACCGTAGCGGTCGTTCTCTTGTTTCCGAATGTTGCTTTCACACTGACGAATAGGATCTATGTTATCGGTCGTACAGCAGTTTCCGAATGCTGGTTTTACACTGCCGGTTCGAATCTACCGTAGCAATCGTGCTGTTGTTTCCGAATGCTGCTTTCACACTGACGAATAGGATCTGTCTTATCAGTCGTACAATAGTTTCCGAATGCTGGTTTTACACAGCTTGTTCGAATCTGCCGTAGCGGTCATGCTCTTGTTTCCGAATGCTGCTTTCATACTGACGAACAGGATCTATTGTATCGGTCGTACAGCAGTTTCCGAATGCTGGTTTTACACTGCCGGTTCGGATCTACCGTAGAGGGGGAGGAGGAAATAAAAACCTTCATACAGCAGTAACAGTACGGTTTCACATCAGAAAATAAATAAATAAATAAATAAATAAATAAATAAATAAATAAATAAATAAATAAATAGCTTCTCTTGGAGAAACGGCCCGTCCACTGTTTCTGCTCATTTCAAGCCAACATTGTCATGTTAAGTCGGCAGTATGTCTCATTGCAGTAGTTGTTCGGCAACGAACTATTTAATTAGTTATAACAACGGCATATATCATTACATGCGATGATTTGTTACCTTTTAGAGTCCTATTCCCTTATAAACGCGCTATACAGTGAAAGCTGATTCTAAAGGGCCCGTAATGTTTGTCCTTTATTGACAAATATAATTTATGTAGAGGTGACATTTTTAGAAAAAAATGAAGAGGACTTAATATTTGTTCTAAGAGACTGGGTGCTTTATATGTAGAGGTACACAAATACATACTTCACTATATTCAACAGGAGTACAGCGACTGTCGTCAGACTTAAAAAGGTCATGTTTGACACAAGCAGCCTCTGTTACACTCAACTCGAAACAATATTATTTATTGGTCAATCCATTTCCAGTCAATTTGCTTTGTAGATTGTGGGTTGCTGTTTCATTCTGTTGATAGGTTTATGATATGGATAAGGAAACGTATTTAGGTGTTTACGAAAAACAACGGTGTGCACTATCATCCGTAATGGCACACCGGATTTAGAAAATGTGTCTCATTTTAGTTATGCTTGAAGATACACCAACAGTTTGATAACTGAACACCGATCGCTCAAATGATTCGTTCAGTCTCGTTGTACATTATCTTGTCTGCAACCGTGAAAACTGGACCAAAAGGCTTGGTCTCGCCGCCCTTCGAATCGTCAGATTTCTACTGCGTTGTGTTTCTCATTTTTCAATTTTTGTAAAATCATCCATTGTGACTAGATAGGACATAATTCAAATGGGGAGAGTGTGTGTTGTAGCTATGTTAATACGTGTCAATAGTCTTAACATGGTCATGTCACTTGGGAATCCTAATGATATTACTGATTTGATCTCAATAATCAAATGTAATTAAGGCATCAGATAAAAAAGCTAACTGAATATTGTGTTTTAGGTAATAACACGTATGGATCTTGTGCGACCATTCTAAGAGATTAGTAATGGGTTGTGTTCTGTTGGTTTTGTTTGTTTTAACGACACCCTCAACACATTAATTGTCATATCATGCAGAGGAAATAAGAATTAAGTGCCTTTCCCAAGGACACACCGAAACACTGAGCTGGTCGGGGCGGGTATCGAACTCACAACCCTAGCATTACAAGTCCGATGCTCTGCCATATGAGCTACTGCGGTTCTACCTATCAAAGAAAAAGAGAGCAAATTAGATAGCTTACCGTTGCAAATCTTCAAATTATGTTTGTACATTTTCCACGTTTTCTAACAGTGTTAATTTTGGCGTTGCACCAACCTCCTGCCCAGTCCTTTAGAAAGGAGTCGGATTTCGACCTCTTCCATATAGCAGTGTCTTCGACTATGATGGAAAATATGATGTTTTGTATAAAATATTTGAAAAATGCCACTGCTGTTGAAATTATTTGAAATTTAAATTTTCAACCCCGTCATAAGGACCTCAGCAGAGGAAGGCACAAAGGTGTTCCGTTTTATAAGACGGCTATCGTTTGTACAAATAATTTACCATATTCGTTGATTTTACACTCAGCGGTTTAGAATGTAGATCAATATTACTTAAAGATGGTCTTGCTCAATTTGTCTTTTTTTTATGCACTGTCAACTCAGGCCATTTTCCGATCAGTCAATTGAATTAAAAAATAATGTACACTTTTGTTTGTCTCCAACAGCAACAAACTCGGAAGATAAAATATTAGGTAAATTGTATTAAACTCGGGTGTGGTTATGAGAGAAAAGTTATTGAAAGTTGCTTGTTTGGGGGTTTCTTTGGAAATGGTTCTTAAAACCTTGAGTAGTTATATTAAAAAATCTGTTGCAAGTTTATTTGTTTTTAATTATTTAATTAATTGCTTACCAAGTTTCGGTATAAGATAATATTGACTCAGTATTCCATTGCATGCATTTTTTATTTAGCAAAATAGTCAACATTGTGTACATGCTCTTTGTGATCGTCTTATTTCTTTTCCGTGGTTTCAGCTAGCACTACAGAATCTGCCCCTAGCGGACCACAAGGCCCAATTTTCATTGTCGAGCCTCCATCTTCACTGGTTGTTCCTAATAACAAGGGATCCATTGTACCTTGTTCAGCTTATGGGCGCCCAGCCCCTGTGACTGAGTGGGTGACCGTAGATGGCAATCCCGTGGATGGATATCCTGAGATATTAACTATCTTCCCCAACAACTCATTGTACTTTCATACTTTTGATACAAGTGTGCCGGAAGTACATTCACAAACATACAGGTGTACAGCGAAAAATGTTGTCGGAAGTGTTATCAGTCGCAGCATGCGAGTTACTGCAGGTAAGTGTCCGAGAGGGTGACTCTCTCTCTCTCTCTCTCTCTCTCTCTCTCTCTCTTTTAAGTGGTGTTGGTGGGTGGTATGTCGACAGCATGGATGGTTCTAGAGCGGTTTTAAAATATCCTACAGTTTATCAGTGAATTTGAATCATATACCATTCAAGATAAATTAACTACTAAGATTGCTACTAAATGAACCCACTTCCAAGTATTCCTGGGTTGAATGTTTTCATAATCGATGCTCTTAAGCTCTTCAGCGACAAAAGGCTGATTTTGTAAAATATACGATGGATAGAATGCGATTCCATTTCTTTTGCTGGGAGAAGTATAATAAAGTGTGCCAAAAGCAAGTAAAACTTTTCTTGCCTAGGGACAAAACCATAGTATCCACGACTGTCCTCCATCCTGTCAACTATACAGCGAAACAGCATTTAAGAAAAACAGGTTCACACAATTATCTGCGGGGAAAACAACACTCTGAACCTGTTAAATGTGATATTTCACTCGGTCTGCATTGGCTTTCTTTTTCTGTGCGCAACATTAAAAGCTAAACTGGAACCATTTAAAACATCTAGGTTATTCCTCCTGAGAAGAACAGAACGTAATTTTTATTTGATATCGACTTCTTAGTCCACACGCAGACTCCATATGAGAGAAACGTAATGCTTACATATGTTAGGTGGCAGTGTGTGAGGAGGGTGGTTACTAAACGCTATATATCAAAACGAGGCGTGCATTGCTCTATGGTATTAAATATTACGTAAACTGTACATAATTAAGAGCAATTTTTGTACCATGTTACACTTACATACACGTATACATACATATAAGTATACTTACTGTTACAACTCCAAAACGTATATTTCTTAATGTTCCAAATTAAAATTGAAGAAACTCTTAAAGTATTGTGAAATAAATCCCAAATAATTATAAATGTTGGATCATATGTCCCACAAATATAGAATGATTCAAATGAAAGTAGTCTTGAATGTCCTGATGTACCATACTGATGCAATCCAGAATGTCTTTGAATGAGTTAGTAATGTTTAATCCAAAGTCAATGAACACTTAGTAATTCCAATGAATGAATAAATAAGTCCGCTTGAATTATACCTGAACACATTTGTTAAGGATTCCCACAAAAATATGATCTTAAAACAGGAATGAATTATTTATTTACCAAGTCTCTTTTTATTCACATTTTAGCTTGACATAGACGTGTGTCATTCTAAGGGAAAATTACAATAAATTTATAAACAATCTGTTTCTAGAATATTCTAAACTCATTAACAACATACTTATAACATACAATCATGGACAAAAACTAGCCACGTAAATGTATTGTTTAGATTATCTAAGATGAAATAAGGGACAAAAGTTTAAGCACACAATTTAAATTAAATAAAAATAACGTTACCCACATATGCACCTAAGTATGTATATGTATATATACATATGTGCACATGCATTCATGTACACGTCTATTTAGCGATGCAGTTTATATGATACTGGCAGTTATGTAATTTGTTTCTTCAAAATTATGCCAATAAATATAGCTGGATTTGTTAATACTGCGCAATTTCTAGAGGAAATGAGTTTACCAAACTGCATTATTTTAGAATTCTTACCACAATAACATTGCATCTTTCTGCTCAGCACAAAGGACAAACAAACATTGGTGGTATTCAGTAGCAATGCCAACCCTGTCACAGACGCTGCATTTTCTGTCTCGTCGTGGTATGTTTTCTCAACGCCCTAATTTCTGGACATTTGTGGTGCTAGATCTGAATTTTAACAAAGGAAAATAAACATATTTTAAATGTATGCCGATAGCTGCAATTCGAACCGTCTCGGCTACTTACGAAAATGACAGAGATATTGCATATGCATTAAACTGTTTTTCATTTGCTACCTCTCGGTCTTTTCTATGATTAATTTAATTATAGAAATGACCGAACTGATTAAAATAGATTGCGGTTTCTGTTTGTGCGATTAAATTTCTGGCGAACAAAATATGATATTTGTGCAGATTATTTAAGCCGACTGATTTCATTAATGTTTACTTTTGGTGAACCCACTACAGACGGCTGGGCAGAATCTTTCATTAGCACGTTGCTGTTGTCTTGTGAGTTCAGTATGGCTCAATCCAGTTGTTGTAGCAAAATATTTTAAAAGTAATAACATGGTTGTTTATAGTTTTCAAAGGGTGATACAATTTTCTTTTAGATGACCCCATGATGACTTGCGTTTTCACATTGAAATCCAAGAAAGTTTGCCCTTTTCATGTGAGGTTTCTCTACATCTGCATCTAGCTACAAAATTTTGTCTTGCTTAAACCTAAGACGAATAATCATTACAACAACAGAACAAAACTTGGTTAATGGTATGGGTACTATATCCGTAATGAATATTGCCATCCAGTTGTACTGTGTTTTGCAACGAAATTTAGGCCAGCTGTGTCTCAGTGTTATACAGTGCATTTAATAATATTGTAATCATCTGGCATGTTACCAAATTTTCTCGGCATGATATCCTCCAAAAACATAGCTCAGAGTAATTTCATTGTATCTGATGTCGTAATTACATTTGATCTTTTCATCTCAAGAGATTCCATCAGTAATACCATTAGCGGATCAATTTCATGCACAACATTGACTCGGTCTTTACGTGCTACAAATATCAACTATGCAGGTTCGTCCCATTTCTATTTTATCTTAACCTTTGATGATTGTTAATTTTAAACAACTTGAAAGATGAGTAGACACCCAATATAGTTCATTTGATAAAATGCTTTTGATAAAATTTATTGGCAAAGACACTTTCTAATATATAAATTGTCGATGTCTGATTGTGAAAGATATTGCATGTGTGGTGCTTTCATTCTCAAAACCTGACGCGAATATTCATTTTCGCCTAGTCTAAAAGGCAGAATTTCATGCAAGAATCCGTAAAGGTATTTGACAGGAATCGTACCGATCAATTTATTAGGAAAATTAACAGAAAACATTAAGAATTTTGAATAAAATCTTTTCATGTAGAAAAACGTTTCCTCGAAAAAAGATTTTTTTAAATATTTGGCTTCTGTTTTTCTTTTAGAGTTCTTGTTGCAGATTAGTTGGTATACTTGATTCACTTCAACGACGATATTTATTTGTTTTTATAATGTAAAATAAAACAGATACAAAGCGTAAATTGGGATACTATATTACAATGTAAAATGAAACTAATACAAAGTTTAAGTCGGGATACTATATTACATCATAAAAGAAACTGACACAAAGTATAAATTGGGATACTACAATGTAAAACAAAACTAATACAGAGTGTACAACTGGATACTATATTACAATTTATTCATATAACCTAACGCTAATTTTATAACAGAGTTCACTCGTGTTATCGAGCACGTGTTCCAAAATAAGAATCATCAAATGTTTCCCGTAGTATTTATAAATTTTCAAACTTCACAAGGGTTTTGAGACACTATTTACACAATGCAAACTATACAGGCCAGTATAACAGATCATGGACTGAAATGAAAACAAAATTCCTGAAACAACACATATTGGCATAGACCAATATGTATTTACCAGTGATGTTTACGACAGACGTTGAATTCACCGTCTTGAAAAAGAGAAGTGATTCCGAATTTAAGATTAGTTCGTCTTTCTGTTATCAGCGAATAAAGGAACTATCAGGTGAGAATTTACGTATAGCATGGTAAAAAATCGTCAGATTTCTACAAAGTAACTGACGTTACATAACACATGCCCGAATTATGGCGACATCAGTTCTGATAATAAAGATAGAAATTGATAAGTTTTGAAGATTTTCATGCGCGGCTGTATCCGTTATATTCTTGTGCGAACAGATCTGGCGTGATCTAACTTCAAGATTTTAATGTGTTTCTTGATACGAGAAAATTATTAAGAAGGCATTTGTTTTTATCATGATTGACAGCTGTTTTATATTTTGAACTGGTGAAAAGTTTAGGTATTAGCAACGGTAACGTTGTGTCAGTCCGGTACACCAACTTTGAAAATATTTCATTCCCACCGGGTCATTTATCCATACACACATTTACTGTTTGTGAGGAAACAAATCACTAACTCCAACATGTAAATTTAATGCACTAGCATCCTGATGCAACTCCAGACCGGACATAATACTGTCAAACCGGACATAATACTGTCAAACCGGACATGCTGTCAAACCGGACATAATACTGTCCAACCGGACATAATACTGTCAAACCGGAAATAATACTGTCAAACCGGACATACTGTCAAACCGGACATAATACTGTCAAACCGGACATACTGTCAAATCGGACATAATACTGTGAAAAAAGAAAGAGAGCGCTGGTTAAGAACTTCATCTGTCTTCTTTACGGAATCATTTTCAAAATGAATTTAGATTATTTTTAATACTTTAAACTTCACTAATCAACATGTTTTCATTGATACTAATAATTGTTTGGTGAAGTTGAGCTTTACCTTCACAGCCCCATCTGAATGCCTGTGACATATTGGTTCCATATTGAAGAGTAAATCCACACACATATAGTATCAAATAATATTGTACATTTGTTATAAGCGATGCGCAAACTGTTGTATCTCCTTTCCTATTTGTTTCTTTTTCCATAAATATTTACTTTAAACTAACAAAGAATCTCCACATAAGCTTGATTAACGTTCTAGACGGTGTTCATCCCCAAATGCATGCGTTATGCATAACGTTCTAGACGGTGTTCATCCCCAAATGCATGCGTTATGCATAACGTTCTGGACGGTGTTCATCCCCAAATGCACGCGTTATACATAACGTTCTAGACGGTGTTCATCCCCAAATGCATGCGTTATGCATAACGTTCTAGACGGTGTTCATCCCCAAATGCATGCGTTATGCATAACGTTCTAGACGATGTTCATCCTTCATCACCAAATGCATGCGTTATGCATAACTTTCTAGACGATGTTCATCCCCAAATGCATGCGTTATGCATAACGTTCTATACGATGTTCATCCCCAAATGCATGCTTTTTACATAACGTTCTAGACGATGTTCATCCCCAAATGCATGCGTTATGCATAACGTTCTAGACGGTGTTCATCCCCAAATGCATGCGTTATGCATAACGTTCTAGACTATGTTCATCCCCAAATGCATGCTTTATACATAACGTTCTAGACGATGTTCATCCCCAAATGCATGCGTTATGCATAACGTTCTAGACAGTGTTCATCCCCAAATGCATGCGTTATACATAACGTTCTAGACGGTGTTCATCCCCAAATGCATGCGTTATGCATAACGTTCTAGATGATGTTCATCCTTCATCCCCAAATGCATGCATTATGCATAACTTTCTAGACGATGTTCATCCCCAAATGCATGCGTTATGCATAACGTTCTATACGATGTTCATCCCCAAATGCATGCTTTATACATAACTTTCTAGACGATGTTCATCCCCAAATGCATGCGTTATACATAACGTTCTAGACAGTGTTCATCCCCAAATGCATGCGTTATGCATAACGTTCTAGACGATGTTCATCCCCAAATGCATGCGTTTTGCAAAACGTGCGATCAGCTCTAACTTCGTTTTAACGCGTACATTTTTATGTGTTTCGTAATAAAAGAATTTTTTTTTACCTCTAAGGATACGTTCATAATCATCATGATTAACAGTCAAATATGCTTTTTTTGCCTGATAAATGTTTTATGTGTTAGAATCGATAACTTCGTGTTATTACATCATGAAAGCAAATATGCTCTTTTGCCTGACAAATGTTTTATGTATTAGATCGGGTACCAGCATGAAACCTTTGGGATATATTTCTTTTTCAATGAAAAAATCTAACAGACTGTTCATTCGGAAGTTTATTTTGTTTTGTGTGTCATCGAACTGAAGAATGGTAGTCTTCATAGTTATACCAACCTGTCATGCAAAGGGTATTTTTTAACTATTAGTGAAAGCGATTTCTTTTTGATGTTTTCAATTAGATCTGTTTTGTGTATGTTTAAGTTTTTGTAGATGTATAAACATCAGAGATCATTAGAAATAGTTTAGAAAACAAAATCTCTTTTATGTTTACGATCTATTTCCTAATGATATAACTATAAGTTTGCAACTGTTATATAAGTCAAACAGACAAAACAAAAGACTATAGAACTAAGACAATTCTTGTAAACAACTATTCTGTCATAGTCTCTACAGAAGCAGCTAATTCCGAAAGTAGAATTTTGTACAAGAAAATTTCACTAGTCAATATATTTCATCAGTGTCGAAATTCGATTTTGAAAAGTCAAAACTTGACCTTGAAAGGCCCTCTTTTTATGTCGCTTACTTATCAGTGCGTTATTGGAAAGTTTCAAATTTACAATTGAATAATGTGAAATAACACCTCACTGTGTTATATAATATACAGAGTGTCTGCTCTCCTTAAAATTTGTTTTCTTAATGACTTTTCCCAGATTCAAATAAAGTTTCCGTCTAGGCGGATTAACAAATCTGTTATATATCCATATTATCACAAGGCAGAATAAGTGTCTTGTACACTCTTGAATATCATAATTAATAGTTTAACGTTCTATTCATTAGAATAATAGGGTGACGTTCTATACAGCCAGAAAATAAGAGTGAAGCTCTATTCGCCATAACGATTTTTTTGGGTTCTAATCTTAATAAATAAGTGTGACAGTCTAGTCAGACCAACAGAATGACGTTCTATTCATTTCAATAATAGGGTGACGTTCTGTTCATTACAACAATAAGGTGACGTTCTATTCATTACACCAATAGAGTGACGTTCTGTTCATTACAATCATAGGGTGACGTATTATTCATTGCAATAATACAGTGACGTTATATTCAATATAATAATAGGATCACGTTCTTTTCACTACAATAATAGGGTGACGTTCTGTTCATTACAATCATAGGGTGACGTATTATTCATTGCAATAATAGGCTAATGCTCTATTCTTTACAATAATAGGGTGACGTTCTGTTCATTCCAAGAATAATGTGACGTTCTATTCATCGCAATAATAGAGTGACCTTCTGTTCATTACAGTAAAAGGGTTACGTTCTGTTCATGACAGTACTAGGGTGACGCTGTATTCATTACGCTAATAGGATGACGTTTTGATCATTACAATAATAGGGTTGCGCTTTATTCATTAATATAATAGGGTGACCTTATATTCATTACATTAAAAGGGTGACGTTCTATTCATTGTAATAATAGGATGACGTTCGTCTCATTACAGTAATGATTACAATAATAGACATTATGTTCATTGCAACAATAGGATGACGTTCGTTTCATTACAATAATAGGGTGACGTTTTGTTCATTACAGTAATAAGGTGATGTACTATTGATTACATTAATATGGTGACGTTCTATTCATTACAGACATAGTGTGATGTTCTATTCATTACAATAATAGGGTGACGTTCTATTCATTACAATATTAGGGTGACGTTCTTTTCATTACAATAATAGGGTGACGTTTTGTTCATTACAATAATAAGGTGATGATCTATTGATTACATTAATATGGTGACGTTCTATTCATTACAGACACAGTGTGATGTTCTATTCATCACAATAATAGGGTGACGCTCTATGCATTACAATAATAGGGTGACGTTCTTTTCATTACAATAATAGGGTGATGTTCTTTTCATTACAATAATAGGGTGACGTTCTTTTCATTACAATATTAGGGTGATGTTCTATTCATGACATTACAATAATAGTATGACATTCAATTCATTACAATAATAGAGTGATGTTCTATTAATTACAATACTTTGGTGACGTCCTATTCATTACAGTAACTGGGTGACGTTCTCTTCATTGCAATAGTAGAGTGGATTTCTATTAACTACAATAAAACTGTCACGTTCTATTAATCACAATAATAGTATGACCCTCTGTTATATTGTGATAGATATTGTACATAAGACTTATTTCTACTCCTTGTTAGCAACTCGGGTATTCTTGCTGTTTATAGAGATAACTATGTTTGATATATTAGTATGGAAAATTATGGTTTGCAGACGTTTTATGCTGAAGTACTTTGATTATACTGAGTTACGTATATGTTTTACAATCAGACGCTTTATGCTGAAGTAGTTCTTTGTCACCGAGTTATGTAGATGTTTTACAATCAGACGCTTTATGCTGAAGTAGTTCTATGTCACGGAGTTACGTAGATGTTTTACAATCAGACTCTTTATGCTGAAGTAGTTCTATGTCACGGAGTTACGTAGATGTTTTACAATCAGACGCTTTATGCTGAAGTAGTTCTATGTCACGGAGTTACGTAGATGTTTTACAATCAGACGCTTTATATAGAAGTAGTTCTTTGTCACCGAGTTACGTTGATGTTTTACAATCAGACGCTTTATGCTGAAGTAGTTCTATGTCACGGAGTTACGTAGATGTTTTACAATCAGACGCTTTATGCTGAAGTAGTTCTATGTCACGGAGTTACGTAGATGTTTTACAATCAGACGCTTTATGCTGAAGTAGTTCTTTGTCACCGAGTTACGTAGATGTTTTACAATCAGACGCTTTATATAGAAGTAGTTCTATGTCACCGAGTTACGTAGATGTTTTACAATCAGACGCTTTATATAGAAGTAGTTCTTTGTCACCGAGTTACGTTGATGTTTTACAATCAGACGCTTTATATAGAAGTAGTTCTATGTCACCGAGTTACGTAGATGTTTTACAATCAGACGCTTTATGCTGAAGTAGTTCTATGTCACCGAGTTACGTAGATGTTTTACAATCAGACGCTTTATGCTGAAGTAATTCTATGTCACGGAGTTACGTAGATGTTTTACAATCAGACGCTTTATGCTGAAGTAGTTCTATGTCACCGAGTTACGTAGATGTTTTACAATCAGACGCTTTATGCTGAAGTAGTTCTTTGTCACCGAGTTACGTAGATGTTTTACAATCAGACGCTTTATGCTGAAGTAGTTCTATGTCACCGAGTTACGTAGATGTTTTACAATCAGACGCTTTATGCTGAAGTAGTTCTTTGTCACCGAGTTACGTTGATGTTTACAATCAGACGCTTTATATAGAAGTAGTTCTATGTCACCGAGTTACGTAGATGTTTTACAATCAGACGCTTTATATAGAAGTAGTTCTTTGTCACCGAGTTACGTTGATGTTTTACAATCAGACGCTTTATATAGAAGTAGTTCTATGTCACCGAGTTACGTAGATGTTTTACAATCAGACGCTTTATGCTGAAGTAGTTCTATGTCACCGAGTTACGTAGATGTTTTACAATCAGACGCTTTATGCTGAAGTAATTCTATGTCACGGAGTTACGTAGATGTTTTACAATCAGACGCTTTATGCTGAAGTAGTTCTATGTCACCGAGTTACGTAGATGTTTTACAATCAGACGCTTTATGCTGAAGTAGTTCTTTGTCACCGAGTTACGTAGATGTTTTACAATCAGACGCTTTATGCTGAAGTAGTTCTATGTCACCGAGTTACGTAGATGTTTTACAATCAGACGCTTTATGCTGAAGTAGTTCTATGTCACCGAGTTACGTAGATGTTTTACAATCAGACGCTTTATGCTGAAGTAGTTCTTTGTCACCGAGTTACGTAGATGTTTTACAATTAGACGCTTTATGCTGAAGTAGTTCTTTGTCACCAAGTTACGTAGATGTTTTACAATCAGGCGAACTTAACCAAAGTTTGTCAATTCCTTCTCTCATGTCTGTTTACCCGTTTGAACATGAGACTAGAGCATTTACATTATTTAGATTTTTTCCGACGAAGGAATAGTTTAGGATTTTATATGAGTATGGAAGGTGAGGAATATCGGATTCATATTATGCTAGTATGTGCTTCATGTTTGGTGTGTGTAAACATTTGCTAGCATGTGAGGGACGAGTTTAAGCCTGAGGGTTGAAATTGTTTCTCTTGTGCTAACTCTAACATTTGCACACATCAGACAGTGCCTGGTCATTTATATTACATATTGGATTACTAAGTACATACTTGCACACGAAATGCCTACAAAATGCAACAAGAGATACATGCACTCAAGCGATTTCGATATTTGAATACATTTAAGGTCACACAATTGCATTATGTCAAATGAGGTAAAATCGTTTTGGTCATGCAAGAATATTATTTCTGACGTATTGTATCTGAGTGAGGAACAGTGCTCGATAAAAAAGTGACAGAAATAACAGGGTTAAGCTGATTTTTATATTGTTTTCTTCCACTTCAGACAACCACATAGCAATGCAAACACAATGGAAGTAATCCACATTATCAGATGAATTTTTTATTAGGAGTTGAAAAAAGTTGGACCTTTAAAAACATAATGGTTAGTGAGAAGTGCAGTTTCATCATCGTTCGTATTCGAAACGGTGCGAAGTCACTTCTTTCATTAACTGATCTTATTCCGGTGTCTGGGTTAATCATGCTGATGGAAGAGCTTGAGTTTTCTCGCCTATCATAAAAACAATGCTTTTAAGAGCAAATTGTTTCATCTCCTTGAAGTAATGTATATCCCTTACAAATAAAATCCTGAGCCTGTCATAATAAAAACCATGTCTACAAGTTTTTATGATGGGTTTGGAGCAATGCTGACGTTTTAATGGACCTTTTGCTGGGTTTTAGTGGTAATTCTCCTGTTAATTCTGTTTTATAAAATTGTTCTAGTGAAAGGTCTCGAAGATTAGTACGAGCTTAATTCTTTCACATTCACAATAACTATGTTAATACAAGAATGGGCTTATATAGACCGCATAATGAACATATATGATTTTAGGGATAGACTGTTATTGATCTTCTTGGGAAAATGATGGAATATATTTATTTTCAACTAACGTACCCTCCCCTTAATTGGACGATATTTTTGCCAATACATCTGGCTCTGATTTTTTGTTCCTTTTGTTTGATACTATCATATTAAAAAAACCTGGCTGTAAGTTCGAAACAAAATATTTTATTCTGATGTCATAGAGCCATCTCTCCCACCCATCCCAACCCGTCCCAGGTTTTTCACAAGAGCTGTTTTCCTTGTTAAAATTTTCTAATTGAGTTAAATGTCCTTCCTGTTAGGACCATTTATCTCCGAGGAAAACACGAACAACAGC
Source organism: Sinohyriopsis cumingii (assembly GCA_028554795.2). NCBI lineage: Eukaryota > Metazoa > Mollusca > Bivalvia > Unionida > Unionidae > Sinohyriopsis > Sinohyriopsis cumingii. The sequence goes on from CM068831.1 coordinate 116,943,361, forward strand.
CTGCTCTATAGCCATTCTACTTCAGGCGGAAGAATACAAATCTGGATCTACTTATTTCCTGTATGCTATTATATTTGGGTCGGTGGGTGTTAATTGGCATTAGATTATAATTTCTCGGGGAAGAAATACTGTTTTAAGGGGTAAACCGTCATAGAGCGATTTTTTTCCCCCACGGGGCAAAATAGATTCTTGAGTAGTTTTTCTTCCGGATTTTTTTTTAGAAGTGGAATGTATACATTTTCACGCGTTTTTAAGCCGAAAGTCAGAACCAGGCTTTCCTCTACGAAAGGTTTCCAGGAAGACATTTATTAGACGGATAGTGCTTAATTCCCAGTACGTACTTATCCGATAAACAGTTCCGCTTGTGGCAATATTTAAGCGATAAAGGTTTTTATGTACTTCAGAAAGAAGAGATTTGATCACGTTTCATGAAGCGTTTTTTAGTGTTAAAGTCCGCTTTGGCTTTTAGTGCGACTCCAGAACTGAGAATTAAATTAAAAGCAACGAATTTAATTACATTTAAGGCATGCAGTTTAGATTTTAACATCATGTGTGAACGCTTTCAGAATCATGGATAACAATGAAAGTCTCGAACTGAAACCTGTCCTTCATTTTTTTACAACGTTTATAAAAGCAATTATAACGAGATAATGTAATGCAGAGTAATTTGAAAGTCAAAGATGGCTGATAATGACTTTACGCTTCTGCAAATCTGATTAAGTACATACATGAATCTGTGTCTAATTTAGTATCTTTGTGCGCGAACCTCGAGTCTTTCTCCCTCTACTATCTATCTATCTATCTATCAGTCTGTCTGTCTGTCTATCTCTCTCCCTCTCTTTTAAGAACAAATTTCATTTATACACACTAAAATATAATTCTAATTTTAGATTATGTCATAAAACTTTTTAAATTACCTATCTCAATTCAACAACGTGTAATTTTTAAGTCATGACATTTAATTTGCACCATATAGCTGATACTTATAAATTCATTTTACGGCTATTGCAGTACGGCCATGACTTCATTAAAGTTTTCACCATAAAGTGTCAGATATTTATAATATTTTCCAGCTTTAAAGCAGGGCAGCTTGGAATTAAAGCAACTAGGAAACAAAAAAAAGAAGAAAAAAAAAGAAACAAAAACAACAAAAAACAAAACAGCAACAATAACAACAAACCATCACCACCCCAAAAAACCCACGTTATACTTTGTAGAGGTCGAACATAGTTCTTTATTGTTTACAACGGAATTTGTTGACTCCAACCGCTACTGCTGGTAGAGAATAGACGTACCCAAGCAAATGTGGCGGCGTCGGCCCTCTGTTCAATGCTCACAAATCAATAGCCAATCTAATGATATTTAGATGTGATGTGTTATGTGATGTGATTTGGATTTCTAACGTAGCTTTAAAAAAATTTCAGTCATATCGCTACGATGTCTGCAGTGTGTTAGTTTATATTGATGTCTAGCACTGGGACATTATGCCGCAGACATGTAGCATGATGTCCCACCCAATCACATTATCCTGACACCAGGCCGACCAGTCCTAACACTAACCTCTTAATGCTGAACGCCAAGCGAGGCAGTTGTTAGTACCATTTTTGTAAGTCTCTGGTATGACTCGGCCGGGGATCGAACTCACGACCTCCCTCATTCGAGGCGGACGCTCTAACCACCAGGCTACCAGAGCGGTATATAGAGGGAAGGGACGGAGGTGCTACTACGAGGATTGTAAGATATTCCCCGCACATTTATATTATCATTCTCGGTTGTGAAAACGCATGCCATCATGTTAACTTTTTCGCTAGAAAGAAAGTTTGATGAAGTGTAAAGATTTTTTAATTTCATTCCACTCACATATCTACCATAACATTCATTTCCTTTGTTCTGCAAACTTTTCCTGCAAAATTTCTGCAAATGTTTCCCCATACCGAAATGCTTGCTTGGTTGATTAGAATGTAAAGATATATCAGCACATGAGAAGTTATATTGTGTTGTAGCAATATCATAAAATATCTTGCTTAGAACCCTAGCTGGCGACCTGGTCTCCTTTGAGCAGAATTAGAACTCGCACTCTTCTCGTCGCGACTCCTGCACTCAAATCACTGTCCGACCGCGTTTTCCCATTCTTGTCTGTATTATTTGACAAAGGCAATTTCCTAGTATTAACATAGAGGTATTATTCTTCTATATGTTTGTATTGCAGTGTTTGTTGATCAGATCTCTGACTATAAAGTGAACCTGAATGACGTGTACGTAATGCGTGGAGGAACAGCAGTGTTTAAGTGCCTCATAGTACCATTCCATGTCAAGAATTACGTTTTAGTCGTGAATTGGTCCAAGGGAACTTTCACCATGGATACAGGTACCGTTTAAGTCACTTAGGTCCTTATCACCAGAAGTGCATTAATGTTGAACTTGTTGTATTATAGACATATGTAAAACCAATTTCTCTTTAATAGGTTCACCGTGAATTTTGCATCCTGCATCGTAACATTTTTCAAAATTCCACCGGTCCAGTAAAGAACGGTCCTAAACTATTTTTTCTCTGTTTTCTTTTCAAACGAGGTTTGGATGTATGTATTGTCAGATGTAACTGAAATAATAGCTTTGTAAAATATAACGTTTCAAATGGCGGAATACAAACATTTATATTAATATAATTCAGATTTGAGTGGTAAGGGGGGGCACGTTTAATGTTAACTCTGTTGGTAGGATTCAAAAATGTGTACAACACAAAAGACCTCGTGAATGATATGACAACTAAACGAAAAAACGCAATGTTATGTCACGTATTCCTCTTTTCCAAAATTGAAAATTGAATGCGTACCAAATTATGATCGAAACCAGAACACTCTAATTAAACATGTTTTTCGTGATGAGATACCTGTCAATAACATCCAGTGTATGATATGGAAGAAAATGCCATACAAATTTTAGTATGTTATTACACTTTCCATTCGTCAGAAACATATTGGATATCAATGAAAATGTTTTATATTTATCAATATACAATGGTCAAATGCTGGAAAAAGCTCTTTAACAGGTCAGAAAACGAGATCTTATTCCGTGCCCAATCAATGCTGAAACATGTTGTTCATATATGGCAAAATATTAGAAATGTACAATTCTAGATAATGCTACCATTCATGTACTATCAAATTTATTGAAGTCATTGTTGAATTGAAAATGATACGATGCACAAATGTTTTGCATTGTTACCCATAAACAAATACTAGAAATTTAATCCATTGTACTGTATTTATTGAAAGAGTGATACAAAATGCAAAATAGATTATGACGACGGTAGTACAAACAAACGCTGTTAGCATGTTAGTCGGAGAGATAATCTTGGTGCAGACGAACTGGGGAATACGAAGTGATTTAGACGATGATAAATCAAGCGTAAATAATGCCCTGAAGTATATAATGATAAGTATTTTTAAATAGTTCAGTCAACTTGTTAGACTGATGATCAATGTTTGTATAAAAGGGATGCACGGTATGAGCCCTCAGTACTCACGGTATGAGCCCACAGTACTCACGGTATGAGCCCTCAGTACTCATGGTAATTAAAGATGATTAAGTTTTACATTATACTATATGCAATTTTATAAAATGACACACATTTATTAAGTGTGAATGACCTAATTGCTTCCATCACCACCAGCACAAATATTACATCTTCTGCTATTGCTATTGCTACTACTGCTGATATTACTGTTATCGTTCGAACGAAACTTTCTATCTATCTATCTATCTATCTATCTATCTATCTGATAGATAAATAGATATTCTTCAAAACGTTTATTAGATAGAGAGATAGATAAATAGATGGATGGATGGACTGATGTATATATATATATATATATATATATATATATATATATATATATATATATATATATATATATATATATATATATATATATATATATATGGATGGATGGATATTCTTCAAAAAGTTTCTCTGGTAGTCACCGTTCTGGAAAATTAAAACGAATGTAGTGAAGTACCATAACAATTCAGTTCATGAAAAATGCAGAGCAATTGAGATTGTGAAGTAAGGTATATATATTTATTGCTATAAAAAAATACTAGAGGCATTATATTTTATCTCAAGGATGCGATTGCTGTTAATTTCCTTTGTGGCTTACATTACGAACTCTAACCAATGGTCAATTTATATCATTCGCAGAAGAAAGAATTAGCATTTTAGATGGAGGAGACCTGCATATTCGTGACGTGAGAGAGGAGGATAGTTTCAACACCTTCCGATGTACTGCCAGAAACACTCTGACTGGGGAGGAGAAATACAGTCCTTTCGCCTACTTACACATTCATGGTATTGTGTGCTTGTTGTTTATCGTTCTTATCTAATTCTGTCATAGATATCAATACACTACTTTTTGTTTTATGATATAATAGTGAGAACAGATTAAATTCTTTGTGTGAATTCATTGTCATATCTTTTGTGAACCAGGTTCTTCTTATTTAAAAAAAACTGATCACGCTAATGCTGTCATATCCTTTTAAAAATTATTGAAAGTTGGAGAATGTAAACTGAATATGTTACCAATTCCACTTTAGATTTCGGGGCTTTGTGACCTAGTTCATATCAGTAAGACTTGTATACACTATATCAAAGTTAGAATGCCGCAGCTACAACGCACATTTTAATTAATTTGTTTTTCTCTTGCACGAGCCAATGCAACCTATGAAAGCCTATATATATGTAAAATATTTGTCAGTGGTGCTACAGAAAAAGTTAGGGTTTTATATTTGAAGATTTAGGAATCATGCCATGGACACTGTGTATGTATGTATGTATGTATGTATGTATGTATGTATGTATGTATGTATGTATACAATGTGACAATATCTTTTACATTTATTGCAAAAAAAGTATTGCTATTTTGTCACACACACAAACACACACACATACATACATACATACATACATACATACATACATACATACATACATACATACATGCATGCATGCATGCATGCATGCATGCATGCATGTATGTATGTATGTATGTATGTATGTATGTATGTATGCATGCATGTATATATGTATGTATGTATGTTTGTTTGTGTGTGTGTGTGTGTGACAAAATAGCAATACCTTTCTGCAATAAATGTAAAAGATATTGTTACATTGCAAATGTAAGATATGAAATATTTAAGATAATAATAATAATAATAATAATAATAATATGCAGATCCGCCAAAAAGTTGGACAACTCCTGAAGCGCTGGATAGTTCAAGAGCATTTTATGGAAATATAAACCAGTCTGTGGAATTGCCTTGCGTGGCCAACGGATTCCCACTTCCCAGCTACCGATGGTATAAGAACGGCGAACTAGTCAAAATTGACGATACAAGATTAATGCAACGTGGAGGAAACCTCTTGTTAAAGAACATAACTGTGGAGGATAACGGAGACTACGTGTGTAACGCCTCAAACAAAAGAGGCGTGGCGACCATTGTCAGAAAACTGCTTGTAAATTGTAAGTATCCACACTGTCGTTTCGGTTTATCTGTAAGGTACATTTTTTAAATGAAACCCAGCCACAAATGGGAAAAGTTCAACTAATTTAATGCAGACTTCTGACGTGATTTTCATGACTAGTGCAGAAGCATGTTAACTTCAAAGTACAAAAATCTGCTCAAAATGTTTGACTTCAAGATATTTACTGTTCCCAGTTTTACGACTTAGGATAGCCTTTATGTCCATTATACTTTGGATATAGTTAGTTAGTTAGTTAGTTAGTTAGTTAGTTAGTAGTTAGTAGTTAGTTATTTAGTAGTTAGTTAGGTAGTTAGTAGTTAGTTAGTAGTTAGTTAGGTAGTTAGTTAGTACTAAATGACATAACTCTCTCAAGCAATGTTAAAATATTGATTACATATTTTGTCCTCAGCACCATTGGCAGTGATGATTACGCCCGTATCACAGATCATAGACTCTAGTCAATCAGGTTCCTTCGAGTGTTCTGTGACAGGTCACCCAGTAAAGTCTATTGATTGGTACAAAGATGGCCGGCCACTCGTCTCAGATCATAGAGTCACAATCCGTTCACAAACAGTTCTCATTATCTCGAATGTGACGCGTTTTGATCAGGGGATGTATCAGTGCATGGTTCAGAACGAGATTGTCGACGAGCAAGCCGCTGGACAACTGTCGTTAGGAGGTATTCATTCATTTTATATTCATATTAAAATATACATTGTTATTACCATTAATTACTATGGAAATAAATTTCTATATCAAAATTATGTTTTTTTATTCAGTGAAGTTGCATCAGTCATCATAATATTGAATAATACTTTCATCTCCACGGTAATAAGAGAACCATATCATCTACCAAAATCATACTGTTCATTCCTTATGTCACATCCACATCATAGTTGCTTTGCAGCTGCTGTCGATACACCAATATCACTGTCAACGTGAACTTCATCATAACACATCTACATAATACTTGCTTTGCATTTGCTGTCGATACACCAATATCACCGTCAACATGAACTTCATCATAACACATCTACATCATACTTGCTTTGCATTTGCTGTCGATACACCAATATCACCGTCAACATGAACTTCATCACAACACATCTACATCATACTTGCTTTGCAGTTGCTGTCGATACATCAGTATCACTGTCAACGTGAACTTCATCATAACACATCTACATCATACTTGCTTTGCAGCTGCTGTCGATACACCAATATCACTGTCA
>CM068831.1:116955113-117257613 GCA_028554795.2 Sinohyriopsis cumingii
AACTGAATCATCCATGGTCATAAAACTTAATTGGGTCTCTATTTACCATAAAGAGTGCTAGTCCCAGCTGGCATAAATGACCACCCCGATGGCCTAAGTGGTCAGAGCGTCGGACTCGGATATGGGGGTCGTAGGTCGAACCCCGGCCGAGTCATACCAAAGACTTACAAAGTGGGATTAACAGCTTAGTGCTCAGCATTAAGAGGTTAGTGTTAGGACTGGCCGGCCTGGTGTCAGGATAATGTGACTGGGTGGGACATGACGCTACATGTCTGCGGTATGATGCCCCAGTGCTAGACATCAATATAAACTAACACATTGCAGACATCGTAGCGATATGACACACAATTGTTAAAGCTACGTTACCCGCCCCCCCCCCCCCCCCCAAGAAAACAACAACAACACGGCAGCAGAAATCCATCAGAGCGATTTCTTTGTCTTGTGCTTATTTACCTTGAAGCGTACTAACCCCAATCTGACTAATTTTATAGTTTCGACGTCTGCGACCATTTGGCCATGAACATCGACTTGTTGAGTGGGAGTGGAGCCTCCACTGAACAAGATTTTACCCTTAATCTGAATGTAAAAAACACTCATTTCGGGAATTTATGCGTGATCACCGCGCACTATATATTTACTCGTCAGGTGAGAAACAGTAACTTCCATCCGACGCTTTACTTATTTCTTCTGTCTGGACAAGGCAAGGGAGAAGAAGGAGACGGAGGAAGCGCTGCTGTCTTGTTGGCGGGTTCCAGTTGATCCAGAGCGTAATTTTGATTTTTATTGCCACAGTTGGAATGGTGTCTTCTTACACTTGGATAGTTTGGAAAATAATTTCGAAAGAAAAACTCTACATTTGTGGTTGACGTTAATGTCGGTATAGTAGAGAGTCTATCCTAAAGTCGTAAGCCTTATTTTGAGTTTTGGTATCTTGCAATCAGTGTCAGCTTGTGCGACAGGCCCCGATGGTTTGGAATTTATTCACGTTATAGTGACTAGTTTACGTGTGAGTTGTTAATGCCTGCTTGTACTTTTTCTGTTTTTGGAGGGAGTTTCGCGTGACAAGTTAGTGACCACACTGTGTAGTGGGCCATGATGGTCTGGACTCATGACAACCTTACATTACCAGCGTTTGTTATGTGCATGCGTACCCAACTCCTTGCAATACAAATCCAACAGAATGACCTACTTTTCACGCTGTCATGGCTTTTAGTTTCTGCATTAAGTTACATTTAATGGATATATATGTATATATAAAGTTTGAACTAAAGCATGGCACCTAGTTATTTTTTCTATGGCCATGTGTACTGCGATAATAAATGTTTTGAGTATCACACGTCACTAAAGATTGTGTGTGTGTGTGTGTGTGTGTGTGTATGTGTGTGTGTGATTTGGATTTTTAACGTAGCTTTAACAATTTTTCAGTCACATCGCTACGATGTGACAGTTTATAGTGATGTCTAGCACTGGCGTATCATGCCGCAGACATGTAGCATGATGTCCCACCCATTCACATTATCCTGACACCTGGCCGACCAGTCCTAACACTAACCTCTTAATGCTGAGCGCCAAGCGAGGCAGCTGTTAGTACCATTTTTGTAAGTCTTTGGTATGACTCGGCCGGTGATCGAACCCACGACCTCCCGCATCCGAGGCGGACGCTCTAACCACTAGGCCACCGGAGCGGTCACTAAAGATTGTGCCCAGTAGCTAAATGTACAGTGGAATACCCTCAGCATCGGATGATATGCCAATTTAATATATATACTGAATAAAGATGGTATGGATGGCATGATGAGTGATATCTTAAAGGTACGATTTTCCTGAAAAAGCCCCATTAGAATAGTTTTTTTTTTTCAGTAATGCATTCAGTCAATATATGTGGATTATTGAGTACCATAACTTTCGGTTGTATTGCCGACGCTGGTCATGCTGAATTTAATGTTGATTGCAGGTTCAGAGCAATATATTGCAGATAAAGTTTTTATATTACTCATAATGTGTGTGTGTGTGTGTGTGTGTGTGTGTGTGTGTAATGAACTGATGTGTTTTGAGCAGGGAATCCATCTTCTATACAAACACATACCCGGCTATAATGACTAAATTATTTGTATCACTATTTCGCAATAAAAGAACCGTTTACAAGAACGCGCGGATGCATACGTTCACTCACAGTTTTCATTTCATTGAATTGTACAACCGATCATTAGGATAGCTGGATTGGGAAATATTAGAAATAAATGTTTGTGCCAGGTTTAGTTATAATTCCTTAAAAGATTTTTTCTGAAAATATATGTCATAGCCATCCAAAATTCATACAGCATCATAACAGTCTTCACATGATTAAAAAGGACGGTGCAGAGATCTATTACTACGAAAACACTGCTGTAAAATTATCAGTCTAGATTTTAAGTGTCTGAATCTAAACTGTGCAGGTTCGGAATGCCGAAATCCTCAGATTTATTTGCCTTGTGTGTTCGTACTTTCAGATGTAACTAAAACTGCGTGTGATAGTGGCGAGGGGACATTTTTGTTGTCGTAATTGAAATGAATCAATAATAAAACCAATATTGCTTGTGCACAGTGTAGATTTTCTAATTACAGTCCTTGTTTTATGACTTCTGTCTCTATATGTACATACCTGAATAGTATTTGATCGAATGTACTCCCCATTTGCCGTCGAACACGTGTCCAATAAATTCGCACAGTCTAAATAGCGCAGCTTCCGGTACTTTTAAACGTTTGTCAGTCGGGACCCATTATTTTCGGAGAATGTCAGGAAATATTTTTTATTTTGTGCTTTTAATCATTTAAATTACACTTAAATTTAGTAGTCTTAACCCACATCCATTAGACAGTTCCACCATCCTATTACTCGTATTTTCAAAGAAAGTTATCGAATATTCACGATCAATTTCACTAAACGCATTATCTCATCAATCATTATGTTAAAACCACCATTCTGATATATTGGCAGGAGAAAAAAAGAACCAATAACAGTATAGGATTTAGAAAATGTTATCTGATCCCGTGCAATCTGTTTTGTCAAATGCAGTAATCAATAGTGCATTACAATCTACGATTTCCTGTCTGAAACGGCTTTTAATCATTGTACCATTTTTCAACTCAAAACCATTTGTAAAAGAATTTTTCAAACTCAAGGATAATGACGGAAAAGTCGTGTGAGACTGTACAATGAATGATATTGTAAAAGTAAACAAAGGTGTCATTGCAGGACAACGACATTAACTACGAAACTAAGCATTATAGCTTTGTTTGAGGAAGAAGTGGCTGTATTGAAATTTAATCAGTATCAAATAAGAAAACGGATGCTATTTTTCTATTACATAGTATTATTATGGTATTACATCAGCCAGGGCCAGTATCATCATTAGGATAATACCAACCGTTCTGATTGCTGTTAGTTGGTGGTCGCCATACCATCATAAACTGTAAAGAATTTATATTGAATTATATGATCAAACTATCTGTGATCTAAAACTAATTGTTACCTTATAAATAGTTACCGAATGACGTCATCAGCCCCCATATATGTGGTCAGCGGGCAGATTTACCATTGACTTTATATAGTTTTTGGAAGTTGAAATAAATTCATTGAATCTCAAGATACTTTTACGAAAATTACATACATAAACAGAACGCAAATCAAGCTTTCTGTTAGTTGGTGATCGCATATAGGAGAAACTGCCAGGTTGACCATCGACCAGGTTAAAATGGGCAGATTATCGTCTGCTAGTGACCTTATCGGGAAGCATCTGTTTGTCATGACTGATCATTCTGAGTATGAGTACAGTATTGTAGTTTGTGTTGTGCAGTAAAATATGGTGTTTCGAGAAGAAATCACTAGAACATTTGCGTCACGATGCCTCGATGCTAATTCCAAATCGCATGCAGTTAATTGGGTAATAAATTTAACTGACTGATAGAATGCACAGAACAAGTCATCGTACTAGTGTTTGCTCTCAAGTTTAACTCACAGGTATTAACCCAGAAATTTAATTTTGTTTCTTTGACGGTTTACTCGGCTTGCACACCGAATCAGTCACAGGTCACCAATACTGAATGAAATAATTTTAATTACCTGTACATTTTTTGTAATCAGTGTTCAGTGAAGACGTGATGAATCTGTTGTACGATTAATAATCCATACCCGTGCTTCATTGTTCCAAAATTTAAATGAAAACACAATTTTCCACCTGGATACAATACGGCGAAAATCCTGCATTAAAAAATATAATGTTTACTGTTTTCAGAACTTTACTGACAGGCCATTGAGATTCGATAATTGCCGTTTTTCCAAGTTTTGTCCCCATTGATATATACATGTAGCCGTTACAGTTGTTAATAAATCATCGAAATAGCGTTACATCTCGTTGAATTCCATGGTAATAAGTGTGTAGCTGCTAAGTTATGAAAAACTCATCGAAGTAGCGTTACATCTCGTTGAATTCCATGGTAATAAGTATGTAGCTGCTAAGTTATGAAAAACTCATCGAAGTAGCGTTACATCTCGTTGAATTCCATGGTAGTAAGTGTGTAGCTGCTAAGTTCTGAATATCGAGATAGCGTTACATCTCGTTGAATTCCATGGTAATAAGTTTGTAGCTGCTAAGTTATGAATAACTTATCGAGATAGCGGTACTTAAAGTTTCGTTATATAGAACTATACATGCTGCCGTTAGATAATCGAGATAGCGTTACTTTCCGTTTTCTTTCCCACTGTAGGATACATATAGACTTTACAATGATGAACAAATCACCGTGTTATTAGAAAGCGTTACTTACGGTTGAATAAAAATGTAGATGTTACAATTATGACAAATTATCAAGTTATTAACGTATCATGGAGAAAGCGTTACTTACCGTTTAATTCCATGGTAATATACATGTAGATTTTACAATTATGAACGGATTATCGAGTTATTAACATACCTTCGAGAAAGCGTTACTCATCGCTTAATTGCATGTTGATATACAGATAGACTTTACAGTTAAGAACAGGCCATTGAGATGGCAATACATACCAAATTCACTTCATTATACGTTATAGTTTTCGACTTGTGTAAGTACTGTATAAAGATCTGTACATATTATTTCCATATGGATACTTCACTCTTTTTATTTATGTACAGCAGTAAATATTTGATTGAAGGTAAGTGCTTGTTTTATATCCCGTATAAAGAGTGAAGAGACCAGAGTTTAATGAGGTAAACTTTATTATTATAAACGATGTGTGATTTTGATGCTCTCGAAAAATGCATCAAATATTCATTTGAGAGCATATATGGGGGATAACTCTGTTCGCGCAGTAGAAACAATTTGCATCGAGTTCTCTGTTACATGCCTCGAAATTTATTATTTGTCAAAACAAAAAAGGGAAATAAGGGAAAGGTATGAGAGTTTACATTTTAGTACTAGATGAGCAAAGATATGTTACAGCTTGTCGCAGATCTTATAAATTGTAGATGAAATGTTACCGTGGTTATTGTCATATGTAAACTTAGCTAGCAGTGTAGGAAAGTAAGAACTTATTTTAAAGAAATTATTTTCGCCAATAACTTTTACCTGCATTTCAGGCAAACCATTTGTAAAGGAAATGAAAAATATCACAGCGATAGCTAATGAAGAATTGTCAATCCATTGTTATGTCAGTGGGTACCCAGTGAGTCGAATAATCTGGAGAAAAGGTAAATTAGCTGCAAAGTTGATTACTTTACTTTTCTTACATGCAGGTATTGTACACACACACACACACACACACACACACGAGGAAATCACGCCATGTTATATAAGACGTTATCCTTTCCCATTCAAACTTGTTAACTTAAGAGTTTATGAACCGATCTTGTTCCCATTATTCACTGCAATGCAAGGAGTAAACAAACATTGGAACTAAAGGTGTTTATAAAGGCGAATGATGTGGAGACTGTATTAAATATACTAAAGATGGTAATTAGTAATTGATTTTAATTGGTCCACATTTATACACCTTGTTTGATTCATAATCTCATCACATCATAATCTGTATTTTCCATATCACATAATCATAGTAAGCAATTAACAAAATTATATTCAGTTTGTATTTCGATTTCATTTAATGTTTAAGCACTTCTGTTGTTATTTTGTTCCAAAGCTAGTGGAAGAAAAGAACATCATCTATGTCTACAATATATGCACAGAGATGAAAAACAAAATAGTGAATAAAATCAATCCGGGTCTGTTTTCTTATTTTTTGAAATAAATATTACTGAGTTGTTAATTTATTTATTATATCTCTTTTCTATAACTGTCTAAATTTTAAAGAAACAATGGCAATGAATGAAAAATACAAATACGTACAGTTTTTCTTTTGTGAGCTTTTACTGTGCGAACTACCAGGGGTTCTGTAAGATAGATCTGCCAAATGATTGCAAAAATTTCACAAAAGTCCGGTTTGATTTAATTTCAAGTTATTCACTGTCCTGAAGGTGAAAAGGGTAAACTTAGTGGAAGCTTCAAACACTCTGTGCTTAAAGATCATGTAAATAGGTGGAAATCAGAAAGTCCACTTTTATTTGTAGTCTGTCAAAGAACATTGCAAGTGAAAATAATGGATTACTCCCTTTTTTCTTGACACTATGCATACTTTTGCATGCCATTGTAGCTAGCTGGAGAGTGAATCTAAAAGGGTGCGCAGTATTTTTGTTGCATCAAGCTTTATTAAAATGAAGATCTTAAAATAAATATAATATTTATTTTGATAGTAAAAAGGGACATTTATATTATTACCAGGTATGTTTTTTTGTTTTTTTGGGAATTTTGTGAATTGTAATTGAATCACTTTCTTAACATTGTCGGCCAAGCAAAATGTGGTTAATCTCTCGATCTTTCTCAGAATCTGTCAATGCTTGTACAGGTAATTAGTCCCAGCCAGACAGCTGGATTGACAGCATTGAGAAGTTTAAACAGAATTCTGCTAGTCAATTAGAACTAGAACATTTTTCGCTACATATAAATCCGCTGATGTTAGAAATAAAGTTTCTTATTCTAGTATTCCATCCATGTGTGTCTTTTCTCATGACTGCATTTGCTCATACAGTATGTGTTTACACAATACATAATATACAGTATTTATATATACAATATAGACTATACAATATGTTTGTACATAATTATAATTATAATATATAATATATAATAGGTATGTCTACAATGTATAATATACAGTATGTGTTGTTTACAATATATAATACACAGTAGGTATGTATATAATGTGTAGTACACAATAGGTATGAATATATTATATAATATGCAATATATGTTTATATAATATATAATATACAATATGTGTGTATGCAATATACAATATGTGTGTATGCAATATACAATATGTGTCTATGCAATATACAATATGTGTGTATGCAATGTATAATATGTGTGTATGCAATGTATAATATACAATATGTGTGTATGCAATGTATAATATACAATATGTGTGTATGCAATGTATAATATACAATATGTGTGTATGCAATGTATAATATACAATATGTGTGTATGCAATGTATAATATACAATATGTGTATATGCAATGTATAATATGTGTGTATGCAATGTATAATATACAATATGTGTGTATACAATGTATAATATACAATATGTGTGTATACAATGTATAATATACAATATGTGTGTGTATACAATGTATAATTATGACTATGAATGATCTGAAATGTTTCATTCTTTTATAATGACTGACGATGAAACCAGACACTAGCTACGTCTATAATATAGTCTTTCTTGTATTGATTTTAACACTGATAATGGATGTTATAGAATAAAGCAATATATGATTAATTATTCTTTGGAGTTTGATGTTTGAGTATGGGCATGGATTTTTACCCATACCATTTATACAAGCAGCTGTAGTCATTATGTAGTTACTTTGTGCATCTCTCTCTCTCTCTCTCTCTCTCTCACACACACACACACATACACACACATGGACACACATTGCTAAAACGGAAAACAAAGTGTTTTCTACGTGGTGTTAAGTCATTAAATGGAGGTCTCGTTCATGTATAATATAATGATTGGACATGATAATGCTCTCTTCTAAGTATGCAAATAAATTGCTAGTCTTTAGAAGATTTATAAAACAGAGACAGCTGTACTAGAGATTTGGTCAGCAAACTATTTAAAAAATATATCATTCAAACAAAATTTTAATGAAAAAAGCAACCCCAAACAATGAGATTGTTTGACGTGGATGATCAATATTTTATGAGAACATGAAATAAATTTCTCTGCATCAGTATTTGTATATGTAAATTCTAGCATTTCTTTTGTACAGTTGATCAGATCTCAACATTTATATTAATTTGATCAACTTGTCTTTGGTGATAAAAGAATACCTTGCATCGAAAGACAGATGTACATATTGTTGTTTACAATTTGGCTATCAGTCCTACATATAGCATAGACAGTCATGGTTGTTCTATCATGAGACGTGACTATTGTTTTCTGAAATTACATAGTTATGGTAATTTTGTCATGAGACACAATTATTGTGTTCTGAAATTACATAGTTATGGTAGTTTTGTCATGAGACACAACTTTTGCATTCTGAAATTACATAGTTATGGTAGTTTTGTCATGAGACACAACTATTGCATTCTGAAATTACATAGTTATGGTAGTTTTGTCATGAGACACAACTATTGCATTCTGAAATTACATAGATATGGTAGTTTTGTCATGAGACACAATTATTGCATTCTGAAATTACATAGTTGTGGTAGTTTTGTCATTAGACACAACTTTTGCATTCTGAAATTACATAGTTGTGGTAGTTTTGTCATGAGACACAACTATTGCATTCTGAAATTACATAGTTATGGTAGTTTTGTCATGAGACACAACTATTGCATTCTGAAATTACATAGTTATGGTAGTTTTGTCATGAGACACAACTTTTGCATTCTGAAATTACATAGTTATGGTAGTCTTGTGATGAGACACAACTATTGCATTCTGAAATTACATAGTTATGGTAGTTTTGTCATGAGACACAACTTTTGCATTCTGAAATTACTTAGTTATGGTAGTTTTGTCATGAGACACAACTATTGCATTCTGAAATTACTTAGTTGTGGTAGTTTTGTCATGAGACACAACCTTTGCATTCTGAAGTTACATAGTTATGGTAGTCTTGTGATGAGACACAACTATTGCATCCTGAAATTACATAGTTATGGTAGTTTTGTCATGTGACATGACTATTGTGTTCTGAAATTACACAGACAGTCATGGTAAGTGCATACATTGTATATTCTCAGTAAATAAACATTCATGAATAAGGATGGCCTACACACATGCCATGTTTGTCAAAATCTCTTTTTCTTTAAAAACATAATTAGTTACCTTGCCCTGTGAGAGTTTTATCAGTGTTTCTTATGAGGATATATTTTATTGAAGGTGAGAGTGAATTACCCAGCACCCACCTCCAAAGGGTTGTCAATGGAACTCTTACCATTACCAAAGTACAGAAGCCTCAAGATGCTGGGATTTACATTTGCACAGCTCTGAATTCCCAGGAAATTGGCATGAGTCGAAGTGTCTTTGTAGAAGTGTTAGGTTGGAGCCAGTCATTTTGTTCTAGATTTATTTCTAGTCATGTTTTCATTGACCATTAATTACTGGTATACGTTTTTGCTAAGCCTTTGTAATAAGCATTTAGCTTAGTTTATATGATGATCTTTTGGAGTACAAAATTAGGAATTATTATTTCATAACACCAGAAAATTGTTAATTATGAATTAGTTCTTTGAACATATTTGTAAAACAATTGCTACAATATAGTTATGTTATTATTTCTTGAGATTCGTAATTATTTTCCTAACTGTTGGTAGATTTAAGAATTGAACTTGATAATTGTCAGGATTCTTGAAGTCAGAAAGCTTGAAAATTGGCAAGACAGTGCATGGAAGACCTAGACCTTGTTACAGCCAGTCATGTAGAGTGTAATCGATTTTTGAAGCTTCATGGCCTCACGAGCCCAGTAAAATATTAAGTTCAGTTCTTAATGCGTAGGTCTAACTATATCAATAACAATGTCATAATTGAGTTAGTGAACATGTTAAGCAGATTAAAACATCTGCAATGTCTGTTTTTCATATTCACATATTTTTCATATATTTTAAAATTACATACATGGGTATTTCCATTAATAAGGTGATGAATTAATGTACCTTGGTAAGCTTATTTAAAAGAAACTTTTTGGTGAAGCATATCTTAACTTTACATAGTGTATTTATTGGATTAAATAGTTTATATATAAATATATATATATATATATATATATATATATATATATATATATATATATATATATATATATATATATATATATATATATATTAGCATATTTCTGATGCTAACAGTTCCACATTTGTTCTCTAATTTGCATTAAGTGTTGAATAATTGACCTTTCTTACATTTTTGAATGAATATCAGCAAAATTGTGTGTTTTGTTCTTTTCCAGAGCCTCCACGAATTGATTCTTTCTCACTTCCAAGAAAGGAACAGGGGGATAGAGTGATGATTAATTGTGTTGTCAGCAGTGGAGACTTGCCCATAAATATCACATGGTTGAAAGATGGTAAACAAATTCCACCTGGTATGGGAATAATAACACAGGTATTGATCTTATATAAACATTTGATATGCTTCACATTTGTGATATGCATGGATCTTGATCTTTTTCAAATGTAAAATGTTAAAGAAAAACCAAAGCAGTATAATTCATTTTGTGATTCCAAACAGCAGCCAGCAGTCAGCAAGAGAGAGAGAGAGAGAGAGAGAGAGAGAGAGAGAGACTGGATCAACAAAAGTCTTGTTTGTCAGTCTGTCTGTCTCTTCTATATATTTTTCTGTTTTCGAAACCGATATTGAAGGGGCATTTTACATAATTTGTTTTGAAATTTGTTTTAGAAAGCTAGATGAAAAACGTTTTGGAGTTAAAATTGTTTGATAAAATTATGAACATTTTGTTAATTACACAGTTGTCAGTTGCATCATAGCAAATATTTGGTATTGGAAAAATGAAGAAATCTTTTAGTTTGGGCCTTATCCATCTTGGAAGAAGGTTAACATTAATGCATGCGCATTAGGTTCTGAGGTCATCAAAGAGCAATTAACTAGACCGATGTGTAACATGCGCAGTTTGAAAACACTTGGTTAGAGCTTCAATCCAGTTTCAATCGAGATCTGCGTATCATGATGCAGATATGACATGCATGACCTATATGATGTCAAGTTCTGTTGAACTTTTGTTTCACACAGTACACACTGCATACTGCAAAATGCAAAAGTGTTATTTAGAACAAAGCATTGCTACTGATACCCCTAAAAACGCTTTGTCAAATAGGAATGCCGGAATTCCAAATGTGAACAAGACATGATCTCTCTTCCGTATCTCAGATTTGTCGAGGATCTCAACTTAAATCAAACTGGATGATCATGATGATACTCTTTTGCACACATGTGGCGCTATATTAAGGAAAATGATGTCTCTTCTAGGAAATAAAATCCATGTATATGCTTTTGAATGTAGCTAAATGCTAGTACCAGTTGTTTTCCAGGATGCTCATGCTGCTTTTGTTTATTTCTTTCTGATTATCTCCTAATCAACCACGCACACAACATTGAAATTAGGCCCTAACTTAGAACAAAATGGGTTTAATTTGTCTTATTTTTTGACATTCAAATTTTGCTATAATTAATTTCACAATTGTATCTTAAAAATGTAAAGAAATGTAAGTTGTTTATGTGAAAGGTGATTAAAAATACATAAAAGTCCATTTAAAAGGTTTGTCTGACATTCATAGTTAAGGTAATTTTACTTAGAATATAAAACAAGTTATATTCAATGAATTTCAATACAGCTGTGAGTGACATAAAAATGGGGATTGCTGGTGATCATTTGGTGAGACAAAAGTTATGTATGTATATGTATTGTTTTCTCGCAGACGCACACATCCTATATGAGCTCATTAAGCATCCCGGATGCTGGTCCAATTCATAAAGGCAACTACACATGCCAGGCCAGTAATGCGGCTGCAACGGATAGGTTTACAGCAGAACTTTATGTTGATGGTAACATTCTTTATTTGCTTTTATCTATGTAGTTAAAAAGTTTATTATTGCATGACATATTAAAATATTTTAACATTGATATTTTGATAGAATGCTTCAATTTTGTGACTGGACACTGTTTTGACCTTATATGTGCATATAAATTCATTACTTTTTATATAATATTTAAAGATCATTTGTGATCAATATACCAGTTAGCACATGTTTGGTGTGTTGAATGGTGTAACAAATATTTGTTTGAATAGATAAAATTTGTATTACTAGATCATAGAGCATCATGGCACCACCTTGTAACATATGCTAATTTGATTGTTGAGTATTTTAATGTTTAAGTGATATCATCTAATCTTAATGCTTTATAGTACCGCCTAGATGGGTGAAAGAACCACAAAATGCCTTTGTGATTCTTCAGCAGAGTGTGACTGTGGATTGCTTGGCAACTGGAACTCCTGAACCTAGTATAACATGGACTAAGGATACCGGTAATAAATATACCCCCTTGCCAGATGTTTCACTACGTACATGTATAATTTTTCTATTCTAAAGCTAATGCATTTTAAAGTATATACCAACATTTGTGCTGTTTTTGATTTATTTGCACTGCTTACAAATACTGATATTTCAAGTAAAATTTATTAAAATCTCAGTCAGTAATTAACACAAGGGGATGTTGGGAAATCCTATATAGTCCAGTACCTGTTGGTTGGTAATTCGTGTATCTGCAATTCATTCCCAAGCGATATGTTTGCAAAATTTAAGTCATTGTTAAATATCGCTAAATCATTTTTAATTAGGTATGACTTATAATTTTCAATAATTTTATGTTTTTCCTGTATGTTCATCAAAGGAAGAAAGGAGCCAATTTCAATATTTCTAAATTTGTTCAAGAAATAATTACTTCACTTCTTTCATTCTAGATACAATTATGATCATTTTTGAAATGAACACACATCTGAATCACCTCATTACATGTTAGTTTTCAAATGCAAAATATAATTAGCAGGAGGATTTCAGTTGAGGAATTCATCTTCATGAGCAAAATATAGTATTTAATATTTTAATTATAATTATTGCTGAATATGCACATGTTCATTTCATTTTTCCTTTCTGATCCACTTGAAAGGTTCAAATGACTATAAACCATTGAATGCCCTTACGGATGAAATTGGGCATTTCAAGGTCGACGAGAATGGAAGTTTGACAATTCATGATGCACAAGAACCTGATCATGGGTGGTACATGTGTCATGCCCAAAATGGAGTAGGACTGGGTCTCAGCAAAAGAGTAAACCTAACGGTTCATGGTGAGTTTATGCAACTAAATAAATGCAGGATTTTATTGCAAAGGTTCAATAAAGACAGTTGTAGAGACCCATAAAAAGCAGAGAATCATGTTATCTCATGGAATCTTTGATCTAACCTCTCCTAATGCTGATTTCATTCAATTCAGTATCAGGTACTGATTAAAACTTTCAATAAGCTTTTTAAAAATAAGAAAAAATTCTTTTGAATTAATTTTAGAAGCAATGGATACATTTGAATAACTTTTTATTTTTGCATGAACTTTGTAATTGTTCTTTTTCTGATATGTTTTTATTTGACACAGGTAGGTATAGTAATCTTTATGTATATTTGTAACAGATAAAATGAAAAGTTTACAAAAAATATCAGTCTAGAGTCTATTCAACTAATTTACATGTAATGTTTTAGTTCCAGCCCGTTTTGATGCCCCAGGTAAGAACTATAGCGTGTTAAAAGGTCAGAATGTCACAATGGAATGCCAAGCAATTGGGGACAAACCTTTGGCTACAACGTGGAACTTTGATGGAGAGACATTCGGAACAGTAGTCACCCGTTCTAGGTTGGTACTATTTTTTCTGTTACTTTTCCAGACCTTTATTCCAAGCAGCAACAGACTTGTCTAAAAGTTGCATGATACTACATCAATATTATAATGCACAAGAATTTACCTTATCATATGACTTGTCTAAAAGTTACATGATACTACATCAATATTATAATGCACAAGAATTTACCTTATCATATGACTTGTCTAAAAGTTACATATTACATCAATATTATAATGCACATGAATTTACCTTATCATATGACTTGTCTAAAAGTTACATGATGCTACATCCATATTATAATGCACATGATACTACATCAATATTATAATGCACAAGAATTTACCTTATCATATGACTTGTCTAAAAGTTACATATTACATCAATATTATAATGCACAAGAATTTACCTTATCATATGACTTGTCTAAAAGTTACATGATACTACATCAATATTATAATGCACAAGAATTTACCTTATCATATGACTTGTCTAAAAGTTACATGATACTACATCAATATTATAATGCACATGAATTTACCTTATCAGATGACTTGTCTAAAAGTGACATGATACTACATCAATATTATAATGCACATGAATTTACCTTATCAGATGACTTGTCTAAAAGTTACATGATGCTACATCCATATTATAATGCACAAGAATTTACCTTATCATATGACTTGTCTAAAAGTTACATGATGCTACATCCATATTATAATGCACAAGAATTTACCTTATCATATGACTTGTCTAAAAGTTACATGATACTACATCAATATTATAATGCACACAAATTTACCTTATCATATGACTTGTCTAAAAGTTACATGATATTACATCAATATTATAATGCACATGAATTTACCTTATCAGATGACTTGTCTAAAAGTGACATGATACTACATCAGTATTATAAGTTACATGATACTTCATCAATATTATAATGCACATGAATTTACCTTATCAGATGACTTGTCTAAAAGTGACATGATACTACATCAATATTATAATGCACATGAATTTACCTTATCAGATGACTTGTCTAAAAGTTACATGATGCTACATCCATATTATAATGCACAAGAATTTACCTTATCATATGACTTGTCTAAAAGTTACATGATGCTACATCCATATTATAATGCACAAGAATTTACCTTATCATATGACTTGTCTAAAAGTTACATGATACTACATCAATATTATAATGCACACAAATTTACCTTATCATATGACTTGTCTAAAAGTTACATGATATTACATCAGTATTATAATGCACAAGAATTTACCTTATCATATGACTTGTCTAAAAGTTACATGATGCTACATCCATATTATAATGCACAAGAATTTACCTTATCATATGACTTGTCTAAAAGTTACATGATGCTACATCCATATTATAATGCACATGAATTTACCTTATCAGATGACTTGTCTAAAAGTTACATGATGCTACATCCATATTATAATGCACAAGAATTTACCTTATCATATGACTTGTCTAAAAGTTGCATGATACTACATCAATATTATAATGCACACAAATTTACCTTATCATATGACTTGTCTAAAAGTTACATGATATTACATCAATATTATAATGCACATGAATTTACCTTATCAGATGACTTGTCTAAAAGTGACATGATACTACATCAATATTATAATGCACATGAATTTACCTTATCAGATGACTTGTCTAAAAGTGACATGATACTACATCAATATTATAATGCACATGAATTTACCTTATCATATGACTTGTCTAAAAGTGACATGATGCTACATCCATATTATAATGCACATGAATTTACCTTATCATATGACTTGTCTAAAAGTGACATGATACTACATCAATATTATAAGTTACATGATACTTCATCAGTATTATAATGCACACAAATTTACCTTATCAGATGACTTTTAGATTTTACTGGAAATGCAGATCTAATTTTTGTCTCTTGCTCTACTTTACTGTGTAAAAATATTTTCATTTAAACTAAGCATCAGATTGGCTCAGAAATAAACTGCTGTGCACTTTGACTTGTAATCTTGTTACATTTTAAAATATCCATTACAGCTATGAAAGATATTAGGTTATGCAGTTTACAAACTTTAAGGTAGTATAATATTTATTATATTCTATAATCTTCTAATCTGTTGCTCACATTTTGCTTGTTAGGCACAAGGTTGAGACGATTGACACATCACGAGGTAGATTATCTAGGTTGATAATTAAGCCGACTGAAAGAGATGACACCGGATTGTATACTTGCATGGCCAAAAATCAGTTTGGATATGATAGCTTGACTCTCAGGCTGACGATACTAGGTAAATACTGTAGTTTTCAATGAAAGAGGCATTTGCTTAGAAAGTTTATGTATCTTCCATAGCGAGTGTCATGTCTTTACTGAACACCCTGAAATTGACCGAACACCCTGCAATTGACATGGAACAAGCAGAGGTGTCAACTCAGAGCACGTTTAAGCCCCCCCCCCCCGGCATTTTCAATAAATTACAAAATACAGAGCATTTTTGGTATTCATCATTCTGAGTCTCTTCATAAATCTCATTTCTTCATCCCCCTTTTGTGGTTTTATATCTGAATAATTGTCGTTTGTTAAACTACTGTAGATGATATGAATTATATTAAGCAGTTTTCTTGACATATCAAAGAGCTACTGACCTGAGTTTTGTACCAAAACACATACATATATATTATGCCAAGTTTACTGTGACACAAAATCTACGCTGTTGATTGCTTTAAATTTATGTTTCATTTTGTGAAAATATATGACAGTTTCTTATTTTAAAGCTGTATTTTCTCCCAGAAGAAATTATAAAACTAATACAGTGAAAGCATTCTTTCACTTAATAACATTTCATGTACTTTAATTGTCTCCTTGAAGACTTGACCAAACTTATGTCATGGACCAGTTAACACTGACATTTTTGAAATAAATAACCCTTTCAAATATAGGTCTCAGATTTGAAACATGTTCTGTATTCATACGATTGTGTTGGTATGTGTGATTCCATTACACTATTTTATTTAGAATAGATTTGGGTTTTGGTACATTATAATCATATATAAAAATTAATGACCACAGAAGTTGCACCAGGATGGCAAGAACACTTGCTGGGCACTTTGGTTTGCGAACATATGAGTTAATAACCGTTGGGTTGATTACAGTTATTACATGACATGTTGATCATTGTAACAACTGTTTTACTTTGAGATATGTGTATGTAAATAACGACGATTTGTAATTTGTGACCTTAATGCTTCTAAACATTATCATATCGGTCAGATGGGTATGAACATGCCTCTCATTGCTGCCTCAACCCTCCAATCTAAGACAAAATGATGCCTTTCCCATGATATCAACTTTCAATTTATTTGTGAGGGATTTATTGTCAAAACATTGAAACAATGATTGATTCAGTATGTTTTTTTGTTGTAAAATGTAAAGTGTTAATATGTAATTGATTAAGATTCACTGTTATTGCAATTATACTAATTTGTTACATAGAACGCCCAGAAGCACCAGAGAACCTGACAGTCCTGAAGGTCCTGAGTAGGGAGGCGAAACTTTCCTGGTCAAAGCCTTTTGATGGGAATTCACCACTGACATCATACATCCTGCAATATATGGAGGCTACAAGTACGCACAAGTAGTTGTTCCTTGTATATTAAAAATTTTGAGTCAAAAATTACATTTGTGAAATTATTTGAGTAAATCTTAAATTGGTTCCTAATTTGTTAATCAACCAACCATAGAACAGGTTCAGTCAAATGTATTTAACAAAATAGTCATTAAGAAAAGACAGTTTTATGACCTTTATAAACTCTGTTGTGTTTTTTTGATAGTAGTGCCTTAATTTCTGTTTCGAAAATGTATTGAAGGGCATTTATTACAAGGCATTCATATTATTATGATTACACTTTCCCTTAACATTCAAGGACACATTGAACGGCATATAGACATGGGCATTGACCTCATTTTATAATTTCCCTTCCTTGGGGATGACATGATTAATGCTAATGACACACTCAATGCCAGTGTATTGCACTTCAGGCTCTGCTTGGGATGTAGGCAATGCTAGAAATATCACTGTCAAGGCAAGTGAACAGAGTGCCACTCTTGAAAATCTTCACCCATCATTTACATACAAACTCCGAATAAGGGGTAACAACTCTGTGGGAATTGGAGTCGAAAGCAAAGAAGTCTTGGTGCAGATGATGGAGGAGAGTAAGTATTTTGTATACAGGGAGATAAATAACATTATACATCAAGCTGCATTTTGCTGTTTATTTTCATTTCAAAGTTCTGACACCTAATCACACACTGAACACATTAGTTTTGCTGATATATTCCACTTCACTGTATTCCCTTGTATTTTCTAAATTGTTTGATTTTGAGATACAAGATTAAAACAAAAACAAAATCCTTGGCGGTAAATTTAAAAAAATCTTGTGACTTGGTTTTCTGGTGTATAGTTCGAAAGTCATGGAGATTGTGATTATTGATTGTTGCTAGATAGATATTGTTTTCAGGTTTTGAGTAGTTGAATCAACTCGTCTTGTGTTAAGGTTTAGAATGTAGCTAATTAGCTGGCCAAATATTATGAACTCCGATACCTGTTTACCTATAAGCTTTCGTTAATTTGTTTCTTTTTGCATTATAGGACAATTCATTTTACACAAACCAATCAAATTCCAAAATTCTTGTGAAAAACATATCTATGTGCTCTCTCTCTCTTTCTCTCTGTCTCTCTCTCTCTCTCTCTCTCTCTCTCTATATATATATATGTGGCACTTTTGATAATGATTAATTAATAATTACTCTTCCTCAGAACCGGCTGGGCCACCACAGGATATAAGAGTGACAGCCATGGGGTCACAAAGTCTAGAAGTTAAATGGAAGGTATGTTGCCTCAAATAACAATTGTTGTTATTTATGCCATATTTAATAGGAAACAGACTATGTCGAGGAAAATATCTCTATGCATGTTTTGTTTTTAATCTTTGACATTGACATCAGCAACCACTGTTTTTATAACAACTTGTATACCACAAAACGCTACTTCCAGCACAAACAATGCTTATACTTCTTTGAAGTTAATTTGTAATCTTGATTTTGAATCATAGGTGTCCAATTAGACAATGAACTCATAGTAACACTTGGAGAATTAAAAATGCAGACAATGTTAGGATATAAAATAAGAACAAAAATGAGTTAACATAAGTTATTTTGTCAGATACACATAATGTCAAAAATAAATGGTACCATACATAGATCTGGGTAATATTTCTGCCTAGGCATACTGAATCTGAGGTAAAGGAAATAAACTTCTGGAAAGTATTTGTTTTCATTCCTTTAAAATTAAGTTAAATCAAGTTATTCTTTTGAGCCCTTTAACATTACATTATTATAATGAACTATTTATTTTGAATCCTTTAACATTTGGTTATCATAATGAAATGAGCTGTAGTTTCCATTGTCATGAACTCTCTGGGCTGTTTATATCTGTCACTTTCATTTTGATTGTCTCCTCCATTATGTTTAAAATATGGATTATTTGATCATTACTTGGATCATCTTAATTCATGATTGTCTTATGTTATGAGCCAGATATGGAGTGAATCTACCTCAAGTGCTATTGTGGCACTATAATCACTATCTACAGACTTTTGTGTTTGGGAACATTAGACCACCTTCTCTGGTTGCTTTTAATGCATTGCCTTTATGGTAGTCTACATGTAGCAGGGTATCTTCCCATTTGCATAAATTTTTGTTGTTAAATCACTGATTTAAATATTGTGTTGTCAACCTTAATTCTCTGTGCCTTAATATGAACTAACGTGTCTCTGATGTTTGATATTATGCATATTTACTATGGTAACATTTGACATGTCCTTTTAACTCTTGCTTCATTCTTTTGTCATTCGACCGCTCCGGTGGCCTAGTGGTTAGAGCATCCACCTCGGATGCAGGAGGTCGTGGGTTCAATCCCTGGCCAAGTCGTACCAATGACTTACAAAAATGGTACTTACAGCTGCCTTGCTTGGCACTCAGCATTAAGAGGTTAGTGTTAGGACTGGTCTGCCTGGTGTCAGGATAATGTGACTGGGTGGGACATCGTGCCACATGTCTGCGACATGATGTCCCAGTGCTAGACATCACTATAAACTGTCACATTGCAGACATCATAGGAATATCACTAAAAAATTGTTAAAGCTACATTAAAAATCCAAATCACACACACATACACACTCTTTTGTCATTCTTTTTTACAGAAACGTTTACACTGTCTTTCTTGTCAACATACCATCTGTACAGTTAGCATTAGCTTTTGTACAGAAGTCAAACATTACGTGATTAGGTGAAAATCCCTAGGGAACTTGAATTTCTAAATCTAAATTTAATTGAATAGTACATGTGATTTTTTGGTACCAGCATTCCATGGAAAATACACATAGAGCAGTTAGCAATTTGATAATGGAGATAGCAAATTTTATAATACCTCTTTTGCTACTTCTGCTATAACAAGAGCTACTAATGGTGCTGCTACAAATATTACAACAACTACTGCTATTAATGCTGCTATTACCAATTCAGCTGTTGTTGCCACTGCTTCTAATACTAGCACTGCCACTATCAGAACAACAACATCAACAACAACAACTACTACTAATAATAATTCATTAATTATCCTTTCCGATAATACCATTCCAGCTACTTTCTATTATATTATTATTACTAATATCACTAACACTTTTTAGCCCCCACAATTGGAAGAAAGAAATGGAGTAATTCTGGGATACTATGTCGGCTACAGAAAAATTCAAGATGCAACACATTTTCAGTTTATTACAAAGCTAGTTGCTGGGGAAGAGGAGACTGAAAAGGAAGTAGGGTTGATGATACAAAACCTAGAGAAGTTTACTAAATATGCCGTTAATGTTAAGGCATATAACCAGCAGGGTGTTGGACCGCCGACTGATGTCGTTGAGGTTTTCACCCTTGAAGATGGTAAGGAAGTTGCTCATTGTTGTGAACAGTTTTGTAATTTATATTTAGAGGTATACAAGTCACGTGTTGTATCCCTTCTACACATTAAGGTTGATGGTTTTGAAAAGGTGCCACATTCAGGGATTTAACTTTGAATAATGTTGTCATATTAATTTCAGGTATATAGGAAACATTTGTTAATGTTTTCAAATTACTTTGCAAAATACCAAGAGAACATTGCAAAGATTATACCAAGATAAGGATAGTGCTATGTAGTGTCATAATGTTTATGAAAATGTTTACATTTTATTATCACGCAGTCACATACATTCTCTTTCACGGTTTAAACTTTGTTTGGTCTTGTGTTTAATGTGAGTAATGGACACAATACATCTAACATAAAGCAATTGGCTGAATGAAAACATTTGATGAGAGAAATTGACATAATATATCTAACATAAAGCAATTCATTGAATGAAAACATGAGATGTGAGTAATGGACACAATACATATACCATAAAGCAATTCTCTGAACGAAAACATGAGATGTGAGTAATGGACACAATGCATCTAACATAAAGCAATTGGCTGAATGAAAACATGAGATGAGAGAAATTATCACAATACACCTAAACTAAAATAGCTGGCTGAATGAAAACATGAGATGAGAGTAATGGACACAATACATCTAACATAAAGCAATTCACTGAATGAAAACATGAGATGAGAGAAACTGACACAATACAACTAACATAAATCAATTGGCTGAAGGAAAACGTGTGATGGGAGAACACAATAAATATAACATAAAACAATTAACTAAATGAAAACATGAGAGAAATTGACACAATACATCTAACATAACTCATTTGGCTGAATGAAAACATGAGATGAGAGTAAAGGACAATACATCTAATATAAATCAATTGGCTGAATGAAAACACGAGATGTGAATAATGGACAATACATCTAACATAAAGCAATTCTCTGAATGAAACATGAGATGAGAGAACATCAGTACATCTAACAAAGCTATTTGCAGAATGAAAACATGAGATGAGAGAAATAGACACAATACATCTAACATAAAGTAACTGGCTGAATGAAAGCATGAGATGAGAGTAATGGACACAATACAACTAACATAAATCAATTGGGTTGTGTTGTGTGGTTTAATGCCTTTTTTCAGCACATGATAGGCTATACATGGCGGCCAGTATTAATGGTGGAGGAAGATCCCGGAAAACCCCAGAAAGAACCACCGACCCATGAGAAGCTACTGGCAAGCTTTCTCACATACCCACATTGTCCGAGACTCGAACCCATGCAGACAGAGGTGAGATGGCAGTGATCCATAATGGAGAGCACTCATAAATAAATTGGCTAATGAAAACATTTGATGGGAGTAATGGACACAATACATCTATCATAAAGCGATTGGCTGAAGGAAAACATGAGATGGGAGTAATGGACACAATACATCTAACATAAAGCAATTGGCTGAATGAAAACATGAGATGAGAGACCACAATGCATATAACATAAAGCAGTTAGCTAAATGAAAACATGAGAGAAATTGACACAATACATATAACATAAAGCAATTGGCTGAATGAAAACATGAGATGGGAGTAATGGACGCAAGACATCTAACATAAAGCAATTTGCAGAATGAAAACATGAGATGGGAGTAATGAACACATTTTGCTGAATGAAATCCTGATATGGGAGGTATTGTTCTAATACATCTAAGATAAAAGATTTTGAAGAATGGAAACATGATATAGCAATTTACATATTATTG
Organism: Sinohyriopsis cumingii; assembly: GCA_028554795.2. Lineage (NCBI taxonomy): Eukaryota > Metazoa > Mollusca > Bivalvia > Unionida > Unionidae > Sinohyriopsis > Sinohyriopsis cumingii. Next base: position 116,977,945 of record CM068831.1, read on the forward strand.
CATCTTTCATACATTTGATTTCATAGCATGTTTATATAGTATTTGTTACCTGTAAAGTGTATTTCAAAATCATGTTGTAAAGTGTATTTCAAAATCATGTCCCTAAAGAAAACTCACTATTTATTAAGTATGTACTGTTCTTACTACAAAATTATCTAACAATTTAAACTTATATATAATATTTGAATAAATGTATTTTAGATGTCACATTATTTGCATTGTATACATTTAAGACAATAAATGCAAACTTAAGAAGCATCTTCTTTACACTCCTGAATAATATCATAATATAAATTACATTTATTGTATAACCACTGCAAAATTGATTTAAAAATGAAATTACCCTCTCAGTACCAAGCCAGCCTCCTAGTGATGTGCAGGCCACAGCACTCAGTTCCGAGAGCATCAAGATTGTATGGTCTCCTCCTCCTTTCTACACCCTACATGGCGTTCTGCAGGGTTTCAAAGTCATGTACAAACTTGTCAGAAGTGACGAAGGTAAATAAATTTATTTTAAACTTCCCAAGAGTTCAAAGCTATTAGAAAACCTGCAAATAGAGATGAAACAACTTACAGAGGTCATCTACGACAACCAGCGATCAATAATATTACTTCATTTTGTCAGAATATAAAGAATTTTAGTGTCTGAAAATTATCCCATTAATACATGTCTAGCAACTGTTAACTATGTGCAAAATTGTTAATTAATGATAGCAATATGTATAAGCATTGCAAATTAATGAAATCTTTTAAACCTGGGATTATATATTTTCCACTAATCACAATGTCATAGAGATAGGCTGTTACAAAGAAAGGTGGTATAATCAACAAAGTATTTAATATAAACTTTAATTTTGTTTATGATACATGTATATGTTTATATTTCCCTTCAAAAGCAAACTATGCAGACATATCACATTGCTCAGATTGGAATCAGTGTCCTTGACATCAGACCAAGTTAATATTTGTGTTTTCTTCCCATGAAAAATTGCTTTTAGTTTAGCAACATGGCTTTACAGAGGAAATATTGGGTTGACTTAGATAATTTTTCCTCTTTTCTCCATAGATGAAACGGATGCAAGTAGCCTTACTTCTAGTGGACAAGAAGCAGTGATAAATGGATTGGAGAAATTCACAAATTACAGTATACAGGTTTTAGCCTATACCCGAAAGGGGGAAGGTGTCAGAAGTGATGCCATCTATGTAAGGACTCAAGAAGATGGTAAATGTTGCTTTTATTTGATAACTGTTTCCAAATACATTGTTACTAAGAAGAAAATAATAGTTTTATATAGTCTTATATTTATGGCAAATAGACTTTTATCTAAAAAAATTTGAACGTATTCGGCAATTTACTTGTAGCAATTGCCTAAATAATGCACTACAACATTGATATCTATCAGTGTGCCATTCAGCATTCGTATACATTTATGTTAATTCACTATATTTTGTTTGCAGTGTCAGGAGTGTAACTTCATATGTTAATGCTAGTATTATTTAGTTCTTTGGGAATGTACTCTCCAAGATAAACGTTATATACTTTCTCACTGAAAATATACTTTGTACTGCCTTGTCCAAAAATACTGATAGTATTCATGATTTATCAGCTTCATTAGCTAAATTTTTTAAAATTTACAATTGCTTGTAGTTACAAAACTAACATATCTACATTTTTTTAAAGTTCCAGAGGAACCAGCTGCACTAAAGGCCCTTGTGATGAACGACAGCTGTGTCCATCTTTCTTGGAGACCACCCTATCACAAGAATGGAGTAATAATAAAGTACAGAGTTTACTATTGGAATGAAACAGAGACAAATATGGTATACTTTTTGTAGAAGGCTCTTTTACTCAATGTTTGTAGTCTAAGAAGTGAATACATTACTGTAATATTTCCGCAGTCCATATAAGTGGAAATAAAAAAAATATCCCTAAATATTCTGTTGGCAGGGGTGGCATTAATAGTTTCCTACTGTTTTGAATAATGTTTGCCATTTTCATGTACTCTATTTCCTCCTCTTGATAGATTTGCAGCATACTTGGTAGAAATCAATATGAATTCATTGACAACTACTGAGGCTTTTAATGCTGAGGTTCAAAGTCACAGTTCAAAACTAATTGCTTCTAGGCTTTGACCAAAGCATTTGCAGGTTCCCATGTTACTTAAACCCTTAATTGATTTTTTTCATACTTGGCATGAATAAATATGAATGTTTTAGGCAGTTCATTCTGGGGTATGCTCACTTGCCTATTTGACATCAGTAAAAGGACACATTAATATAAATTTGTGTTAAGGTTGTGTTTGAAGTGTTTCCATTTTCTTATATTTACTAAACCCATTGATGAATTTTGATGATATTTATAATGAATTTTTAAAAAATTAGGACAATTAGGTCTGCAGTACACATGCTTTGTTATTTTGTCTTGGCATCAAGGTCATACATCTAGAAATTTTGTGTTCAAGCTTTCGTTAAGATCTTTTCATTTACTTGTGTTTCTCTCAACCCCTTGATGGATTTTCTTCATACACAAGATGAATCTTCAGGCATACACGCTGTCTCATTCTTATAACGTTGAGATTATGGCCACCCACTTTACTTCAATGTTTCAGTCGTGGCCTTGACACGATCACCTTTGACATTTTGTTACCTTTCTCCTGGAAAAATATTTGCTGTTTTGATCATCAGTTATGGTCATATTTTGAAGGGAGTATGACTATGTATTTTTGCTGGAAAGTATAACTTAATCATCTGTAAAGAATGTAAATTTTAACCATAGTTTCTTTTATAATAATGATAGTAATAATAATGATATTAATAATATTTGCAGGTTTGAAATCGAACTAAGGATAGGAATGTATTTGTAAACTTTGGTTAACCTTAGCGCTGTGGACTACAACTACTACAACTGACAAGAACAAAACAACAACAATACTACAGTATTATTATTATTATTATTAACAGTTTTATCTATAATAAGTTAGGTAGAATGACAATGCAAGAAGTAAGATATATAAGAATTCTTAAGAACTAGTTCAAATTATTAAAGATGACTGATGATAGATGCCCAAAACAAGGCTACAACCTACAGCTGACATGGGTGAATACTGGGATTGTTGGGTAAACAAAGTTAAAATCTACTGTTTTAATGGAATGGGAAAGGTTTGGGTTAATTAAAGGGTGGGTGATGAGACACTCCTTTTCATTATGTTTAAACAATGTTGTTAAGATATCTTTCAAAAAGAAATATTTGGAGAGTTAAATTCAATGAATAGGTTATGATTCTAAGATAAGATCAGAAACAAATTGTCAATATTATGTAGATTGTTTTCACTCTTCACACAGTGCTAACTTGCTATACATGTTCAGAAATGGAACCTTTCCCATAATGGTAAATATAGTTCGGTATCCTCTCTGTGGAAAAGCTATGACTTTTTTATGCATATATAGAAAATGACTTTCACTATGATGTTAAATGTATGATAACATGAGAAAGGCTTATGCATAGGTGTCAACCCCTTGAGATGAAAACCTGTACACCAGACCAATAAAAACCTTACAAAGACCAAAAAAACCTTGCACGAAAAAATGTATTCATACATTATATAAGATCAACAGTTTTAAAACTGCAAATGCTATACAAAACGTTTTTTTACACATATTTTCATAATTATTTACATTTCTGAAACTTTATTTCATTCTTTTTACTTATGTCACTATCATCTTCCTGCTTTGGCTAAGCAAAGAAGCTTTTGGTGGATGCTTCCTTCTTCATTAAAAAATTTCTTTCATGCAGTTTTGTCGTGAAGTATTCCTCCATATCATATATGCTCGACACCACCACTTCATATTTTACAAAAAGCATGTGAAGATCCAAACTTGGATACACTACAATGCCAGGGAAGACTTTAGTCTAATCAGCCTGAAGCTTGCCATGACCTCGATCAGTGTCTACAAGCTTGCGTTTCTTTGAGTTGGGCTCAGCCATTTGAAGGATGGAATATTTCAACTAGATGAGAGAAATAAAAAAAAATAACTTAAAACTTTAGATTTGACATGTGATATAGATAGATCTCCCATTACAAATGTGTTACGAATTTATATTTCTCTCCATAAACCCTGAGATATTACACCAGGACCTCTCCAAAATTGAAATCTAGAAATAAAAAAATTGACACAGTAGCAGTCCAGAAGTTTATACCTCTTAAGCTGTTGATCGTTTCTGTTAAAATTGCATATCTGGTGTTTGAAAAGTTATAAATTTGCTATATGGTGCGCCAATTTTGGTCACATACTTGATATAAATTGGCATTGTTACATATTTTCAAGCCATGAGAATGACGTCACTCAGTATCTGTACTACGTCTGTCATTATGGCATCTTCCTGTTTGCATCACAGGGGCTTGTATTATTGCTTACAATTGACCTGTCATACATATACTATATAATAACTAGTTATAATATAGTGCATGTATGACAGGTCAATTGTAAGCAACGATATGAGCCCCTGTGGTTTGCATTACGTATCTGACAAACTTAACTCAAAACTATAACAGCATGATAAAATGCCGGTGCTAAAATCAGTAGAGTATTTATTTTCAATTAGTATTTTGTTAAAATTTTAATAAATCGACTTTATCTCCACACACCATCATGACTGCCACACTATGTAAAGTATGAAAATTGATGCAAACTTTATGCATTTGATAGTAATAAGTATAAATAATAAAATAATAATATATAAAATATAATATATAAAATAAGAAGACATACTACACAGGTAGTTAATCAGTATTAGAAATCCGAGTGAGCTTCAAATTTCAGAGTGATAAATGACAAGATCTTCACACACAAGAGTTGAACCATGAATGAAACTCGTTTCATTATCAAAGGAAAAGAGCCGTTTTGAGTATGTTTGGATTGGTTGTTTCGGGCCACCATAGTCTGACTGAATTCTTGTTCTAAATAAAAAATAATGCCCCAAGTCTCAGATGCACACAAAACAAAAAAGCAAAAAAAAAGTTTTTTTAACAAAAATTTAAAATTTTGTATGAAAATTAACGTACAAAATGGTCAAATGGCCGTACACTGACAAAAAAGGAAAAAACTGTACAATTTACGGGTAAACCGTACAAGTTGACACCTATGTTTATGTACCTTCATATGTTCATTGTAATGCACATTACATCAAGTTTTATGACTTTATCCCAAGAATCAATAGTAATATGAATATCCTAAATAATGTCATTATCTAGCAAAATCAATACAAGGTTAGAGAGTCAGTTTGTTAATCCTAGAATTGTTATATGTTGTGTTTGTACCATATTTTTAATACATGCTTGTAATTTGGGCCAGTGACCTATCTTAGAAAAAAGACTATTATCATTATTATTATTATTATCATTATTGTTATTATTAATTTCTGTTGCAGGTTTCAAAGCTAGATATATTGACTAAAATGAATTCTTTCACCTTGTGTGATCTTGTGACTGGAGAGAAATACTCATTTTACATGACGGCCAGTACAATTATAGGAGAAAGTGGACCTTCTGAAACTGTTAATGCAATTCCAAGTGATACATGTAAGTAATTACCAAGTCTAAACATGTAATACGCTGTTAAATTTTACCTTTTGGGTGAGTGCGGCAGATGCAAGGGAACTTACAGCATATAAACCATTGTTCCAAGAGTCAGCTGACTAATTTAATAATACATCTTTATTGTGTATTTGCTCATAAGTTGAGTCCAACTGCAAACTGCACAGACCCAGATATGCCGTTGCATAATACCTCAGTATCTGTAGGTTGCTAAGAGCAATCAGTAGAACATAGAACTTGGATGCTGATTTGTAGGTGCCTGTTGTGACAGCAGATCTGGGTCTATGATGTTGGCAGATTGACTCGACTTATTTGTGAGTATATAGGAATGCGTGAAGATTTACCTATTTGCATTCTTACACTTACAGATTTTCACTACACAAAAGTTTGTACAACTGAGCATCTCACCTAGACAATTTTGCCTGTATAAATTGTACAATGTTTTCATCCAGTTTTCATGCAATTTTAGCAACTTACTGAGATGTATTCTGTCACCCCCACTTTCTTTTTTTTAGTGAAAAATCCCGATGATTTTTAACATAATTGCTATGCAATGTAGTGGGCAGAGCATTCTCCTTAAAGTGTAAAGGTCAGTTGATTCAATACCCATGAGGTTTTGAATGTAATATTCATGCATTATTATATGCTCATTTTTTCCCCCGTTAACTTTACATTGTCAGAATCGTGCAGTATTACCCGATATTGAATCTGTGCGACAATACACATATAGCATTCATGTGCATAAAGGAACTACTTTCTATTGATAACAAACAATGGATGCAGACGCCAGCACTTTTGATTTGTAAACAAATCATGTACACTCGCGTAAGAGGCTCTTTATGTTGTGGTTGTTTAATTTTGTTTCTGAATGAACTAAAACAGATGTTTCATGGACTGCCACATACCACCTGCTTTGGCACATTCCACGTTGATACAATGTTATGGATTTAGGCTAGCTACAGTATATAACAGATGCAAGATAAGGTCCTTACAAATAACATACAAGTGACAAGTCATATACTCTCTTCTTTAGCTGGTGATAAGAATGGCAAAATAAAATATACTTACAGTTTTACATCCTGAATTACCTCAAAATGTATTTTCTTAATTCTGCAAATCCTAATTACATGAGCCATGTCATAGGTTTTCAATCTGGATTACACATTTCAAAATTGTGCTGTAATTTCGATGATAAGTGCGATTGCATCCTCCTTACTGCACTCAAAATGAAATAAGCATTAAATTCCATAGCGTCTTTTTGATAATTGCAATTGAAAGACTTCATATTTTTCCCACATTATGATTTCAAACATTCAATGACAGAAACAGAAACACATTTGCAGATGTCAGTACACTTCTCCCTAGCTTCTTCAATGTTCAAATTTATCTGGGCGGAGTTATGTGCGCAGTAATAATGTTGATTTGTGTAATGATGAATATGTGCTTGTGTATTTAGTTTGGAATGCGGCATACATTCATTTACGTTGTTTCTTGTAGTGTATTGTGTTTATATAATTAAACCTTAGGTAGAATAAAAAAATGAGCATATAATAAAAAGGTTACTGCATTTGTATGGGAAAATATGAACTCGTTTTGTCGGAAGGATATACAGCACTCCCAAGTCGTGCAGCATTCCATCCCAAAACTCGTTCATATTTTCACATAAAAATGCAGTAACATATAATTATATGTTTATAATGCACACATAACCAAACATTGTGATATACAATATACTGTATGAAGAAAAAGTTCCAACTGATATGGAAGAGGGTGTTTTGGTGATGTTTTCATGACTTTTGTTGTTGAAATAAAATTGCAAAGAAAAAAATTACGTTGCTTAAATTTAGGGAGTACAAAACATGTGTATCAGTTAATTAAAAAGCAAAATTGCAAAATTTGAACACATCAAAGTTTCTGAAATTGTAAATTTGCCACAAATTTACAAAGGTTAAATTAATCTATATATAGTAGACTGGAGTTTCTTACTGCAGCCTTGTTTCATATCACTGAATGAGGAGAGTTTTAGACTAGAATCAAAATTGCAAAAATGTATAAACACATCTTTACCGAATGCATTTCTTAATATAATTTCAGCTCCAGCTAGGATTGCCACTTTTTCTCAGGTGTTGTTAATACCTTGGCAGGAAAGTGTCCTTTTGCCCTGTGTTGCCATGGGAAATCCACTTCCTTTTGTGAGCTGGAGTGTAAGGTATTTTCATCCAATAGAAAGCAAGTGTTATAGAAGACAATTCTTGTCCAATGTTCTGTAAGATATGAAACACATACATCAACATGTCAGGTCATATTTTGCTATTCTTCTGATTTATAAATTATCATTTTTGTTGAGTTATAGTTCCATTTCTTCTTATTTACAACTATGATATTTTTGCTAATTTATCATTTCCTTTTCTTGTTATTTACATATTATCATTTTTTGTGGTTGGGTTATATTTACCTTTTTGTTTACAAGTTATCATTTTTATTATTTTTTACATTTTTTCTTATCTACAACTTGTGAATTGTTATCATTTTCTTTTCTTCTTATTTAAAAAGTATCATTTTTGTTGTAGAGTTTCCGTTTACTTTTCTTCATATTTGTCAATTATCATTTTTTTGTTATTGAGTTATCATTCCTTTTATTATATTACAAATTATTTTATTTGTTAGTTTTACTGTTTCCTTTTCTTCTTATTTACAAATTATCATTTAGACAAAAGGTACTAAAGTTTTATTTAGTTATCATTGACTATAATATTAATGTTTCAGCTACTAGTTCTCGGGTATGAACCCTATAGGTGAAATAAAGTTTAAAGTTCAAAATCATGCCCCCATCACCTTTTTAAAAATGATATCTGATATGTATCCATATGTGTGCCAATAACATGCTAAATATGGTCCATCTTGTAAAAAACATGCTGTAATGTGTAATGTGTCACTTTTATTCTAATCGTAAGTGCACTTTAATATTAATAAAATATTTATGGTTCATGTTATATTGTTGTTAGACAAAAAGTACTAAAGTTTTCAAAACTGATATGGTTGATTCAATAGTGTTATATTATTAATGTTCTATATGTACTTTCAGAATGTTATTATCATTTTAGATTAAAATATCATTTTAAATTCTATTTAAGGGGTATTGAAATAATGCCAGACAGCAGACGTCAACTTCTGTCTAACGGATCCCTACTGATTGAAATGGTCACTGGCATGGATGCTGCAAATTTTACTTGTACAGCTAGGAACATCCATGGAAGTGACTCCATAACTATTGGACTGAGTGTACAAGGTAATTGTTGAATGATATTTTAGGAATGAGGCCTAACCAAATACACTTAGGCATAAAAATCATAATAACAACTGAATGAAATGAATAGTATCAGTTCCTTTCCTCAAATATTTTAGTATAAGAGAACATTTATGATAATTGTACGCTTTGCACTGAGGAGACAGCGTTTTAGGTCTCGCATGGTAGCTATAATTTGAGATACAGAGTATTGGTGTTGATGGTTACTAAAATTAAAATGTATCTATCGTAATATGTGTCCCATTTTGTAGATGAATAATTCCCCTCCCCTCCCAGGTTTCTACAATATCATGTGTCCCATTTGGGAAAAAAATTATTCCCACCCACCCCAAGTCCCTGCAAAGCTTATATGATATAAAAATCATGTACCGTATTTTGTATACTTTGCTGACGTGTAGTAGATTAAGTGCTCTGTCTTAAGTAGGCTAAATTTTATTTGATTTATAAATGTTTCTTTTGTATGTTATTTAGTAAAGTTAGTTTATACAGTGAGCATCAGAGATACTGGACAATGAAATTATATGTTTATTTCTGTATATTTTTGGGGGCATCCAAAATCATTAAATCTTGTAATAATACTTGAAGAATCTCACCTTGAACCCTCAACCCAAATAAGCATATGGAATTGTCAGGATTATATGACTATGGATTCATTATAAGATAAAATGGCCAGCATCCTGAAGTTAGGAAGAAATAATTATTTAATACTGTAGTGACTTGTCGCCAGTCATGTTTAAAGTGTGTGAGGTCATGACAAAAATGGCTGAATAAAAAATATTTTCTTTCTGGGTTGCATCAAACAGTGGACAGTAGTATTAGGAGTAAGTGAAATATACTGTTGTTTCAGTTTAATGTTGTTCGGTTATCTAGACTAATACTGAATCTGTTTGCTGTTTAGTCTCATGTTCGTATGTGTTGCTTAATAGCTGTTGGTAATGCCATACCTAGAGTACTTGTAAGGTTTTTGCATAATCCATTTTGTGTTCTGAACCATTTCTGTTTGTTTCAATGGCCTGTCTACCTTCAGCGCTTTCTACCATTTCTAACAGTACATCAATCATTTATTCAATTTCTGAATATTAAAACCATCTGTTAAATCCTTTATATGCTAACAGACCAGCATATCATTTCATACCATATCGTACAGTTACATACCAAACTGAATGGTCTTTCTGATAATACCATCTTGTCTTATCATTTCATACCATATCATACAGTTACATACCAAACTGAATGGTCTTTCTGATAATACCAGCTTGTCTTCATATTATTCCAACAATTTTGTACTGTCTCATACCATTTACGAACCATAAGGCTTTGTAAAATTTACAGTGTTGCAAAATACAGCATGCATACTGTATTACAGATGTTGTTAAAGAAGCCATAATTGTGTTACCATGATCTATTTTACTTCTAAAGTACAATGAAAATTAAAACAGTTTTAGCGAAGGTTAGATGAGGCAAATGATCTGAATAGAATTATGATACATCAAAGTTTCCATTGGGAATTCATTTATATGGACAATATTGCATATGTATAATTCCATAGGTGTCAGCCCCTTGAGATGATAACCTGTACACCAAGCCAATAAAAACCTTACAAAGACCAAAAAACCCTCACATGAAAAAATTTATTCGTACATTATATAAGATCAACAGTTTTAAAACAATTAGTGCCATACACAAAGTATTTTTACACATATTTACATAATACTGTACATTTCTGAAACTTTATTTCATTAATTTTACTTATAACAGTATCATCTTCCTGCTTTGGATAAGAAAAGAAGCTTTTGATGGATGCTTCCTTCTTCAGTTCAAAATTTCTTTCATGCAGTTTTGTAGTGAAGTGTTCCTCCAGATCATATATGCTTGACACCACCTCTTTAATGTCTTTGCTGCATATTTTACAAAAAGCATGTGAAGATCCTAACTTGGATACATCTACAATGCCAGGGAAGACTTTAATCCAATCAGCCTGAAACTTACCATGACCTTGGTCAGTGTCTTCAAGCTTATGTTTCTTTGGGTTAGGCTCAGCCATTTGTGGAATATTTCAGCTAGGTGAGAGAAATATAAAAAAACAGTTTAAAAATTAGATTTGACATGTGATATAGGAAGATGTTCTGATTACAAATATGTTACAAATTTATATTTTTCCTCATAAACCCCAAGATATTATGCCAGGAGCTCTCTAGTCCTACAATGTAAGACATAACACATGTTGTTTTTCTGTTAGTATCCCCCAGAACAATAATATCAGGTGATGTGTCTTATACTGTAGGACTAGGAGCTCTCCAAAAATTGAAATCTAGAAATAAAAAAATTGACAAAGTAGCAGTCCAGAAGTTTATACCTCTCAAGCTGTTGATCGTTTCTATTAAAATTGCATATCTGGTGTTTGAAAAGTTATAAATTTGCTACATGGTGTGCTGATTTCGATCACAAACTTGATATAAATTGGCAGTGTTACATATTTTTGAGCCATGAGAATGACATCACTCATTATCTGTACTACTTCCATCATTATGGCAATGCATCTTCCTGTTTGCATTATGTATCTGACAAACTTAACTCAAAACTATAACAGGACAATAAAATGCCAGTGCTAAAATCAGTAGAGTATTTATTTTTATTTAGCATATCAATACAAATTTTAATAAATCGACTTTATCTCCACAGAGAAAAGTTGGAGGAATTATGGTTACACCAACATGACTGCCACACTATGTAAAGTAAGAAAATTGATGCAAACTTTATATGCATTTGATTGAATAATAAAATAATGATGTATAAAATGAGAAAACATACTTACTACACAGGTAGTTAGTCAATATCAGATATCCGAGTGAGTGTCACATTTCAGAGCGATAAACGACAAGATCTTCACACACAGGAGTTGAACCATGAACGAAACTCGTTTCATTATCAGATGTTTTGAGTGTGATTTGATTGGTTGTTTCAGGTCGCCTTAGTCTCACTGAATTGTTGTTCTAAAAAAAATTATGCCTAGAGTCCTGGATGTACACAAAATAAAAAAAAAAGATAAGAAAAAGAAGAATGAAAAACATTAAAAAAACAAGCTGAAAATTTTGTATGAAAAATACCATACAAAACAGTTGTATGTCCATACATTGATGAAAAAGTAAACAACTGCATAAATTATAGGTAAACCATACAAGTTTACACCACTGTAATTTGTTCTGTATTGTATGTACTATTATTTCTATATATGATATCCAAAATTTATTTGGATTATGATTGAAGGAAACGATAGACACCCTGAAAACTTTCAATGAAGAAAAAGGTCTTTGTCTGGAAACAAATACATGTATGTGCATATGAAGTATGCTACATGTTTATCAGATGCAGGAACAGCTTCATATACTGCAATATGATCAACAACAATAACAGCCAACCAACTATCAACGACATCATCATTTACGACTACCACCCAAAACCACTTCTAGATAAAGTCTTGTTAAAATTGGATTTTTTAATCATATAATTACACGACAGATTTGTTCAAGATGTCTATAGAAAATATGTTCAGATAATACTGGGTGGGTTTAGAAAACTTAAGACAATTACTCGATGCATATAGGAAACGTGTTATCAGATATTTAATTGATGCCTTATAGAAAACATTTTAACAAATAGATTCATGACACATCTAGTAAACTTGTTTTCAAATAGTTTCTTGATGCCTATAGAAAACATGATCAGATATTTACGTGATGCATATAGAGAAAGGATTTTCAGTCACAAATATAAAAATCATGTCACCTTTCTTCAGTAGCATTTTTGAGATATACTGAACTGACACTAATGAACCTGATGACTGTCCTCCTTTATCTCATCCTCTCTGCAAAGTCAATGTGCATTTTTTGCTTGTTGCTGCTCCTCTTTTCCAAAAGAGTTTGCCTACATAGCTTCCATATTACCCTTTTTCGTTCCATCATTTTATTTCGAAAATTACCCTATTAATGCTGCTGTTTTATTGATGAGATCTATAACCTTGCTAGCACTTGAAATCAACAGTATGTGTCTATGCTTTTGAAACTAATGTTGAAATGAATGTTTGCATTTGTATTTAAAATGTTTTAGATATCCGCATGGTCATAACAAAATGCTGCCATTTATACTGTTCTGTAATATATTGTATAGTGGATCTATATTGTAACCTAGTAGTGAAAGTGTTGTACAGTTGACCATACATATGACTCATGTCTGTTAAAGAAGTTTTTTATTAAACATCCTGTACTCTCCACGTATGATGTATCCTTTCATTGCAAGCTTTATTTTATCATTTCTAATATATTGCACTAGTTTTATGTTTGTAAATGAGAGATCATTGTTGTGAGAGATTATTGAAACACACACATCTATTTGAGGGTTAGTATAATGTATATTCAAATAATTCAAAAAGAAACATTAATAGAAAACTTAGTTCATTGTCATTGTTTCTGGCATATATGACCGTTTCCTTAATGTAACAAGGATCAATATTTCTATCAAACAACCACTGCAATTATAACAGCCAACATTATCATTGCAAACAATATGTTGAATAAATATAGTAATTATACCACAATAACTACCAGTTCTGCTGAATCCTTTCCTTTGAAATGGAAGCAATGCACCATTATGCAACTACTTCAAATCGTAATATCATATCATTTTCCTATTCATTTTAGCTGAAATCAACTCCTGCTATAGCAACAGTCCTCTTTCTCTTTCCTCTTTTTCTTCCATGATGACAACTTTCAGCATACTTGTGATCATATAATCATCATAATGAATCTGTGTGATATATATTCAAAACCAATTCTAAATAAAAATATATTTTCTCAGCACCTCCCAATCCTCCTATACTGTCGTTGGCTGCTGTCACAATATCCACAATACAGGTCAACTGGTTGTCAGGAAGCAATGGAGGCAGTAAGATAAAAGGTGAGGATAATAACAGGTATTAAGATAAAACAGGCAAACAAACTGTGTTATATAACTGTTTGGTCATCAAAGGTTATGAAGGAGATTTACAATTTTATAGTAGTTCATAGTGAGTGACCACTACCATTATGTAACTCATTTGATAATTGCATGATTACGTTGAGAGTGAAACCTTACTTATCTTGTGATCTAGGAGAGTTTTTATCGCTGTAGAAAATTGCACAGGGTTCTTGCTAGTTATTATGGCAAGTGTCACATATGAGATGTATGACACTATAATCTGGTGAATCAGTTCTGGGAATTTGAATGGGAACTTCATTTATTGTATGCTACATATTGTATTGCCCACTATGTGTGTAGGCAATGTATTATAGACTTACCAATATGAAAACATACGTCAGACACATTAGTTACATTGGTTTCTGATCAATATTAGCTTGTACATAGAGTTTCACCATGCACAAAAGTTATTTAAAGCTGGAGGGAACATACTGTATTTACTGTAATATATCACTTCAGAGCAGAAGTATGCACATCAGATTTGTGGGTACACTGTTCTTAGACCTTCTTAGACCTTCTTCACCAGTTCCCAGTGGTCTATAAATATGTTATCTTTCAAAATCATATGATGTTTGGAATTGATGAGTATTCTTGCATATTAAATTCATAAAATTGGAGTTAACTTTCACATGAAAATAAAATATTGCATTGTAGCATCAATGCACCATGTTGATTTGTCATTTTAATTAATTATTAATTTCAAATATATTTGATATTCATTTTACCCCAAAAACATCTAATTAATTGACATTGTAATGATAAGTGAAACTTATATTGTATAGGATTCCTACTGAGGTATCGCAAGGAACATGACGATTGGCGGGAAATGGAACTTGGCCGTGCCAATAGGAGTTATACAGCCACGGGATTGCTATGTGGAACATCATACAAATTTACAATTCGAACTTTTAACGAAGTTGGCACAAGTATAGAAAGTAACATGATTGAAGCACAGACGAATGGATCAGGTACTAGATAATATTTGATTTTAATTTACAATTAGCACATGCTTTTTATCAGCAGTATAGACTCTTTGCACCCTTTGTATATTGTGACACACATTAAATTTTAATAAATAAAAAGAAACAGCAGTGTCGAAATTGTATCATTTGGTGTTTCTATCTATCAGGCAATATTTTTATTCATGTTTTTAATTAATAACCAAATGCTTGTTAATATAAGTGATATTTTTTTTGTTGCATCTGCAAATTGCATATATTATATACACAACAGTGCTTTTGGATATTATTGGTCTGAATACTAGGACTTCAAGGTGAACTTGATTTCTCTTAAATAATGCAAGAATTAGCCAATGTTTCTAAAGTATGCCAATGGCTTTATAAGTTTGCTTCCATTTGTGTACATGAAGGATATCGGTGAGGGGGACATGATTAACACATAGGGCTGTGAGTTTTGTTTTGCATCATTAATTTTGGATTAGCTCAGAGCAATTGTTTTAATAGTCTTTGATATATTGAGAATCTTGATGGCTACTGTTACCAGACTTCACTCCTAAGGAGTTAAATTTCAGACACTGTTATTCTGTTTTGTTCCCTTTCAGTTGTTTAGATAAATTGGTCTTTTAGAGACATTTTAAAAAAAGATTTATTAACTTAAGATATATATTTTGATTTTTCAGTACCCATAATGCCCGTTCAAAGCAGTATACTCTTGCATGTTAACACAACGTCTCTTGAATTGGATATGAGTACATGGAAGATAGTACACTGCCCAATTAAGTTCTTCTCGATTAAGTATCAGGTATCAGGTGACAGTTCCTGGGAAGATATTGCAAACGATCTGAAGCCAAATACTGTAAGTCATGACGTTTCCAGATTTTTACACTGGGGCTCAAAAAGCAGTAACATTCAAGAAAAAATAATATTTATAATGTAGCAAAAAGCATAAAACATATGTATTAAATAACTTTTTACATTACTTGAAGTAAAGAGAGTATTGTTTTTTCAAACAAGACAAAATATACTACTGATGTATAGTATTGTGGTTTGATACTACTGCAAAGGTACAAATATATACAGTAATGGGTGCGATCATCATCATAGGTTACTTACTGTAAACACTTATATTTCCCTCAAATTTGGCTTACCTGTGTAGACTTCCAGGTACAATTCAATGGTTAATGTGAAAGTTGGCACCAAATAAATGATGTCAATATTGTTAGTACAATGCCATTATTTGGTAATATTTACTTTTCTATGATTTAATTTAGACAATATTTACGGTGCATGATCTACAACCTGCCACATGGTACCAAATGAAAGTTACTGCACACAGTGCCCCTGGTTCTACAGAATGTCTGCTGAAGTTTTCCACCCTCACTTATACCGGAAGTAAGCATGACAAACCTTTGTTAAGGAAACTTGAATAAGCATACAAATGAATGAAACAACCATTTTTATTCTACATCTGCATTATTGCTTATGATATGACAGATTTTGAAACATGGATATAATATATCAAACAACGTAACGTACTTGTTAGAAAATTCCTTTAAAACCAAATTATGCTATTGTCTTGGTGATTGAGTGACCAGGTTTTAATAAAATATTGCATAAGCTTTGTGAAATACATTTTTTCTTTATTGGAAATATTTATTTTCCACTTTTCTGTTAAATTAGCAGTTTTAAAATTGATAGTTTAGATATTGATTTCCTGGATTTTGTTTTGAGAAACTTTTTTATTCGATTAGGCAATAAACAGTCCATCAGCTAACTAACACAGTTATCTATCTATTTATTTATCTATCTATCTATCTATCTGTGTGTGGGTGGGTGTTTTCTTGGATCCTTTAAACATTTTCTTTGGGCATAAAGTCGCTATATGACATTGCAAGATTCTGTTATTGTTTTAAAATTGAAGCTTTCTTGACTGGTTTTGTTTCTGAAAGCTTGACACAATTCTCTGAACATTATGGTTTTAATATTACCAAAATAATAGCGTTGAGAATTAGACATACAATAAAATGTTAAAGAAATTATGAAATCAACTCTTAAAAATATTTTGAGTATTAAACGAATTAGACTTAAATATTATTCAGAAAATGTGATCTTTGAATTTTGTAGAACCTTTATCACCACTGTATATTTACCACAAGAGTGAGCCATACTTTTACGAGAAGGTCTACATCATGGTGCCCCTGTGTGCTGCAATAGTATTTATTCTTGTACTGATCATTGGCCTAGCTCTGTACTGCCGACGAAGGCGAGATTTTATAAGATACAAAGGTATTTTGTATGTAGAAAGTCTCTCTCTCTGTATATATAGGTAATTTTAATCTTGGATATCAATTGATTATTTTCTTTAAGTGACGATTGACATGTGAAGTGGATACATGAGAATAATGTATGCCATGTTTAATGAAAGTTCACAAGAAACCCTCAGAGTATTTAACGTCCAGTTTTTATATGAAGATAGTATTAACATAGTCCTTGATGAATATTTAACATCCAGTTTTTATATGAAGATAGTATTAACATAGTCCTTGATGAGTATTTAACATCCAGTTTTTATATGAAGATAGTATTAAGATAGTCCTTGATGAGTATTTAACATCCAGTTTTTATATGAAGATAGTATTAACATAGTCCTTGATGAGTATTTAACATCCAGTTTTTATATGAAGATAGTATTAACATAGTCCTTGATGAGTATTTAACATCCAGTTTTTATATGAAGATAGTATTAACATAGTCCTTGATGAGTATTTAACATCCAGTTTTTATATGAAGATAGTATTAACATAGTCCTTGATGAATATTTAACATCCAGTTTTTATATGAAGATAGTATTAACATAGTCCTTGATGAATATTTAACATCCAGTTTTTATATGAAGATAGTATTAACATAGTCCTTGATGAGTATTTAACATCCAGTTTTTATATGAAGATAGTATTAACATAGTCTTTGATGAGTATTTAACATCCAGTTTTTATATGAAGATAGTATTAACATAGTCCTTGATGAGTATTTAACATCCAGTTTTTATATGAAGATAGTATTAACATAGTCTTTGATGAGTATTTAACATCCAGTTTTTATATGAAGATAGTATTAACATAGTCTTTGATGAGTATTTAACATCCAGTTTTTATATGAAGATAGTATTAACATAGTCCTTGATGAGTATTTAACATCCAGTTTTTATATGAAGATAGTATTAACATAGTCTTTGATGAGTATTTAACATCCAGTTTTTATATGAAGATAGTATTAACATAGTCCTTGATGAATATTTAACATCCAGTTTTTATATGAAGATAGTATTAACATAGTCGTTAATGATTCTTGTTGGTACATTTCTTCTCTGCGTAAGACTGTGTTTGTTCAATGAAGCCATGAATTAAGGAGAACAACCGTTTGATCATTTAGCTGTAATCTTTAGTTAAAGTTAATGTATTTTATATTTATTTCTTTAGATCTAGTTTTCAAGTAAGACAAGAGGATCACTTGGAGATTTTGACCAGTTCCTTTTGTTTTATATTCACTGGAATTTGTATAGAAAAGCTATCACTTTCCTTTCAAAGTTTGATGATTTTAAGTTTAATATTTGATATTGTTATTATTATGAGCTGCATTTTGATTGTTTTAACATTTTAATTTCTTTCAGTCGATATTGTCTTTCTTTAACTAATATTGCTTAGTTTGAAGAATTGTAATGCCTATTTATAATTCATTTCTCCACTTGTTGACAGAAAATGTCACCTGTATGAGAAGGGACATAACTGCTGAGACATCCTTAATGAATGATCTTGATAAGAGACAAAACTTGGATTTAAGCCCTGGCCAAGGAACTCCAGACCCGTTCTCTAACAGAAATGTGAATCTTTTGATTTCCTTACATTCAGATGACAATATACATGACAATACACAGTCCTGGATATTTAATGATGGCAGTAAAACAACAAGTGATAATGCATCAATTGAGAAATCTGGTACGAATTCCATTTTTGCATATTATTTCTGTAATATTTTTTGTCATACCTCATATTTATTGAACCTCTTATATCGCATAGTGCATAATAGTCAAGATAAATTTGAAAATCTGCAACCATCTGATATGGTGTTCTTCATAGAAATTAGTCTTCTTTGTTGAACATCAAGTAAATTACTTATTTTACTTCAAAACGCTTTTGGCTGGCAGTTTGTGAACCTTGTAAATCCTTCACCAAGTTAATATTTCACAAAATAACAAAATTTTGCTAACAATTTCTATGCATTTATATATGTAACGAAGACATAAGATAAATAAAATTCGAAAATTGTTTGCCAGGTCTTACAAACCTCACAGGTGTAGCCTATTTATTGAAAAGGGGTTGGTTTTTACAAAACTGGTTAAGAAATATTTATCATGACAGTTCTATATACAATGTGCATATGAACCAGGAAATGCAATGAGAGACAAGCGGAGACTCACCCTGATATTGCAATAGCAAAATATTGACAGTTTTGAAAATTTTCTTCTATCATTATGTTTTTGATTATGTATCACCAGGTCAGGTAAAGATTTCTGTGGTTTTTATATCATCACTGTAATATAAATGGATTGAATAGTGCTTGCTCAATCATTAAAACAGCTTGGATTGCCAGAACAATAGAAAAATTATGTGGATTCCAACTTCATTTTTCATCTGCCTATTACAACCTGCCTCTTGATCAACCAAGAATGCATCCTGAAAACAAATTAAACACAATTATATTTTATTAGTTTGTGGTCATAATGTAATATTTTGCTAGTTTCCCAGTGACCAGTATTAACAATTTGATATTTGACTGAAAATGAAAACAAATAAAACACATGACCCAATACATTTACTTTTCTCATGGATTTTAATGTTTTTTTAGATGATGAAGATAATATCAATCCTTATGCAACATTTAATGAGCTCAAACTAGTGTTCTCAGATCATCCTCCCATTAACAAGAAGGAACAGGAATTTGACAAGGACTCTATTAGTTTGGAGAAGGAAGAGGCTCAAAGAGCGGTAGTTTGCTTTTATTAAACTTGAACTCTGTTTTAATACCTAACTTTTATATTAATTGCTGATTTACCTAATTGATTTGAATATTATTTTATATATGTAGTTATATACTAATATATATTGTACCTTTTGAAATATAAAACAGTTTTGTTGAAGTCGATCAAATGTTAATAGTTAAATGAAACATGTTTTATAATAATAAATTGTAAAAGTTGGTGCAAATATTTATAAAGTATAAAGGGTCTAATCAACCAACATGTATATTATTATCATTATTACTATTATTATAGTTATTATTATTATAATTATTATTATTTATTATTATTATTATTAATATTATTATAATTATTGTTATTATTATTTAGTATTATTACTATTATTAAAATTATTTATTATTATTACTACTATTATAATTATTATTATTTATTATTTTTATTGTTACTATTATTATATTTATTATTATTTATTATTTTTATTATTAATATTATTATAATTATTGTTATTATTATTATTATTTATTATTATTATTACTACTATTATTATAATTAATATTGTTATTATTATTATTTATTATCATTATTATTATTATTACTATTATTATAATTATCATAACTATTATAATTATTTATTATTATTATTACTATAATTATTATTATCATTATTTATTATTATTACTATTATTATTATTTATTATTTTTATTATTACTATTATTATAATAATTATTATTTATTATCATTATTATTATTATTATTATTATTATTATTATTATACTTACTTTTTATTATTAATTTCTATTATTATTATTATTAGATGTTATCACTTCAAGAGGCAGAGGATCAAGCTCCAGGACCATTGCCAGCAGGCAAGATTTATGGAGCAAAAAGAGAAGGCTATGACAATCAAGGTAAATACATTTTGATATTGATTTCATTTTCCAGGCATTTGAAACTTTCTTTATTATGATTATACATGCAAATGTTTGATGCAGTTTGGATGATAACTTTGTGAACATTTGTAATAGGAGTTAAACTTCAGAATGTGCAATTTTGGTGGCATTTAGTCATCTTTTTTAACAAGAAAGAACTTAAAAGACTTTTATAATCTTGGGTTTTGGACTCTTGCATTGAGCTCTGGATATATTTATCCTGTGTACAACATACAATGTCAGATTTTTAGCCAGTTTGAATAATTATAGACCTGAATATAAGAAAAACAAATATTTCAGCAGGATAACAATACTTCATGATTTCATCAGACATATCGTTTATCTGAAAGCTTCACTTTAAAGGATTATGAACAAAGGTTTATGGTTGAATGTATTATTCTATCATGTATTTATGTTAGGTATTGTGCTGAGTCCTAGAAAATATGCAAGTGCTGACCAGATTCATGCATTATTTACAATGGCTCCACCAAGACCACAAAGTGCCTACAGTAAGCAAAAGTCTGGCTCAAGAAGTTCACCAAGTGACAGAGGAACAGGTAGATCTTTGACAGAATATCCTTTATGTTTTAGTACCTACTCGTTTAAAACTAAAGAACAACACTGCTTTATCATCCTGTGATGTATTTTGTTTGCTGTTGTATTTTGCGCATGGTATTAACATTCCTTTTCCATATATAGAATTTTTTGTATGAAATAAAAAGCCACAAATTTTAGATTAAAATTGATCATCCAATACAAACACAAATTATCACCCCATACCCACAGAATAAAGTGTGGATAATAAAATGTGGGGATAATATATCAATCAATCAATAGAGAGTACGATAGACATCTGATCTCATCAAACACATTCTCAACCTTCAGTTTTAATTGATGAAATGATTACAACGAATGCCAAGATGACAAGAAGATACAGAATCCTCAAAACTTATCTTTCTGTATGCAGGTAGCCAGCGTCATAGCCTCATCTCCAGCGTTACAACAGTTTCAAGTAGTAGAGATGAACTACTGGAAGCTTTTGAGAATGCCAAGAGGAATCCCCCTCCTCCTATTGTGTATGAGACTGAATCGGACTATCGATCATCCCAACCGACGGACAGCTCTGGAACAACAGAACCTGGAATATGTCAATTCACCCAGTCTCCTCCACGTCCAGATGAACAAAGGGAAGCTTCATGCGAAGTTCCTGCATATGATGGTAAGTCTTGCATCAGATATGAACCATCAAGCCTGGAAATGGTCGAATCTTTGTGCTACATTGATGATCAAACGTATATTATCATACATTCGAATTAGTCCGCTTGATTCAAATTAGTCCGCTTTTGTTTGTTCAATTACTACCAAGCAGCCCAAAAGAACGTGATAATCATTTTATGATATCATTGATATGATATCCATTAGTACACTGGTTTTTCCTAGTGCAGTGAACTCAGGGAGAGGTTGGACGTAAACTGTTGTGATTGCAACATGTCTGCAGCTGGTAGACAGTTGAATCTAAATTTGAGGCGTGGTGCGTCTCCCATCCCCTTTTTCCGAGGTATACTTTTCGTGAAGAATGAGAGCCCCGAGGGAACATGGTATAAGCCCTCTGCTGAGCCTTGACGGGCATAGTCAGAATGCACAGGACGGGCAAGGGTTCTCATGATGTAATATGGATAGCATTCATACTGGCACATTGTATGCAAATTTATTTCTGTAAACATTTCTCACACAAATTTTTGCTGAACGAACATTCTTCATTACAGAAAATGTGTCGTTGTTATTAAAAACTATTTCTCACTTAGACATTTTACTTTGACAAAAATTATTTATATGTGTAAATTCTTAAAGTATTACCGTCTTAAGTAATTTTGTCCTTAATACGGTAAAATTGGTAAACGTTTCTTTATAACGGATGAATCTGTATACATACAATGCATTCATACATGGTAGTGAGTAGATAAACAGTTTATGTAAGGTTGCGTCTATGGTTTGTAGACACAACAGGATGGTAGGTACTTGTGTCTCTACTCTCTGCCACATATTCATGCCTTGTATTTACAAACTGAAGCCACAATGTCTCATCTAGCATGAACTAATAGTACTTGGCACCTATGATCAGATGAGGAGATGTTCAGTCAGGTTATAAACAGCCATTACTTAGGGGCACATTAGAAATGCAACGCACTTAGGCTACTAATTATAAAACGTCGAATTTGCAGACATGAAAGAGAAAGAGCACGCGAGGCAGCTGCAGTTCTCCTAAGCATATTAAATAGGGTCTTTTGAGATTATTTCTTGTCCTATCATGAGACGTTTCATCAAATTTAGGTGGAGGAGGATCCTTCTGAAAGTGCCGAAATTCTGCTGGGAATATCTAGATTTTTTTTTGTGTTCATAAAAGGAGGATAGGCCATTTCCCGATTATGATTAGAGCTGTGTTTTGCCTCTTCCTGTATTGTCACAGCGTAGTGTACATTGTTGGCCACACGGCGTAATTAGGCTTTCATCTGATTGTATTTTTCAACGTCTTTCATTATTGGCTGTTGCTTTTAATCACTGATGTATGTAAGTGTTTGGATCCTCGAGGTATTTGTTTGCCTTTAGCTGGAATCGCAGGTTAAATAGCTTGCTTGTAATTCCAGGCAGTCAGCAGGCTAGAGAGTCTGCCTCAGAGACTTCGACAATAAGGTCAGCAAGAACGGCAGAACGTAGGCATAAAGCTCAGACCCCTATACTGAGAGGATTTGAAATCGGTGGTATACCACGCCGTCAATGTCACTGTCATTCAGATGATGTTTGTAAAGCGCAGCTTGATTTAGATGATTTGCTGGTGTCTGTGGATTTCATCAGTTCTTACAACTGGGACAACGGTTGCGGCAGACGCGACGATTGATAGCTCTAAATACGTGCTCACTGTTGAGATTTTTGCTTTTGGAACAAAATTTGTCGTATGCCACGTTTTATTAATCTTTATAAACCTAGATTGTTGTCAATGTACTGCTACACGGGGATTTCCTCAGTATTGTGGACGTTTGCTATTACAATAAGCAGAATGTGTGTAATTTGCACGATGGTACTAGACGCATTTACCTTTAATAAAGACGCCATATAGCAATGGAAAAGTGCGTTCAAAGAGTCACTTGTGGGATGTCACCTCATACAGGTCACTATGCTAGTCGGGATATTGGAATAACAGATTTTCTTTCCGCTTTCATGACATATTTCGTCAGATAGACAACCCTCTATTTGGGACCCCAAAAATGATACAACATTGATAAACCACGGAAATTATAATTTGGCAGTAAAACTTAAACCTTGAAAATTGGTGTGCAAGGACCAGCTGTTGTGTATAGTTGCTCAACAATATTCACACAAATGCGAAAAGAAAACAAGTCTAACATTGTTGGATTTTGTTTTTCAAATCTTCTACCAGGTTGAAGCGCGTCCACTTCTGCAGAATACGGCATAGAACGCTTGCAGAAAGTCATACACTTGTCAATTTTATGAGCATATCTGTTACTACATTGGATAAGTTTACCTAAACTATCTCGAGGAAGACGTATAGCAAGAATGAACTCAAAGCGAGGCTTACTACGACTCCTCTTCAAGTTGTGTTAGATAAATTGCTACCTCATGGGGCACAGTTAAATATAGAGGCACATCACTAGCCGACGAAATTAAATCACAGGAAATCTCTGCAGTCCACTGCTTTACCTTTACTCTTGACCAGGTACAGGTCTTTACTCAGGCCGCTATTGAGCGGATTGATAACAACACTCTGTGTAGGCTATACAGACAGCACATAAATCAGGTCAGAGGATGGCCCCACAGCGTGATTGCGGAGGATAGAGCGAACATCCTAAACGGTCGATACCAGGGAAAAATTTGCAGAAGGCCGAACTCGAAAGCAGGAGGAGCTGCTCCTTGGCTAAGGAGCAAGCGGGAATAAATAATAATAAGTGCCTCTGGAACTGTGAGGCCTATGTGATGATAGCCGTTGATGTTTCGTTTTGGAAAAATATGACAACGGTTGTCCCATGAATGCAAAGTATGATAAGTGCGACGAAGTCACACTTTCGGATTGGCTTGAATACGCCACCTTTGTAGCCGTTTTCACCGGAGCTGTTGTACTGTTACAATGGTAAAATGAAACAACAGCATTAGCCACTTCCATAATATCGCCCATACTATAGTTTCAAAAGTCGGAAAACAGGTAGGGATGTCACATTAAGGAACGGACGAGACCCATGTACTAATAACTGATTGCAACATGCCCAATATGTTATTTATAGCAATGTGTAGCTGTATCTGTGCGAAGGATGTTTGTTGACGGAAAGCAGATTATCAATATGATCTGCCACAGTGCATTGGTTGCTAGCCTGGAATTCGGTTACTTCCTTATATCCAAGAGTTTCAAAGGAGCAAGCCTAAAACTTGAATGCAATCCATACAATGCGAGCATGTTCACTTACAAAGTAGGTTCATCATTTGCTGAAAGTATGTGCTGATTAAACATGCCATAATCCAGTCAGAAATATTTAAGTTGCCGCTGCTGTTTTATTCGTAGTTCCGGCTGAACAAGCGTGAATGGCAACCGGTGTTATGATGGTTGGTGGCGTCGTAGTTAATGCGTTAGCCTTCTCCGAGTAAACAAATTTATATTTGCAAAGATATACACAGAAACGAAACCGTAGGCCATGATAAAGCTGTAGATAAACTCCAGGTTGTTCAGGCTGAGTTGTGCCGTAAGAGAACAGAACTACTGCACTTAATTAATGGGGAGCGTCGCATTCAAAGACTGGTCTAGCGCACTTTCCAGGACAGTGGGAGAGTACACTTTGATCTCTTGAGCCGCTAGAACACAATCCCAACCTAGATGACGTTTTTGTTTTCAGTCAAGTTTAAAATGACATCAATACGACCTTTATCATCCTTAGAGTGGCTTGTACAGCCCTTCACACGTACAAACTCTAAGTAAAGAGTCATTCCGCTTCGCACTTCCGTTTGTTTTACAAAACATACCTGCTGGTGTTTGTCAGACAACCTACTTATTTTGTTGGTGCAGAATAATCTGTACTGCTGACGAAATTTTACATTGCGAAACATGCGGTGGCATAAGCAGAGCTTCGCGGCCATTTTCATTGACTGATTCCATACTTTGTAATCGACATGGATAAAAACTAGATCTGTGGAAGAGTGGTCTGGAGGCAGTCTTGTGCTTTGCGCATTTGGTGCACTGGGGCTCTACTAATTTACCAGCAATGAATGCAACGCTGCCAGTTCCCAAACTTTCAGCTATTTTCTCGGCTTGTCGGCCTGCTGGACTATATCCGCTATGGATACAAACATCGAGAGAAAGCTTTCTTTTTATCGGTTATAGCCCAAAGGGATATTGTCGCAATCACAATTCTCAGAAACAGTCACGGTGATCCAGGGTGGTGCGAGGGCATGAATGAAGTAGCAGGTCACCGGGCAGACATATATTTCAGCCGCAATGCATGTCACGAGGTGACGATTTCACAGTTGTACGCCGAAGGATGTCAATCAATCTAACTTTTTCTGCCACAACAAAGTTGGTTGGAAGATGTATGTACTTGCTTGCTGTCGACTCTGCCTGTCATTATAAAGAGGCGAAGCCGTTAACTTTTAATGTGCATCTATAAACGGGCACCTCCGAAGTCCTCCAAGCTGCTTTTAGGTTGACAGTGGGTACGTGTTTATTGTTGCAAGTTCATGTGAGTTGCGTTGTAACTAGTGACTGGGAACATTATGCATGTGAAACATCTAGATTGGCAACTACTTGCACAGTGCATTGTAGAGCTGCTTAATCGATGCCGAATGATTGGCTCATTGGTCCATTAATATGCCCAAAGACGAGACGTCTTCCAGATGTACGATCAACTGAGTGGGGCCAGCGGTTACCGTATTTACAGTTACCGTTTTGAATGGCAAGGTGATTCGTTTGACAGACAAAACACGTTTAACAGAAAAGTCCCCGTTCCCTCGTCCCGTCCTCCTACATCACCACATAGACCTGATGGTATGGATGAGAGACTTTTATCTTCCAATGTAGGCGTACGATATCAGTATCAAGCGGATGCTATAAGGTCGAAAGCGCCAATTGACCCTGTATTATCCCGTAGTATTCTGTAGCACAAAGTACAACAACATTGACTCTTTCCATGTTGCATTAAAATCATGCGTACTTTACCATTTGCATATTTATGGTTATTTCCTAGCCGATCAACACCAAATGTTGCTCCTCGTTGGGGGTGTAGCCCAAAAGCATGCGGTGTGGCCATTAATTTATTCCTTTTCTAATTCAATAATGTCATATACATTGCGTATATTTTAGCCTTGTCTTGGCGCTTGTAGTCTTCAAGTTTCTTTCGATAACTACGCGGTGATTATGATCTTTTAAAATGGACTGGATTTTCATCCGCTCAGCCAGGGATGGTGCCACTCTTACACGCTCAACCATGTATTTGACGCTGCATGCCACGAGGTGAGCGGGATTGTTCCACTGGATATAGTCGTCTATATTTAAAATTTGTTTTGGTTTTCCACTTTGTCTCCCCCATTAGATGTGTACTGTCATAACATACCCCATCATCATTCACCTTCATGGTCGCCGATAGCCAGGTTTACCGCCTTGATGGCCATCTACACAGTAGCGTGGCTTCCACGAAAACCCCTTTCTACTAAGGCAGCCAGGTCATAAAAATAAAAGAAACGCAGGCTCATGTTATTTCTTCATTTTTTTGTCTGAGGCTGTTGGTACATCCATCCAAAAGTAAAATAAAATGTATGGATAACGGTTGGTCACCTATTAACCTACCAGCTATTGTCTTACTCCATTTGGCTTGTCGAATTGCTTCCCAGATATCACTCCTCTTAAAGCTAACCTTTCTAAAGACCGGAAAGTGGAAACCCTATAACCTGACATGACCGTTTTTGGCAGTTAGCTCTGTAGATCTTTAGAAGCCAAGATAGCCACTATTATACTCCAGTGTTGTATATATTCTCGCCCTTTTTGTCTTCGAAACCGATTGCAAGCTTACGGATCCTTCTTAGCGTGATTAAGTCGTCCACGGATGCTCCACACCTGTTTACTCTCGAAATAGTTTTGAAAGCTAGCGTCGATTAAACCATATCCATAAACAGCATCCTCAAAGTGCCCAATCACACTCTGGGTCTCGCAGTTACGTCGCCATCCCATAGTGGAACAGATTGGTTGTGTCAGCTACTTGGATAGTGCAGACACCGTTACACTATAGCTTAACTAGGCAGACTTTTTTGTTATAGGGCTAGTCAGTACCCGTAATAATATGAGGACGGATGTCTAAAATATTAAGCACGTTACGCCTCCCATTTACACAGATTCAAGCATTTCCTCAACCACTTACCAGCAGAAGTATTGCAGAGAGACGTGTTTAGACAGTATATATTCAAACTCCGCTGAAACTGTATTAAGAAACTCCGCGGTAAGTGCACCCATCATATTATTCGTGCAAAGTTTAGGACGACGTCAAGAACGACATAAAGTGTCCATATTGTCTTCCACTTCAACCCATAGTAGTGAGAAAACCTCTTCGGAGCTGTCAACTTATTTGCCTCGTCTAAAGCCTCAGATTACTGTTTGCCTGATGTGGGTGCAATAGCTAGAGGGTCTTGAGCATCGAGATTTGTAAATTGCTTCTGCACTACTGCCTCAAACTCAGATAGCGACTCGTCCATGGGTTCGTCGATAGTTCACATGTTTTATGGATTTACGAATCACGCTATTTGAAGTGCTCATATGTGTTAGTGCATATTTATGCTTTTATAATTTTGTTCACAAGAAATTATTGATGACCCAAACATATAAAAAATGAATGTTAAATATTTGTCTAGAAACGGTTGTCACGCTTCAGACTTTATTTTGCCTCCCAATATGAACTCTTTGAGTGTTTTCTATGCAAACAATGCACAGCGCATAACTGGCTATACACCTCTTTCCAAAATCAGTACAGATGAAATGTTTTCTCCCCGATTTAAGCCATTCTAAATGATTTTCTTATTGTTCGTAAATAGTTTCCATTGCGGAAAAAAAGGACATGATGCGAATAAGTGTTACATACCGAAAACAGTACACACACCAACATACACTTTTCTTTCTTGCTGTATCCAATCATTCTATGATCTTTAACCAGTGCAATTGCCCGGTCTTTAAAATACGCCTTATACTATTATTTTATGGATTGATAGTGAGAGGGAACTTCTTACCACACTTTTCTATGTAATGACTTGGAGATACATGTTAGTGAAGAATAGCCCAATAAAATGCATGCCAGTTTATGCCTTTTCATGTGAAATTTGAATTGTTTGGACTCTATAGCAGTGAAGAATAAAAATTAAGTTTTCAAAAAGCTAAATACTCTATCACGGAGACAGCAATCACGGTAAGCCTGTTCTTAGCCTTATTGCGAAACACATGCGATTAGACGAAGAATTCCCTAACTTAAAAGAAGTTTAGTCATTTCCTTGACTAACATACGCAAGAGCGTTATCGTCAAAATCTTGTTGTCTTCCTTTATCAAAATTAAAACATTTTCCTGGCACATCAATTTCGAGTAACTTTGTTAGAAAGTATAGAGATTTGGAGTTTCTGCATATGTCCAGTTTAAATGTTTGTTTGTGTAAACAAGAAGCCATTTTGTATGAAAGGCTATTTATACTTATGGGTATATTTTACCTCTGGAAGTGATTTTTTAAAACTAGATTGCTGTGTAAGACAATCCAAGAAAATGCTTAAAAGTGGCTGTGAAATAAATGTAGAAGTAAAACATGTTCCTTGTTTAAAAAATATATGTTTGGGGACACAAAAGTTTTATGGTAATTTGGAAGGAGAACAAGGTTGCATGGAATGTCGTAGATGTCAACATAATGCTTGAAGTAGCCACACATTAATTTAAAATGACACATGTATATTTTCTGATCATTTAAAATTATTATACACATTCAGAGAGATTTCAGGATACATAAAATTTATAATGTTTTAAGGATTGTATTTTTTTGTGCTTCTTATTAGAGGATACGATATCATTAATAATTCATACATGAATTTATAAGTTGTGGTTGGTGGAAAATTATTCAATCTACGGTATCAGGATTTTAGTTTTTAATGGCGATAGATTAATAAATAGCTTAATATAATATTTAAAAATGCAGCGAAAAACATGCTGTACATTTAGGAAAGGGCTTTGATTTATTAGGAACCTACGAAGATCCGGTGTCAGTAGGTCACAGACGTAGGCGACGGAAACGCTCAAGAGTTAGGGGCTGTGAAAGAGGCGGCACACATGGTCGTCGAAATCCGAGTCAAAGTTCATCAATGTCACTGAGAAAAACAAACAGGTAAATATTTTATCTTTTTTCGCTGTTTTAAAAATGAAGATTAACACAGCTTTATGAGTGATCGTGTACAAATGTATTTTATTTATTTTTAATTCTTTGCCAACCTTGTCAAAAGTGTGGGTGAGATATGAAAATGAGCACCGTTGTTATCGCAAAAACGGAAATAAAACCATCAGAGTATAAAAGGAGACTTAAGAACTATGCTGCCCGATCATACTGTCTTGCTCTCACACGAAAGTC
Organism: Sinohyriopsis cumingii; assembly: GCA_028554795.2. Classification (NCBI taxonomy): domain Eukaryota; kingdom Metazoa; phylum Mollusca; class Bivalvia; order Unionida; family Unionidae; genus Sinohyriopsis; species Sinohyriopsis cumingii. Next base: position 117,008,425 of record CM068831.1, read on the forward strand.
AGCCACGAAAATAAATCGACCTAAACCCTAATCCTTTCAATTACAGCAGTAAGCATAACTAAGCAGACTGATATAAATCGTTCATATTGAGATATCATACCAGCAAATATGATTACATGGAGAGAGAGAGAGAGAGAGAGAGAGATACGTATCGAAGGAATACATCTTGTTTGAACTATATGTGAATAAATGTTCATAAGTTTTGCACCAATTAATAGAAAACTCATCATCAATGTCAAATTAAGGACCATGATATTCACGAACTTTATGATGTTATTCAATAATTTAAAAACCTATAAGCTGTTTTTCTCATGGAATATGTGCTGGTTTGCTAATCAAAGACATTCTCAAAATGAACCGTCTTCAGCAGAAGCCAAGCAAAGATACTTTCAAGTAATTTTAACTGTTGCCTAATATTTGAATTTTTAAGATCTATTCTTATCGAGTCCGAACTTATGCCAACAAAAGCGATACAAATCTATGTTCACTCACTATAAATAACCTTTGAAGACAATTTTTTAAAACCTCTAAATGGGTAATGTTTCAAACAGATGCCATTAGCCTGACATTTGCTGTTTGGCCTTAATAAAAATAAACCTGTTAAATCTGATTCTTTTTTGACCATCTAAAGTTCATTTAATCTCATCACATATATTTCAGAGTACGTTAATCACAAAGCATTCTTCCTTCCTTACCATGAGATTTATTTTAAACTTTATTTCAACGAGTCCACAATTACTACAAATATTTACCTGCTTGTTACATGTACTGTCTGTTGGGGTCTTTTGAAGAACATGCCATTATCAACTTTTTAAGTAGGCAGTTATCAGGAAAAAAACGTTCCTTCTAAATATGAAAAGGTGTCTTTCTTTAGGTGGAAAAGCTTGATTTTGATTTTCAAGTATACAATCAGACGTTTAGGACATCCCTTTTGATACTATTCTTAATTGGCATGTTATATACGTGGATATCTATTTGCTTTTTAGAGGGCACGTGGCACCTACAGCAGAGGTGACGTACGTCTTTGGCAGTAGCGATTCATCAACCCTCCCATCCAAACCATATACAGCATATATGTTTTCCACCCAAGCAGCAACTAGAGGTATCACATTTGTCTATGCATACAATTGTTTTCGTTATTGATATACGATGGTATATAAATGTTTGATGGTTAGAATATTCAAACAATATCCTCATGCGGCAATACTTCTGTCTTTTGCCTATATAACAAGAATATGCATATAAAATGGTACCTACGATTCGGCATACTATAGCCACGTGAATATTCGACTAAACGTCTAAATGGTCACCATTATAATAACCATTAATGTTAGGAACACGGTCAGAAACGTCAACGACATCATCAACATCAAAATGTATTACATGTAAATCCCTGGAGATCTGACGTATATTAGAGGCCCTTTTCGTGGATTAGCATGGTTTATATTTTTCTGTAAAAAACGGGACAAGCTAGAGTCAGGTACACTCTTTGGAATATAAGAAATGCCTTAACTATTACATTTGTCTACATGTATGGTTATTTGTTTAAAAAAATGTTATCCGTTGATTTGTGGAGCCAAAGCTGGACACTATGACCGTAGTTATATCTTCTGTGATAACAAGTTAATTATTTAATTAATATACTTTGACACTAAAAACTTACACTGATAAATTTGTATCTATTTATTAGGTTTTGACATATTTTGACATGTTTCTTGAAGTAGGTTCGTAAGAGTAATCATAATTTGACAGTGAAAAATACTCGGGATTTTAAACGGTAGCCAAACACTTAACAGTTTTTTTCTGTCGCGACCAGTACACACATAGCGTCACAGTAAAATAAACGGTATGATGAAAATATGGTCCGAAACAATAAAGAATAAAATGATGTTAATTTACTTTACTCTGAATAAAGGAGGGCGTGGCACCCCTCATGTGAGAGTACGATATGACACAGCCGTCCAAGCCCCATCCAATGACGAGAGCAGCCCACTGGTTGTTTCCCTCCCGTCTCCAAGGAGGCCAGCACCGGATGAAGAGGAATCAGTTAGCTTGATTGATAGGTATATTGCAGTATATATATATATATATATATATATATATATATATATATATATATATATATATATATATATATATATATATATATATAAGAACTGTGAAAGGAATTTTCTAATTCATAAATTTTACTGTTGTCTTTAGAACTATGTCTTGTTTTAAAAACAAAATTGAAGATAAGGTGAATAAAACCTTTTACAGTTTATAAATTGTCAGCTATAATAGTATAAATCTGGTTCAATATTATTAGTAAAGCACGACACCTGCTGAAATATCATTCTAATCAACTAATGTACATTGCATATGGCTGTTTAAAATTTGATCTCACGCAAACATATATTCTTTTGGCAACGGTGTATGAAGGTATTAAAACAACGAGGCTGAAGAAAGAAAAGAACATGAATTATCGGTTGCTGTTCTTGCTATTATTATTATTACTATTATTATTATTATGTAGGTTTTATCGACCTGTTCTGGACAGAGGTGCATCACATGGTGGCCGAATAGAAGGTGAAGAGGACAAATGTTACACAGAAGACTATACAGTTGTGTGATGCACACGTGACAGGAATGATTACAGATTTATAGGATACATTTGATACAAATACTGTAACAAACGCAGATGTAATTCGATGACAAACATTATGTGTAGAATGGGGACAAGAGTTGTTTCTAAAATATATTTAATGTGCTCTTAGGACTCGGTGTCTAGATACTGCATCATAAAAGTCCTGTCTTTAGTTGTATAGTCTGACCAGTCGCTTCTCTTCCTCTTACTTTAACGTTTTTGAGCAAATGTTGGAAAACAAGCGACCCATAACTATGAAAGAGATAATGGAACCAATTCTATTGATATTTAAGAACATTCCTACGATGTACATGTTTGTCAAGCTATAGGACTAAAATACCCTTGTCGTCATACATTGCAACTTTCAGCTGATATAGACTATTTCTAAAAGAAAGAGATCATGACAAATTTGGGCTCAGAAATGTTCCACATGAACAACAAACAATAGATTCGTTGGAACACAACCAGATGAAAATCATCCATTTCAAAGGAGCGGAGAAGAGGCATTTTCTGTTGCAATACTAGTTGTAAATATATTCCATTGTTAGTTTCAAAATATTGCTATATATTACGTTATTTCTTCTTGTGCGATAGAGATACCACACTCACCTATTATGAAGGAATGGAGCTTGCATAATGTCTGTCATTATGAAAGTATGAAAATCATGGCTTCTTTATATGAACAAATGATGTGGTATGTTTTCTTAATTGTAAAATGACACTACATCATTTCAATTATGATTATTTCTTAAAATGTATTGAAAATGTACTGGAGCAAAATTTATGAAAGTTTTTAAAATTGTAAATACACTTTATCTGCGATGCTGAATAATTTATGTTAGTACAAAAGCGACTAATACTAGTTTACGTTATTGTATTTCTTAATATAAAGTGTGCATTATAGGCTAATGCTTAAGTTCTGCTGACATATACTAGTTTTACATTAATGTCAAATTAATGTTGTTTCTATGCTTCGCTTTTTGTAAATTATCATGGTGTGTTTCATTATTCGAAAAACAAGATACAGCCGGAATGACCTCATCTGTAATGGTCCTTGCGTAAAACATCGTGTATATAATCGCATTATATGTAATGTGTTTTGAGCTTTGTGATTTGTGTTATATCAATAACTTGATTTTCAATAATTCTAAGAAGTTTGCCCTGTACATTAGCAATAATTAAACGTAAATGCTTTTTTTTACAAAAAATATCCTAAATCACCGTTTAAAACAAATATGGTTGTGAATTTGCGATATGTCTTTTATCTACATAAATAGAAATGATCATTTATTATACAGTCCTTCTTTAATTATGGCAAAGTTCATGAACGACAAGCTTGTGGTAAAGCAAAGTATTTTTCAAGATTAGTGTTTGAAGACCTATGGTGTAAAAATATATATCGACTAAATTCTTAAGCAGTTTTATTTTACTGTTGAAAATACAGGATAGGCATTTGGTTGATACATTCTGTTAGAGATGAAGACATTGTGAATCGGCAGATTTGTTCGGATTAAAATTCAGTGCGCAATTTTCCATATGTGTAAGACCTGAGCAAATATTGCAGTATTCTTGAATCCATGAAGCTTGAAAATTGATTAAACACGGCACGAACGTCCATTGTGAAATTCAATTATAACACAGATATTCATTTAAAGAAGGAATTTCAAGAAAACAAATATTTTATATATTGCTAACAAATATTGTCATGATGTGAAGACGGTCCCATCAGCACATAAGTAGTTCAATTCTGGTGTTATGACTTAATAGCTTTTCGTCTTCTGCGTTACATGATTCAATTTTAAACAGCGTGGAGCTTGTTACAAAGGCAAAGTAAAACTATTTAATTAATCGGAAATAATAGACAAAATTCAAATAATAGCTTTTAGTCTTCTGCGTTACATGATTCAATTTTAAACAGCGTGGACGCTTGTTACAAAGGCAAAGTAAAACTATTTAATTAATCATGAATACTAGACAAATTTCCGATCCTCTTGACAAAAGATAAAATGACATGACTTGAGTAGCATGCTCTAAAATTACTGATGTACCATTTTTCTGGTGAAAAATAAAGCCAAAAATTAAGTCTATATATTGCATATAATAAGGGGACACTGTGCTTGCAAATAAATCTTTGATAATCAAATGGGAAAATTGTCGCATACATTCTGATGATTGATTTAGTCTTTGATAATTTAAAAATAATCTGCTTTGACTCAAGGATGCATGGATGGTAAGTATAATCATTATGAGAATTCAGTTTTCTTTCTTCTTGCTTAAAATACAGTGAAATTAGTGATATGATTCATAACGATGTTATGTATATTGCCAACTTTGATACGTGTTTGCTTGGTATTGTAAGAAGGTTAATTGTGCACCATTTGATGATGAAATAGCATATATGTATAAAATGTGGCTTACTTTTTTCACAAATTTTATTCACAAAAACTATGTGAAATACAGCATTTTACATTTTTTTCTTAAAAGCTCCTCCTTCTGTTTAAATAAATAAGCACATACACACAATATAGTTATGTTAAAATGTTAGAAATATCATGATATTCAATAGCGGCGTTAATGCCTTACAAAATATGCGCAAATCATAATTTGCTAATAATGTGCCAAACAATATTTTGTTATCCACTTAATTCGATGGTTTATTTTTGCACTTGTCTATTGTAAATAAGAAGAAAGCACGTGATCAGGTAAATTGGACGATTAGCATTTGAAATTCAATATTTTTTAAAAGATAAATCTCGATAAATACGTTTTTGGGGGTGAAGAGAGATAATAACATTAGATAGGTTGTTAAATATATATTGATTCGTAAGCGTTTGCTTTCTTGTATCTACGTTTCATTCAGTTTATATTCCGACGAAATCTTCAAGCAAAACCTTAACTAGGCATGTGATAAGATCTTAAGATACTTGTTCATATTAGATGCTTATATAAAACGCCAGTCAAATCACGGTCTTTGGCTATTAAAAGAAACCTTTAGTTTCTGAAAGCTGTTGTTTGTACTATTTCGCTCTCTTAATCAAATGCTTTTTAACTTATTTATTATTGGTATAGGAACAAAGCATATTTAAATAATCTGTTGTCAAAATTTGACGTTGTTTTTATCTGAAAAGGGAAATATAGTCGTATCCGAGCGTTCAATTACAAAATATATATTAGTGCTCAATAAAAATAATTCAAAATGCACAAATTATTAAATAAAAGAAAGAAAAATGACTGAATTCGGGGCAAAGATTATGTATATTTTGTTTGGGAAAACTGTACCTCTTTCATTATATTTTATATCTACGACTTCTCCTTCATCTGTATCTTTCATCTGTATCTCCAGAACTTATCAATTTATCTATGGTATCTATATAAAGAATAATGTGCCGAACATTCCTAAAACACCACACCTTCCTGTTTATTTATATTTGTAGAGATATTGATAGGAGGTGTAAACCTGAAATATTATCTTCCTTCCTAGGGTGAAGGTGAAGGTCAATAATCCCTTTGCTTGCCGGTATGGTCATTCTGTAGACGAATAAATATAACATGGGTAAATAAAAACATCATTATTAAAGGCCTTTCTACACTCCAACAATATGACTGACCTTAATTTACCCTTGGATAAAAGGGCTTGAACTAATGTACTTACAGCTCGAGTGTAAATATCCCTATTTGATGTGATGATATTTAAAGCATTGTGGTACAATGTTACATCATTTTATTTCTTGTGCAATATTGTCTATAATCATTTGAAGTGCAATGATTTTTATGTTGATATATGTACGTAATTTATGAAACAGTACTTTTCCACGTTTGTGAATAAAATTAATTGGTTGTCTGCTGTTTGCAATTTTTACAATAAAATAATTTAAAGCTGTAATTCGTGATATTGAACTAGATAAACACATTACTGTTTTGAATATAACGTGAAACATTATGTGGATGCATTTATCTAAAATATCATTTGGCTTGTTTGTTTTAATCACTGCCCAAATGACAAAATTCGGCAGTAGAACTATGATATATATTCATGAAACTGCACTTATGTTTTATTCTGAGTCTGCGGAAAGAACGAGTGTGATAATGAGTAAAGATACACCAAGTTTGTCAGGTGTATTCATAAGCCGCGTCAAAGGAGTTGTTTCCTCCGACTCAGAACAAAGCATGGACGCGGTTTTGTATTTATCGCTTAGCCCCTCTTTTAAGCTTTCTAATTATACTAGCTTTTGTTGTTATTTAGGCTCAAATAAACAGTAACACAGAAAGAGTGAAAACAACAAGCTTTTTTAAATTTAACAAATAATTTATTTCCCTGGAAAAATTCTGTAATAATAAAAAAGAGAAGAACTTACGGTTTCAAGAATCAAATTAAAAAATGATCCAAGAATAATCAACGAATTAAATTGCAAAAGTCCTAGCAATAAATGTTCTAATAATTTCAAATTCGAATCCTGATGGAAAATCCAAGATGGATGACGATGACGTATGCTGTAGTCTGTACTGTGTTGTCTTTTACAGTTCCTTGTAGAAATACAAATGTTGACACTCCGGTGTTGGAAATCCAAATTAAATTTGTAAGCAATGTCTTTCCAAAATTTCTGTGTGAGTACTCCTCAAAATATTTCCTGAGAAAAAGGAATTAATCCTTTTGAAATCCAACGGATCTGAAGAAAATTATAACTGAAAATCTGGCTACAACAAAACAACTTGACATTAGTGTAACAAGTCCAAAATTGAGTAATCTCTCTCTACGCATCTCTATTAAAACTAACAAATGCGCAGTAATGGAAAAACCGGAATTGCGAAATCGAAACGGTGTGTGTGTGTGTGTGTGTGTGTGTGTGTGTGTGTGTGTGACGTGATCGTATTTATGTCACGTGCACCAAGAATGACCCTGACGAAAACCAATCATTTTAAAATAAAATAGAAGTTGTTTACGAAGGTTGCTACAAATCCTGAAACAAGGTCAGGATTTAGATCAACACCTGGTGTTTACAAAATGAATGATTCAGGTCAACCGATTTTCTGGAAAAATATCTCCAGTGAATAAATTTTTATTATAATAGCATATAATAGAATAAAAAATGTAAAACTGACAAACAATTAAATTAAAATAAATATGAATTAAATCAGATATATGTAATACTTTACTGTATATATGAAATTCAAAACGAATTGAAAGTTTATGAAAGTTTGATTCACCGAGTCTAAAAATATATATTGGTGGACGTCAAAGGAAACACCCAAGTAGCTAGAATTTGGGTGTGTGATTCAGAAATTAGACGCAACAATTGTATTGAAAGTCAGATCAAGAACGTAAGATTAAATTCTAGTGTTATAACGTTTGAAAAACTGTAGGTATTTGGTGCCTAATATCTCTCTCATCAAACTTCTGAGCTGTTGTATATAGTCAGTTGGACAAATGATGATAATGCATCATTAGTGCCCACTGTGAGATGTTGTATCAAGCATATTTCACGAATGACACCTAATGACACCGGTTGTTGCTGACATATTCTTTAAAGAACGCATCGCGAACTTCTGCAAAGAAAATATTGGATGATGTTGGTGGCATACCTGAAATATTGACTTAACGTTTGTTGTATGCTTAGATGTATCAGTCGTCTACAGGTATGCTTCTTTCTGAAAAAGTGATAAATTAGTCCTCAGATAAAATCCTTTGCACATGGTAACTTGTGAATTTGTCAATCCCTTCCTGACAATAGCACGTATACATCTCGCCCGCAACAAGGAGTTAGCAAGCATTCTTCAAGGTATCTGTGTCGATATACATTATAAACGATGTCCTGCAGCGGTTATGATTATGATTCTGGAATGCAGTTCCCTTTTTAGACGAATGAAATTATGATAAAGAGTGGGGATATGTTTTAATTGTTTCTACTAGTTACTTTTCTTAGTCTGTAGTTAAATAGTGTCTCCTTAGCGTCATTTGTTCATTGTTATATTTAGGTTTCAGTTCATAAGTAATTATAGGTTATTGCATTTGTATGGGAAAATATGAACGCGTTTTTCCGGAAATACTGCACGACCTTCTGGAGTGAAGTATATTTCAGAAAGAAAAAAAAAACGAATTCATATTTTCCCATACAAATGCAGTAACCTATTTATTGTATGCACACTATGTTTTACTGTCTAACGCTTAATAATAAAATACATTACAAGAGACAATGTAATTGAATTTATGTTTTATTCCAAAATTTACTCACAATCTTGGATTCATCAATATACTATTACAATATTCATGCTCACATAGCTCCATCCAGCGACCTTTAACTTCATAGCTTTCCGCGCGTTCAGTCACTCGTAAAATAATGGAATTCCATTTTGCTCTATCAAAAATTGAAATCTGATGTCATATTATGAATGACTGCGCCATTGAACAAAGCTTCCAGTTGGTCAGGAATAGAGGGATTTGGTTTTTCTGTCAATCCAGTTAAATTCTGATTATCTACTTCTAGGTGTTTTGCGCACGACATACACGTGGCTTGAGGAACTTGCGTTGAGAACCAGCTGCATAGCCGTTTCTGTTCTGCCACTGAAAGTTTGGAATCGTAATCTGGAAAATATCAAAGTCTTTTAATTTAAATTTTCAACAAGGTGCTGAATTAGACATTGGTTTTAGTGAACAAAAACTTCGCTTCGTTTTGGAATGCATTAAATTCCGATTAGGATTGTGATTTCGGTTTCAAATGTAGTCTGGATTATAGGCCTACATATGCCAGTACATTTCGCGCTGTGTATCAGTATTTGGAACCTACGTAATTCTAATTAGCAAAAATAGCCCATAAAGTACATTTTAAGGATATTCAAGGTGCAGAAAGGCAAGTAGAGTTATTATTTTTATTATTACCAGTTATAGATGACATATTTTGATGCCCAGTCATTGGCATGATCTTTGCTGGAGGGACCCCAGCGTTCGACAGGGTTGTCATAGAAGTCTTCCTTACTGAACGGTTGGTGATTCTGCCCTGGATTTCTGCCCTTTTACGGCTCGTTTCATCGGAGTTCACATTTGATTACCCCCCCCCCCATTGGTCTGGGATAATTCCTGCAATTTTTAATATTTTGTTCAGTAAAATATATTTTGATTTATTTTTTCCCAATGTACACTTTATTAAAAATTCCTTTCTTTTCTTATATATTGCAACGTTGATTGACGTATTTGATTGTAAAATTTGTTCGGTATGTGCAGAGTACTCATTTTGTTATGTATTTTCCCCATTCTTTTTGTTAACATTCATATTTTTATTTTCATGCATTCTTTATCTTACGACTGTTTGTTTCTTTTTTGTAGTTTTATTTGAAATAAGGACATTAATTGAATCTTTAGAAATATAATTACCATACCTGGGACGCATTTGTTAGTTTGTTACACTAGAATTTGTGTCAAAAAAAGGTCTGTTGTCATCCATCATTTTCAAGGGTCTTCGTTTCAAATACTGCAGGTAAAGATGAACAGGGTCTCGCTCCGGTGTTCCTTCGGTGGACAAAATGCGGGGTATTGTGGATCTTTAGTCATCCTTCCCAGTACCGTCAAAGGTTTTGTTATCCTTCTACGCATATTGAAGATATTGGGTACCTGTGGAATCTGTGAAAACTGATACTTCTCCAAACGTTAATTTTCTGTGTTTGTCTTGGTCTCTAAATCCAAATATTTTCATTTAAAAAAAACGTAGAACATCGAAAATTACAAAGCAGCGGGCTTGTGAGAGCCCATTTCATCTGATGCAAATAGCTTCTTTTTCATCGTGGCTTATGGGCCCTGATGCTGTTGCTTTTCTTCCAAAACCAGCCTTCTTCAGTTGCATTAGGTTAGAATTTAGTGCTTCGATTGAATTCTGAAAAAGCCGGTCTCAAGAGGGACGGAATACACCTTAGCCTTAAGATGATTTTCCGTTCTGTTTCTTATGGAATCTAAAGAGCATGGCTCAGAGTCTGAACCATTCACTTTGCGAATCGTTATAAACATATCGGCTAAACACGTGTTTAAATGATCCGGAATGATGTTTTCCATGCAGCGTGTCTCACATTTGTTATCATAAAGCCATCGCTAGACATTTCTAATATCACGCTCAGTTGCCTGCTTCGTTGAAAGTTTTTTTTTCTCTGTGAATTCATCCACATTGTCAGCTTTAGCTTAGCTACTTTCAAATGGCTCAAACAGTTGGTTTACTTCGTCCACAGATAAGTAAAATAAAAAATACTGGCGTCTGCGTTCAGTGTCTGTTTATAATAGAAAGTATTTCCTATCATTTTTAGCCACATGTGTAGTGCATGTACGTGCAATATGAAGGCAATACTTTCTATTATAAACAGACACTGAACGCAGACGCCAGTTATTTTTTATTCAAGTATACATAACAATCATATTATCATAATAATATTATATACAAACATAAACAATATTGGATAACACATAAACGAGCCAACAAGCAACACTTCATCAATGAGTTGCTCTTTGATTACCCGTGACATCAATTTTATCATTCCTCACAGTAATTAAATCCCGTCTTTCTTTCCTGCCTTGAATCTAGCCACAAACCTGTTCCATCGTATTGATTCTACACGAGTACCTAAATGCGCCAATATCGGTTATTCAAATACCAGGACTCTATGATAAACTGTTTCATCATATTGATCCTACATGAGTACCTAAATGCGCCAATACAATATCGATTATTCAAAATGCCAGGACTCTATGATGAACTCAAGAAATTCATAACATTATTTAATGAAATCTTTGGCCTTGATAATTATGCCTATTTGCATAAATGTGTACATAATTCAAGAGAAAAAAAATATGAAAAATTTAAGCGAATTATTTTCATGTACAGTCAAAGCAAATTCGGTATTTCGGTAATTGTATAGTATCATTCGATTGCATTATCAAGCAAACACACACACACACACACACACACACACACACAGAGACAGATTTAGCTCATAAGACTTAATTGGTTGTCTTAGAGGACGCATCTAGCACACTATGTACTAAGGTTTGTGGTTTTTAGTTTTCCATTTCTGTTTACAACTTTGGTACATTTAGTGGGTATTTGTTGATCAGGTGAAGTCGGTGTTGGGAAGATATTTCGCTACCTGAGCAATTAGCCAATTTCCACAGCATTACTTCAAAATGTACAAACATCCCCCAGAATATGACAGCACGGATTAGTTCCTAAAATATATCCGCTCTTTAGATAGGGAATTATCTGGATATTTTAAGTAAATGCATATAGCCAAAGGATACATGAATGCTACTTTGATTTAGGTGTTTGGATCTATTCTTGCACTGCATGGCGTGAAGTAAAAAGATCGGCTTGGGAAAGCTTTCTTGTGAATCATAAAGATGTGAAGCAAGAAAAACCATGCATGAAAATTATCAGTTTCATGATGTGTGGTCATTGGGTGATTAGAGAAATTATTTGAAGTGTTTATGCGTTTATGAACATTTAAGTTGACAACGACTGTTGTCTTGAGGCCCTTGGAAAAAAGACGAAAGCCAGAATCATGAAGACGTTGTTTGATTCAGTCGGCAATGAGAACCCTTGGGTGTAACAGATATATATATATATCGCATTATTGCGATCTTGATTGCTAGTTCACGCCGAGTTGTCAGTATAAGATAATCCTGATCCTTACGAGATACTAAGCATCTGGTGATGGTCCTTATTAATTTATGCCGGCAACGAGATATGATCTTGCGATCAAACTCTCATTACTGTGATAATGCTATCCTGTATATACGTATCGATGGTAATAATAAATGTTATAATTTCAAATTCATTATGTTGCTGACTCACCAACTTTTCCAGTGATGTTACACTGCATGACACACCCAAATAACAGAAACGAAGTTAGTGCAGAACGTCGGCATTGTGATAGTTTATCCGGAACGAATGAAATGCGCAAGGCTCCAATAATGTAATAACATAACACGAGTTGATGATCGAAAAGAGCATCCCCTAATGTGATAATTATTGCACGAGGAAATAGTAGAAACAAAGTGAGTGAAGAACGTTAGTATTGGGACAGTTTATCGGAGACAAATGGTAAAACAAGAAGCGCGCAGGGGTCCAATAATGTGAGCCAGATATGCAACCTACAAATTACTGGACGTTTTCTTCAAATGCTAAGACAATGTAAGGACAATTTTGGGTGTACATGCCTTTTGCCATATCTAAATAGTTCAAACAAAACCGCCTAAGGACGATATGAGTTTAGCACAGGGAACCAGGCCAAAATATCTAAACATATTTGCCGATAGTACCGTTAGATTCCAAATCAAACATGCCAGTATAAAATACTTTGCACTTCAGCTTTTGATAAAGGACGAGGTTGGTTTTATACGGTATGGACGCAAGAAACTTTCGAGAATTGTTATATTTGGAGATTTAAAATTTAGGTATCGTCAGTCTGTTTTGCTAAAGAAATGCACAAACTATTAACATTAAAGTCCGGTGTATATGTCTGCTTCAAAGAAAGCAAAGAGAAGTATATATTTGCAGAGGATAAGATCAGTATCCGGGTTTTCTTTGGAAAACTTGAATTGTAAGATCCTTATTCACAATAAAGTTCTTGAATAGGTTGCACGAGTATCCACATATCAATGACGATATTTAAATTCATCCGGAAAGCACGCGAAAAGAAGGAAAGCAATGAAAATCATTAAGCTTATGATTCTTACTTAATTCTTATGATAGGTATGGAAATCTGGAATTTAGTGGCTGTAAGCTCCTTTGCAAACAACTTCAAAAGAACGGATCAAATATGTTTGATTAATTCTATTAACGTAGTATACCACTCGTTCAGTTTCATGATAACATGGACAATTTCAAATCGAAAACAAAGCATCTACACAAATTACTGACGAATATGATTTCTTATGACATATACGTAATTGACATATACAAGAGATTAGTGGGCGGTACTTTCTCTCAGACAGTTTGTGATTTTATTATATTTATGTAATGAAAATGCTATTTATTTACATCGTAGCAAACAATTAGAGTCGGGCTAAACTTCCTGATGCTTTGTAACATCTGTCGCAAACTGCATCTGCAATTTTAATTGTTTTTCTTAAAGCAGGTTTGTTTGGCTGTACATATCTAATACCAAGTTCTTGTTGACATTCTTAGGCAGTCATTACTATTTTAAGTTTGAGCAATAATTTAAAAAAAGATCGTCTTATCATGACCCTTCGGAACGCCATCAAATGGGCATGAATAGAAAAGTGCAGATTAGTGATTGAACACATACGAACAATGCTAATTGACTTGAAACGGTCCCATGTAAGACCAACAGGTAACAATTACAATTCCTGCAATGTTAGTAGTATAGTGGGTCACTTTAGCCTCAATGGGAATTAGCATTACAGACCCCCCTTGGGTCGTTTTAGCCTCAATGGAAATTTAACATGGAGAAAAATCGTGGGTCACTTTAGCCTCAAGGGGAATTTAACATGGGAAATAGTCTTGGGTCACTTTAGCCTCAAGGGGAATTGAACATGGGAAAAAGTCTTGGGTCACTTTAGCCTCAAGGGGAATTGAACATGGGGGAATAAAGTGTGGGTCTATTTAGGGACAAGGGGGGAATTGAACATGGGATTTTTTTTTTTAAAAACAAAATTTTTTAAAAAAAGGGGTAGGCAATTGAAAAGTCATTCTCTTTTCGAGAAATATGGGTGGCCCTGAAAAGGGCCTTTGGTTTTTCTTCTTCTGCTTCTAATTTCTTCTTTTTCTCCACCAACTTCTTATTTTCTCTCCTACACTCTTTCTCTTCTTTTTTTCTCCTCCTTTTCTTTCTTCTCCTCCTCTTCTTTCTTCCTCTTCTCATTTTCTTCTTCTTTTTCAATTTTTTCGTTCCATGCTCTTATCCTTATCCTTTCCTCTTCATCCTCCTTCTCCTCCTTTATTTCTTTCATCACACCACTTATCATGTCCTTTACTTTTCTTAAGTTGTTAATCCCCATTTTTACTCTATGCGGACTATAAGAATAGTGGTCTTCATTTAGTCTCACTAGCATTTGTTCCATCATGCCCAAATTGTCAAGGACGTCTTGCAATGTTTGCAATTTATCGAGGTGGTTTGAAGCCGTCTTCTCTGTAGAATGGTTTGAACAACGAATACTGTGGGTTCTTATACGAAAAGCGCGGACGTGATGGAAAACATCCCCCTAAGACATAAAAAATGATCTTACCTAGATCATGACCAAACAACGCGAGGACGTGAAGGAAAACATCCCCCTACTTTTTCATTTCATTTCATATAATAAAACCCAAACTATACTTTCTTATTTCGTATAATAAAACCCAAACTATACTCTCCACATACGCTAAGAAACCCATAATCTACTATTCACACAAACATACCTGAGCTCTTACAAACACTAACACACAAACACATATCCTCACACTATGAAAAGAAGAGTCAGTATTTATATTCACACTACTCTACCTACACACATTGGCAAATGTATAGTTATTTGTTTTCTAGAGTATTGGGTAGCCCTGAAAAGGGCTGTTGGTTTTTTTTTTTGAACTCCAGATGCACCTATCTAATGATGACACCTTCCTGGCCTGGCGCCACACACGCATCTTCTTCCCCAGTCTCCTTTCACCTTTCTTCTTGGAAGTGCAGAGGCGGGATGATTGGCTTCAGCACCCCAATCCTCTGTCTCTGGTATCTTGTAAGTCATCCTCTCTCCTATTTTCTTTTCCTCCTCTTCCCTCTCTCTTCTCTCCTCCTCTTCCTTCTTTATTCTTGCCTCTTCTACTATGGCTTCCGCGGATAGTTCATTTACTATGCGCCTGGCATATTCCAGGTGCATCTGGAGTTCTAGCAGTTTCACAATTCTGGTGTTCATTTTTCTGGTGGTGTTGATCAATCAACAAGGGTAGCTAGACTGCCGAGCGAGTTTCAATTTATACTGAAAGCGCGGACGTGAAGGAAAACATCCCCTAAAAACATAAAATTGATCTTACCTAGATCATGACCAAACAACGCGCGGACCTAAAAGAAACACTCACTCACTTTTTATGCTACCCATTCCTATTCTAAAAATTTTTTTCATTAATCACTTCAATAGACTATCCACATACGCAAAGCAATCCAATCAAACCCCCAAATCTACTCTCCCCACACCTCAAACACCAAAAAAAAAAAACCAAACATCATTTTAATCTACTATCCACACCAACGTACGTGAGCACTTACAAACACACAATCCTATACACAAACACATACCCTCACACTATTAAAAAAAGAGTTAGTGTTTATATTCACACTACTCTACCTACACACATTGGCAAATTGATGGTTATTTCTTTTCTAGAGTATTGGGTAGCCCTGAAAAGGGCTGTTTTTTTTTTTTGTTTTTTTGTTTGCTATGGCAATCTTTTTTAGTTTCTAAGAATGCGATGTCCTCTGAGGATAGACTTTCTGACAATAGGTCTGCTTCTTCGGAAAGAGAAGAAGAACTCTTTGGTGTCGATACGAAAATCGACAAAGCCTCTGTCAGCTTCAGGTTGCTGTTGTTGTTGTTGTTGTTGTTGTTGTTGCCGTTGCTGCTGCTGTCTCTGAAGTCTGTACTTCTCTGTCCATTCTTCTTTCTCCCTGTTCACTTCTTCTCTGAAGAGCTCTTCTATCAGGTCTTCAGTGAATTTTAGCATTCTCACATTCTCTATCTCTTCTGGCTTCGGTATCAGACTGTGTCTGACCCTATGCAAATTCACGTAGGCTTCGTTGAGCTTAGCTAGTTTGGAGCACATCTTCGTAGGAGGATGAGTCGACAATGGATGGTTAGACTGGAAACTTCCTCGGTTTTTAAAGTCAAAGCGCGGACGTGAAGGAAAACATCCCCACACAGTTTTCGAGCCGCAACGTTCAGTGAGTGTCATGAGAGGGATAGTAAGAAATGAAAGAGCATGAATCAAACATTCTTATAGGCAAACAAAAGACAAAGGCATTTTTTTCAAAACACAGCATTTTTTATTCAAAAATCACTTAACACTAACCAACAACAACTCTAACATTTTTTAACAATAATCCAACCCTATAACATCAAACATTTTTTTTCAAATCACAAACATTTTTTCGTCAATTCACACTGTACTTTAAACAGGGCTGACAACGTTGTGAATGAAATTGTGATTTCCACTGTTGGAAGTCATTAGGCCATTGATGGACACTACGTTTCCTAGCTTGAGACAAAAGATAAGCATAATGGTCACAAAGCCATCGATCTACTTTGACATCGTTTCTAGAAGAAGAACGAGGATCAAAATGAGTCACTAAATGTTCTAAGGAATAGCTCAGGCTGCGATGATGCAGAAAATACACACAATATTGTCCACACACCAAGGAATCTGTGCCTTGTAATTTCACATTATTGAATCGGGTGGTCTGAGCATTTCTTCTCATAAAGTCGATGATATCGTCTTCCAAAGGGGGCAATCCGTACGAATCGAAATATTCCACACATCCTTCTTGAGGAAAGTAGACGGCTACCCAGTGGGTTCCTGGGAGATGACTGTCGTCCGTGCTGATCACGTAAGCTTGATGGTCTTGAGGTTTGCGATGAGGGAGTTCATCTTTAGCACAGACGACAGGATTCCAAGAAGCCGTATACGAACTGTGGTTCAAAAGGTAATAAAGTTCTCAGGTATCCATTGATTTGTGTGTATGTGTTTTTTCTTCTTCTTCACAGGTAATAATAAGTTGTCAATTCGATCCTGACCTTTTGCTTGAAAATGTCTGACGAATGACCGTTTCTTCGTTTCGTCTCCTCACTCTGATTCAGGAGAGCTTCGATACGATGGATCTCTTGAGTGGTTAATGGTGGACAAGAATGTTCACGCAAGTCTTTATACCACTGATGCAACACGTCTTCGTCCGAGATGAGACTCCAAGCTTCGTCCAGATATTCGTCCAATTTTTCTTCTTGACTTAACATCAGGCATTTATCGTGTTGAATTTGACTGGGATGATCGTTTTGACATCCATAGCAATTTTTCTTGATCAATTCTGTCATTTTTTCCACCAAGTGTTTGGCAAAACAGGAGACTAAATGGGCTTCTTGTTCTGGCCATCTTGACTTCATCATAACTTCATCGTCTTTGTCTTGGGATTCTCCTTCCACGGTCTCCTTACATTCCATGTCCAAAGTTTCTCCACTAGGTAAAGAGGGATAACAGTCTTCCATGGTTTCTAGTAATCTAGAATGACTTCTCTCAAACTGTTAATTTCTATGGTATTATCGAATTCTGCATACAGGATTACGTTCACTGTCTCGTCCAGTGGCTTTGCACACTGAAGTTCCACACGAATCTGGCCGGATTTTATAGGGTGGAAATGTCCCTCGTCGCTGCCTTGGTCTGGAGTGAAATCGAAAGCCCACAAAGCGTAGCCTCCTGCATAATCCTCGTACGTAATGCCGTGACTGGTGTTGGTTCCTAACTGTCCAGTGGCTTCGTACAGTGACAAGTACGACCTCAAGTAATTCTTCTTGTCAAAGTTAGGTTCGAAAGGTCGGGTACACAAGGTCTTGCCATCGCGACTGACTTCGATCTTGGACACGTCAAAGTGTTGAAAGTAGAAAGGATTTTTAGCGATAGCTCCGTTGAAGGCTGTATTCTCGACCATACCAACGATTAAACGTTTGGGTAGCTGTCCTTGGAACAGATGATCTTCGATCATGGATCGCTGTCCCCTAGGAATGGTGAAGGTTTTCACTTCTACGCGTCGGATCGGATACTTGGCGGTCGTTCTGCTCAACGTCTGACTGATGTCGTTTCCCACTTTAGGTAACACTTCCACACGGCGTACGTAGAGTCTGGCTTCTTGGATTTTGGTTTTGTAATTATCGTCACTATCAGCTATTAAATGGAAAGCGGTATTGCTGCGATTCAGTCTCAGGCGGACATCCACCCCGTTCAGCAAATACTTTTCTTGCAACCACATGTCCAAATGCAAACGATCCATCAGTTCTAATCTGATTTTGTCTCTTCGTTCTACAAATCCCGCATTGTGTTCTTTGGTTGGATCAGTTTTGAATGTTTCAAATTCGCCTGCATCGTCAGCTTCCCATACCACACAGGCATTGAGATGAGTGTTCTTGGCGTCTATTCCGTACGTCAAGAGATTTTCCAGGTACGCTCGATAAGGGTAAGTATCCATGCTGCTACTGACTAGTTTGTTATTCAAGTACAAGTCCACTCCGCTAAACAAGGAATGCATGAAATTGTTGACGGGAGCTACTGGCTCAGTGTCTATAGCATTTCCATCCTTATCTTGAACTTTGACTTTCAAGTACAAGTAACTGATATTCAGATCGATGTAATCTTCGGGCTGTGCTTTGATTTCAAAGTCGATGGGAGCGGAATCGGTCAATGAGGAGACGGGATGAAATTCCACCCATTGGGATTCTTGCATGGTCATCATGGTGGGTGGCATGGCAAACAGATCCAGTTCCGTCCTGGAACAGGCGCAAGACTCTCGATGCATCATTTTTTGTTGCTGTGTCTCAATAATCGAAAACGTCTAAGTCTCGAACGGTTCTTCTTTTCTTGGTCTTTCTCGCTTTAGACGTGTGAAGTCTGGTGAAAGGATGTTTTCTTCGTCGTCTCTTTCTGCCTTGTCCTTGCTGAATGCCTGACTCGGTAGCGTGCAGGGCATTTATAGGTGTTTCTCGGCGGCCCAAAAGGTCTTTGCCCGTTTTCAGCAAGACATTTTTGCCTGCCCTCATGAAGGCTTCTTTAGGGTTTTGTTTGTCGATGCTGACATTTTGGAGAAATTCTTTGCCTTGCGTCAGTGCCGCATCTTTCAAGGCGTGCAATCCGCGTGTCACCATCGGTTTCAAGACTGGGGCCACCGAACGAAAGGCCGATTTTAACATATCTCCTAAACCGTGTCCTCGCTGCCGAGCAACCCCTCGATACACTGGATACATGACTTACGAGTCGTGAGAGAACCGTTTTCGAAAATGGAGTTTCACCGTGACTTTTCCTTTGGTGAATGAAATATTTTGTCCTAGATCTCCTTTTATAGCAATGTTGACCGTGTCCAAATACGACTTGCTGACAGGCAAATAGTGAGGATGTACAAATTCGCGGTGAACGTGATCAGTGTTTCCACCTTCCTGGTCACTGGTCGTGGTACTATCCACTTTGAAAGGAATGACACGCAGTAACGGCACAGAGGTGTGTCCCACCACGTTGTACTCCACCACATCGGAGTACACAAACATCAAATTCAGTCCTTGGTTCAGTTCTACCGGGTTTCCAAAAGCTTTGTAAAAGTCCATATTACTGTTGATCTTGGGGCTCCAATTGTTTGCGACCATTGTTGGATGTCCACCCAAAATTTCAAACAAACGACCATTGAACCTGAGGGACAACATTTGGGTGTCCTGAAATTTCATCAGTAAGCGACGAGCCACTTTATGGTAGTCCAGGGTGACACGTTTGTTAGTTTGTTTGTTCAGGGCTTTGCCAAAGGCTAACTCGAACCTGGAAGCAATGGTATCCGCCAAATGTTGGCCACTAAAATAAAACCCTGCCGGAATTTTCAAGGTGTAGATACTGAAGGCTGGATTGCTGGATGGTCTTGTGATCCCTGAAAACCCGATGTCATTTATGGCTTGTTGTAATTGTTCGTTCAGGATTTCGACCTCAAAAAAGTTTTCAGTTTCAGTGATGTTTTGGATTTGTGTAGGGTAAATCATTTCTACTAAAGCCACTTCCCAATGGGCTTCGTGATCTAACTGGATGGCTTGAGGTAATTTGGCCGTGTAACAGCACAACGTGTTCTTGGGAAACACCTCCATGGAACTGTCACTGGGTAAGGTTAAGTAAAATTGGTTTTGGTGACTCATAATTCCAGAGTTCTGTGGCTGTCCGAGGGGTTACTGGACGTCAGAGGCGTGTCTCCGCCCAAAATGGGGTTCTGGTTGTGGTTGTGGTTGGAGTGGTGACTGGCACTGGAACTGGACACAAGGTTCCCGTGGTTCCCGTTCGAGGAGAATTTCAGGGAGGGATTGGGAAGCAGGTAACCGATGCAACTGCTCAATAAAATGGTCCACAATTGTTTGTCTCCTTGTTGCAAACTCAAATTGGCGATGGCTGCCCCGATGACACAATACACCACGAAGATTTGACAGAAAAAGACGATTTGCGTTTTAGGCACACGTTCTCCACACCACACCCACAAGGGTTGTTTTTATAAATCTTGCACAGAAGAACTAGGTGAAGGAGGAGTGGTCGACGTAGCTGCGTCTGTGTGAAAGGGCATGATGGTCACTTCTTGTTATAGTCGATGACTTGCGAAGCGTCGATCCAAGAATCAAAACTAGGTGGATATCCTTTCCAACGTACTTTGAATTCTTTGACACGTCGTTTGCCCACTTTACGGGTTCTGCGTTCGAGAATGCTTTCGATGTCGTACACGTCGTCTTCTTTTTTGGTGACACGTTGTAACTCGGGCAAATAAAACGTTCCTTTGAGCACTTCTCCGTTCATGTCTTCCAATTTATAGACGGCAGGATGACGGCCATGCACTCGTCCAGTGACGCGAAACAATTTGGTCGTCCAGTTAGGTAAGTAACCTTTGTCGAAAGTGCGTTTGGTTTTGCCAATGCGCACCCAATCTCCTACGGCCAAGTCTCCACTTTTCCTGGGGACAGCCCTCGTCGGGGACGTACCAAACAGGCGCTCAAACACCAACACTTCGTTGTCGGGAGTCACGTCTTGCGGGGCACGTCCGATGCTTCGATGGTAAGATTGGTTGTACGCTTGCACCAGGTGCGGTAAGATGTCGATGTACTTCAGAGTGTGGTGATGCGTAAAATATTTCCACATGCGCTCTTTCAAAGTGCGTTGAAAACGTTCCACGATACTGGCTTTGGTTTCGGGATTCTCGGTGGTAAAAAAATGAACGTCACGTTTCTTTAATTCTTTTTGGAAAGCTTGGTTCAGAAATTCGGTACCTTTGTCCGTTTGCCATCGAAGAGGGTGACGACCGCTTTGTTTCAACACCCGTTGCAGGGCTCGCACTAACTCGCTGCTGGATTTGGAAGTCAAGGGCACGACCCAGGCAAATTTGGAAAAGACGTCGATGACACAAAACAAATATTTGTAGCCGCGATTGTAGCTGGCCAAATGAGAGACATCGGCAAAATCGGCTTGCCATTGATGATCGATGCCTTCCACTCGGGTGCGACTTCTGGCAAACTTGCGTCGAATGGGTTTGTGTAAAGTGTAGGTAGCTTGTTCTTGTAACCATCGTTGCACTTGAGGTAAACGGAGACTTTTCAGTCGCGTTTTGGCAGCACGATACAATTTTTGAACTCCTGCGTAACCTGCAGGATGAGAGGGATCGTAGTATATGCTGGCTAAGACTTTTTCCATTTTTTATTTTTTGTGTTTGTATGTTAATAAGACACCCACTCTTGGAGGATGCTACTCTTTTTCTCTTGGGGTATTTTCTTGGATTGCAATGCTTTGCGCGTGCGACCAGCAATAGGTGTTGAAGAGGAGGATGTCTGAGCGGGGGATATCGGTTCTTGTTTCACTTCTGTCTTCACTTCTGTCTTCACTTTCTTTTTCTCTTGTGATGAAGAAGGGGTGGCCATCATCTTTTTAATCCATCCAATTCTGGAGGTAGGTGGTGTTGTTAACTTGCGTACTTTTTCTGGTGGAGTTTGAAACCCTTCTTCTTCTTCTTCTTCTTCTTCTTCTTTTTCTGTCTTGGTCACTGGTAGTGGTGGTACTGGTACTGGTACTGGTACTGGTGATGGTGCTGGACTTTTCATCAAGGTCTTAAAATCTTTCAGAGTGGGTAGAGCTGTTTCGTCTAAAGCTTTCTGGTGAAAGAGTTGCAGTCGTTGCAAAAGTTGACCGTACTTTTGCGATTTTTCTGTTTCGGACAAATCTTGGCGATCCATCAAGGACTGCAATTCGTGTTGTAACTGGGACATATCGCTCAAATTGGGATTGGGAGGTAAATGCGGGGTACGTTGTTCTTGCCACCGATGGTATTCCATCCATCGTTTGTATGGCACTAAAGCTAGTTTTCGTCCTTCCATGGGGTTGTCAGGGGTCGATTCTGAGATCTTGGGACTTCCGAAGGCCTTTTTATCTTGCTCCCACCAGTCCTCCCAACATGGTTCCCAAGACTCCTTTCAGTATGGGGCCTAACAAGAGAGGCAAAATGCCTCCACGTTGGACCAACATCTTCTTCTTTTGACGAATGGGAATTTTCTTTTGAACCATTTGGCGAAGAACGTGACGATGTTTGCTTAAGCATTGTTTCTGGTGTTTGGACAAAGGGATCGTGCCTTTCAAGACGTTCAAACAACATTCGCACACGGTATCGATGACCTCTTTGGACGCCGATTGAATGAGTTTTTTTCGTAGAGGTGGAGAAGCTTTGGACAGGATAGATAACATGTCCCCATGTTCGACTAAACGTGGTGATAGTCCTTTACTTTTCTTTCCTTGGGGTTTTCTGGAGGGTGACATCTTTGAGTCTTCAGGAGCACCAAAAAAACACTGATACCCCCGACTTGGTCACAGGCCTTTTTTTATACTGGAACGCGTCGCCACTGATTGTCTTTACGTCGTATTAGTTTGAGGACAGGCATGACACGTCGTGCAGGGGTACGCAACGGACTAAATCGAGCCAGTTCTTGCTTGGACAAATCCAGTAAACTTTGTAACATGCCCGATCTTTCTTGAACTTTGATTTTGGGAGAAGGTACTTTGTGAGCAGCAGCCACTGCCGCTAAATTGGAGGGTCCTGCCACTGGGGAAGTTCTTTTTGGGGTAAATAACGGAGAAGTTCTTGGTGTGATCAACGTCTCCAAGTACTTGGTGTCATCAACGGAGAAGTGGATGAACGTGAGGATGCCGGAGACGCAGTCACCGCCGTGGCAGGTTGTGGTTTGCGAGTGTAAAGTTGCATCCTGGCCGAAGTGCCTCTCTTGCGACTAGTTTTCTTCTGTGGACTTTTCTTTTTCTGGGGACTTTTTCTCTGTTTCTTTTTCTGGGGGCTTCTTTTCTTTTTCCGGGGTGGTGTCTGGTCAGAGGAGGATCCTGCCACTGGAGAAGTTCTCCTTGGGGACCTGGTCTTTTTCTTTTTCTTCTTGGGGCTTCGTTGGACTTTTTTCTTGGGTATAACTTTGGGGGCATTAGGATCCCATCTTAAGAGAGAGCGAATGATGACCCCTCCTAGAGTACCGCTCCCTCCAGGTTTCAAAATGATTTGTTTTTTGGTTTGAGTGACGATGCGGGGATCGGCCAGTTGGACCAAAGCGACTTTGTTTCGATCGAAAAAGCGTTTGGTTTGATGAGGAATCTGAATGATTCCTTGGAGTAATTGACGTGCCGTCACCGTGAACCATCGTAAGACTTCTTTGAGACTAGCTTCTAAGACACGAGCTCGTATTTGTGGATTTTTTTCTCGACTGATGCCATACAAGGCACGAATCAATTTGACGGGAAGATGTGACTGAAGGGACGTCATATTGACGTTGTGTGAGACAGACGAAAAAGGGTCTGAGGTTTTTATAGATTTTTTTATGTGGAGTGAAATTAAGTCGAGGACGGAGACGTGTACAGGACAGGCCCTCCGTCTTGGCACCAGTGGTGAAACAAGTGGGTACGAAATCGCAAATCCTCGGGGGTCGTAGGTTTCAAATCGACGAGTAAATAGGCGTGTGGAGTTTGAGTTGCATCGTCGTACGCCTGAGTCAGCCAAGGCGTTCCTAACTGTTTGGCTAAGACTTGCACTTGCGATTTATCTCGAGGGCTTTTAAACAAGACCACGTAATGCGCATTGAGACTGATGGTACGATGGGCTTTACTTTGTTGAAACAAATTTTGGGTGATGTAAACGACACTGGCATTACGGTGATGCCCTTTGCGCGTGAACCACAGTTTAATTTCTTCTTCGTCTTCTCCTAACATGTCGTCGAAAATGACCAAATGGGTTTGACGGGAGTCAGAGACGATGCCGTCGTCTTCTTTAGGAATGCCTTCCAAAAACACGATGGAAGCGCCTTGACTTTCTCGCAAGAGGCTGTACGCCGATTGCCACTCTTTGTAACACCACACGATCCGCTGAGGTGGCCGATCGATCAAATGATGTTTATGTTCGATCAAACGTTTGACGAATTCGGTTTTGCCTGAACCTCTAGGTCCGGCAATGAGCATGTTAAAGGGATGGCGAAGATACAAAGCCTCCCAACTGGCACGATCTAAGTGTTCGTCGATGACTTTGACAGTAGAGGAAGAGGGAGCAGAGACAGCAGAGGTAGCCATTGTGTGAGAAATGTCACTTGTGACACGAAAAACAAACAAGACAAGAGTTTATATAATTTTTTCAGAACACGTTTATTGAATGTTTTTTCAAACATGAATACGAAAGACAAAAATACATAAAAGCCAAAGGCTTAGGTACAAGGATAAAAGGCACATGATAACCATTAACGTGGAATAAACACAAGTGTCTGTACAACAACATGTTTTGGGTAAAGTTCTGACCAGTTCTATAGTAGGGGGTAAGGTCACACAAGTGTCCTCCCGAAAGGGTCTTTCAGGCCTGTCCACGACAGTCCTGTCCTGGGTGACGGGTTCTTTTGGCACCGTCACCAACACGGGTTGAAAGTAACTTTTTTCCTTGAACAACTCTCGTGCATACTGGGCCACTTCTTGGGTCCAAGCCTCAAAATCCCATTCTTTCCAGGCACGGACATCTGTCCAATGGGGATGTAAGTTACAAGCTACACACACATCGTCATACACGTCTTGGGTAGCTAAAAGTTGACGAATCTTTTTTTCTCGTAGAGGTCGAGAAGTATCCAGATGAAAACGCAAGGCTTTGAGCAAAAGGAGTCTTTGGTGACCATTTAAGGCCATGGGGGTGTGGTAAGTACTGATCGTAAAGAGTCCACAAAGAATCGGCTGGTAAACGAAATCCCAGAAAACAAGTCACTAAGACACACACCACTTGTCGTCCCAAATTGAATGGATACAGTTCTTGTAATAATCGGTGGTAATGATCCACGGTTTGAATATGGTCATTGAGTTCCTTCCACGGAATCTGTTCAATAATATGTGACATAATCCGTGGCATGGCAACTTGATTTTATAGTCTCTTTGTTTCGGAAGCAATAAAGGTAATTTCTAACTAAACATGTTCGTTCTCCAGTAGGGAATTTAAATGTTACATACTGTAACTGAAACGTCAGAGTTTGTCTAGATGTTTCGTCTTTTTCTAAGCAGATTCCATGTAACAAATGTTGGTAATCCTTTAACTCGTTCTCCTCAATACGTTGCAGTAAGTGAATCTCGAAGTATCCAAAATTACGAACGTCTAGTTCATCATCATTCACAAACTGAAAGTGTTCAACAAGGTCTGACCACTGAAAAAATTTCTGACGAATAAGTCCTCTTATACCATTCAGGTACTAGTGGTTAAAGATCTGGTGACGTAACGGATGCAATTGTTCTTTACGTTTCACTTGTATTTTGACCAGTTCTCGGTAAATCCTTTCTCTCAACTCCTCAGGCAAGCCCAAAATGTTCTCTTGTAAAGTATCCATTAGTATATACACTGTTTTTGGAATCCTTGGGTGGTGGCCAATAGCCTTGTTTACCTTTGTGCCTGATGTAATATCCACTCATAATCAGTCTTCTCATACTTTGGAACAGAGCATAATTTAAAAACGGTTGAATAACTTTGCGTTTGCGTTTCACTTGTATTTTGATCAGTTCTCGGTAAATGCGTTCTCTCAACTCCACAGGCAAAGCACGAATGTTCTCTTGTAAAGTATCCATAAACAGATTATGGTAAGTTACTTCAATGTCTCGGTCCCACTAAGGGTAAGTAATGACAATTCGGTGACCATCGAGCATGTTCTACGTAGGCCGAATCTTGCGGTTCCCAGTAATGAAGTGACACACCACAACTGAAGCACTTGACTTTATCTCCTTCGCCCAAGTAGAAAAATCCGGCTCTGGCTAATTCTTCCGGGGTCGGTCCTCCCAGATACTTAGGCCATTTTCCTTTGAACGATTGAAGACGATTTTCAAAGTCGCAGTATTCCGACAAACGCACAGGGAACGAATATTCGTCTTTCACAGGTTCGTTTCGATGAGAGTTGGGTGACATGGACAGGAGTTTGCTCAGGGCTGGATGACATCCGTAGGGGGGTAGACGTGAAGATGAACATTCCCCTTTAAAACGAAACCCAGTAAAATGTCCAAGAGGACGAGCGGCATCACTTTCGCATCCCTCAGGTTTGACACGCACAGCATCCCTTTCCATGATAGGGGTAGTGAGAACAAAGTTCCCATGATGCTTTACGGCATCGCTAAGGTCACAACGTACAGCATCGTACCCATCGCAAGGCTCACAACCGCATTCCACTTCCGAAGCCTCACACTTGAATTGTGCCTTTCTAAACAACTTGTTTTGTATTTCTCTGAAAGTATTCATCTTGTTCGCTCGGTCTTGGTAGTCACAATGAACTATCGATCTTGACCATAGCCCCCTTTTTATACTAGTCACAATGCAGTCTCCAGCTTGTACATCTTTCCTTTTTTATGTTTTTTAAGTCTTGTTCTGGAAGGTACCGTCTCTAAGGTACCGTCAACATTGTACCGTAGTGTGATGGGCGGAAAGGCCATAGAAAGGTAAGGGCAGTGCGGAGACCATCGAGTATGTTCCAGAATAGCTGAATCTTTATAGATACATAGATCCATTCGTAACTTCAGTCCGCAAGCGAAACACTGTACCTCGTATCCCAATCCTGACTCAGGTCCCAAGTAGACAAATCCTGTTCTAGCTAAAACATGCGAAGAAGGTAATCCTTCCCTATCCGTAGGCCATTTCTGAAACGTGTCCAATCGACGGGCACAATCACAATAGTCAGGTAAGAAGACTGGAAAATGGTAGGGCTTGAACTTGGAGTTCTCATCGGGTTTCTCACTCGATTCTTGCTGTGGCGAAGTCATCCTTCTAGCAGGTGACTATCCTCTTACAACCAATGTTTTATACCAACGTGTCCATACGGTAAGGTGAAATGATTGGGAAGTCGCACTCGCTTCTGGTACACGATTTGATAGACTTTTTCCAAGGGCCGACTGACGATGTGGTGAGTGGGTAAACGTACAATCTTGTTGGGTTGATAGGTGGTCACTTTAAAGTTTCCATCCTCTCCGGATTGCAAGGCTTCTTTCAATACCCCAAAGTTGACCACACGACTGGTACGATAATTCAGAGTCAGTCCTTTCACTTTGCACGTCGTGTGCACTTCTCCTTGTTTGTCCCGGTATTCGTAGCCGTAATTTTTAGGACCGCCACTGACGAAACTTAGAATCTTGTCGTCGGGATGCTCGTCTATCCAGGCTCCTAAACGGTCTCCTTCGATGTCAGGGTGCTGTTGACTCGGGTGATGGATGTAAATGCAACTGTCCGTGTCAAAGTACAGGACGCGTTCCCCTAACAGTTCTAAAGCTTCGTACAATTTTAAGCGAGCATGAGCTGTCACGTAAGCCGCAATGATGACATTTCCAAAAGGGTCGTCTTGTACAAAGTCCAGATCTTCTTCGTAATTGACCAAGATCAAATCCTCGCGAACGACGTCCACGTGTTTCATGTATTTGGTTTTGTCGTGAATCATCTGGAAGTAGCGGGAAGGTTCTGTCAAATATTCCGTCTTGGGTAAACACGGTCGTTGTGCCATTTTACCCCACAAGCAATTTAACATCACTTTGGCAAACGATCGCCTGCCTTCGTTTTTTTCGATGTGGTCTAAAGTGATGCCTTCTTGTTCATAGTATTTCTCTTTGAATTGTATTTGGTCTTCGGGAGTGTGACACCAGGACGGATAGCCGCTGGCTTCTTGTTTCAGTTTCAAAAAGGCATCCACGTAGTCGGCGAAAATGCCTTTCTGACTGGGATCACCCTTGTGGTATTGTTGTGTCTTGGGAAAGTGGCAAATTTCGTACACTTCTAACAGTTGGTATCCCATGTCCAGAGCTTTGAACAATTCTACGCTGACCCAGGTTCCCGTCAAGGCACGTTCTTCCTGGGTGTGATGGCAAGGCTGGTCTTGGTTGCACGTTTCGGCACAAGTACGGCACAATGGAAACATCAGTTTGCCTTGACAATGGTGAGGTAAGACGGGATGGTATAGGTTCGTGGGAGGCAAAACTTTACACTTGATCAAGCCTTCGTATTGTCGAATGTTTTTCAGGTCGATGTGTTCCGTCAGCAATTGTGGGTGCCCTACAGGAAAGCGACAATATTTGCACACGTAGGGATACAGCGAACACACGTCCAAGTATTTGATTTCTTCTCCTTTCTCTTCGTCCGCTTGGTACAGCAAACAGGTGGCATTGGTCCTTCCTCCGTACAAACTATCCCTGGGGTTCAGCGGGTCCATGAGCTGGTAACTTTCCACGAGACGTTTAAACGCGGGATCGGTTTTCATACGGTGATCGTACTCGTGTTCCCACATTTCCACCACTTGGTATCCTTCCTGTTCCAACTTTAGACGCCGCTGACATGTGTCCTGGTACAAGTCTTCCATGGTTCGTTGTAAAAACTGATTTTTAGTGCTACGGTCAGGGTAACAGACGGGACATCCGTGAAATAAGCAACCGTTAAACTCGTACACGATCTTGGGGTTTTCTAAGTCCCAGCCATCGACCGAATACGTTCCGATGGTCTTTTCACCCCCTCCGTTGCGGGCATGCTGAATCCACTTGTCTTCCTTGTCGCACAAGTAATGTAACCAACGTAGGGCTTTGACCGAGTATTGACGTTTGACAAAGTTGGTCGTTTGAGGGCTGATGACAGCCACGGTGTGGCATGAATCGTTGTCGATACACTAAGGAACACGCTTTGGCAATGGTGCAAGCTTCTTTCAAAGGATCGACCCCTCCGTGTTCCATGAACAGTTCTCGAAATTTTCCACAGCAACGTCGTAAAATGTCCACGTCGGAACGACAATACTTTAACATTTCTTCCTGAAAGTCGAAAGGGTCCGAGGCGTGAGCCTGGTACCAAGCGTAGAAAGCTTCTCGTTGTTCGGTACGCATGTTGTCGGGGTCGTAATAGTGAGCCTCGGGCAAATGGGGTAGAACGGAGTGTTGATTGGCTTCCGTATTGAAAAAGTGTGGAAAGTACCCTTTAGCCATTTCTGTCATTCCAAACGTTTTAGGCATTCGACTCAAAGGCATGGCCAAATAGCTCATCGAATCTTTAAACTGCACTTGTCCCACTTGCATGGAAATGATTTTGGCTCCGTTCAAAGTCACTTGAGGACGCTCGGTGCCTTGTTCCGTATAGTATCTCAAAAGAAACTGTCCATCGTATCCGGAGAAATTGTGAGCCATCACCGTGGCATGACGATGACAATCTCCGTAACGTTCGATGTCCTCTTGGCTCCACGTGTTGTCGACGGGGTCTAAGACACATTGTGCAAAATCGGCTAGTGTGTTCGGTCCCCGAAAGATTTTTTCACGCCCTCCAGGAATCTTGCTGCAGTGAGGGCAATGACTGAAAATAGGTTCTTGAATGCACTTCTCGCACGCTCGATGAGCCACGCAAAAATTAGGAATGTTAATGCCAGTCTCTTGCATGCATTCGAAATCGAAAAAGATGAAATTGCCTTTCTTCTTGTGACCGTCCTCTTTCTCTGGTGGGGGTTGGTATTTTTGCATGTAGCATTGGTGTTCCAAGTCCACGATGTGGTGACAAATGTGACATTTTTTCTTTCCTCGACATACGTGTGCCTTGGCATTATTGGTAAGTATGCCTTGTCCACAGGTAGGGCACAATCTCATCAGTTGACAAGCACATTTCTTCCGTGAACCTTGCGTTTTCAAATGTTGTTTGTAACAGGTAGGGCTGACAAACGTGCGCAGACAAGTTGAACAAGGCACTGGTCCTTCGCTCAGACAGGGTGGAGAGGCCTAACATCCTGGGCATTTCATTCCACAATGTTTGTGTTGCTCTCGATTATTATAACCACAGTCACATTTCTCACAATAATAAATATATCCCAGGAATCCAGTGATAGTGGTAATGGTATCAAAATGGTCATTGTGATAATAAACATGAATGTATTTTCCGTCCTTAAAGTCTTGGCCTCGAAACAACAGAGGTCCGCGCACTTCTTGAGGGTGTACTTTCAAGGTGTATCGTGGACCTAGGGCATCTTGCAATTTTTACATCTCAGGAATGCCACAGGGTGTGTCTTTGGACAGGCCAGCTTGTTGCAACAGGAGTTCTGCTTCGTTTCGTTGTTTGGCTCGGTCCGATTGTCGAATAGTTTTCCAGGCTCTTTTCCATTCTACCGTATCGTTCTTGTTGGCATAGGTTCGTCCCACCACGATGGCACGGGCTAAACACATCTGGTCCTGAGGGTTGTTAATTTGGACGAGACTCTTTTTGGTGTTGCGAAGGTCGTCCACCAATAACATCTTTTTGCGTCCAGTCCCTTGAGGAGGAGAGACGTGGGTCATGTCCAGTGTGGCTTTTCCATCGGTGATGTCAAACTGGTCATTAGATTGTTGTACGTGTTGAATCTTGTCCATGACTTTGGAAGTGGTCAATTCTGCAGGGGTGCTAAACTCGATCCAAACAGGGGATTTCAAACCGTCGTGTTGTATGGAAAGTCTCAAGCGATCGTCTTCTTTGGGTTGACATTGTCGCTTGAGTGCAGTGAGCAAAGAATCCCACACCCCAGTGATAAACACTTCTGCTTTCTCTAACGGCACTTCAGCCTTGAAATCTTTAAACTTCACCGTGTATTTGTAAGCCGTGGTTCTAAATTTTCTAGAGGAGCGCTTTTCCGTCTCTCGAATGGAATAGTATTTTTCAGGGTTGACTAGGGGTGGTGAACTTGGTTTAGAGGGTTCGGATTCTGGTTCACTCATGTCCTCTTCAAAATCACTGGCATGAATTTGTGCCAAGATTTCAGCCCTGGTACGAGGCGATAGATCACGTTTCTGCCTCTTACTTTCTTCTTCTTTCTTCTCAAATGAATAGGATCGTTTCATCTTGAGTGCAAAACGTCAAATGACTCAAGTTTAAACACCATAGACTAATTTATAGTCATGGCAGACCAGCGTATATAAAAGGGTGTGTGTCTTGTCCTTTCACTATTCATTTCACTCTCAAACCGAGCACAACGATGGAAGAGACTAGCCAAATCGAACGTTTCGTCAGAGCTTTGCGAGGGGTCATTAGAAAATTCTCTTCAGACCAGCCCACGGACTACTCTCCTTCCTTTCGAGATAAAAGTCAAGATACTTGCTATATCTGTCAGAAGAAAGGGCATTGGTCTTCAGAGTGTCCAGACCGTCAAAAAAGAACAAAAACAAGGGCTAAAAAAGACAAAAGTCAAGATACCTGTTATTATTGTAAAGAAAAAGGACATTGGTCTCCAGATTGCCCAAAAAAGAAACAAGAGGAGTCAGAAGAAAAGAGGAATTCTTCAGAAGAAGAGAGGGATTCTTCGGAAGAAGAGAGGGATTTTTCAGAGGAAGAAAGCAGACAGGTGAAGAAAAAGAAACAGGAGAAGAAAAGAAGAAGGGAAGAAAGTGAGGAGGAAGAAGAGGAAAAGAGTGTGACGGTGAAGAAATTTAAAAAACAGAGAGACTAAAGAAGGAGACAGAAGAAGTCAATGAACTTTTTATTAAAGTGTTGTGTTGTGAATTGTGAATTGAATTGTAACAATGGATAAAAGAATAAATTAATTATATAAGGTAAGTGTCTTTGAGTTATGATTTTAAAATAAGAACGTACACTCACGCACTCATACACAGACACGTACTATAGGGGGTAAAATGGGCTGTTAATTATTTTTTTTGTTGAGTTATTGGCAAATTGAAATTGTATTTCTTTTCGAGAAATGTGGGTGGCCCTGAAAAGGGCCTTTTTATTTTGGTGTAGGGGTGAGTTCAAGCGATCAACTTTAACTGCCTTAAGCCTTTGCCACGACCAAGGCCTACTTCTGGACTGCGTAATGTTGATGATGATTGGGTTGAAATCACTAAGGGTGGTACGGTAGGCTTAGTCACAGGGTTAACGTGTTTAGCTCGGGAAGGTCGTATTCTCTTCGGTCGTAATAAAGAAGTCTGATACATTTGTTTCAGACTCCTTAACTCCGCTAAAATGTCCAACATTACCGTGACCGTTTGATTTTCACCCTCTTGTTTCTTTGCTGCTACTTCTTCTTGCTGTTGCTGCTGTTGTTTTTTTCTTACCTCTTCTTCTTGCTGCTGCTGTAGGAGAAAAGCTTGTTCCGCTTCCTTTTGTCGTTGTATAAATTTCTCCAATTCTTCTTTCTGTCTCTGTCTAAAATTCTCCACTTGCGGTAATGAAGAAGGTAACGAAGGTTCCGGAACAAATTCTTGCGAGGTAAGAAAATCCACAAAATCCCAGTTCACCTCTTCTGAAAGTAAGTCCGGGTTCCCTTGGGCAGTCTCCCCTGCTGGTGCACCCCAATGGATCGTTTTCTGAGTTTCCGTCATGTTGAATCACTGTCGCATAGATTAACTGTACACAAGCGCTAGCGAATCTATATAGACCACGTGACGTCACAGACTGATCTCTTCGGATTGGATGCGGGCTGACTGAATTTTGTAACGCGTGTTCGGATTGGTGAATGAACTCAATCCGTTTCAATCCTTCCTCTACCTATAAATAAGCGCAATTCACTGCATTGATTCACCTGTTCTCGTCGCTTCAAGATGTGGACCACAGTCGAATCATCCACCCTTGTGTCTTCCATGATGTTTAGGACGGACATGCTCATGTATGTCCGGTCCAAGTGGACCGTTGTCGACAAGTCAGACACCAGTCTGTGGATACGAAGAGTGTACGTAGAAAGACAAGGTTGCCTCAAGAGGACACTGATTTATGGCCCTCGAGTAAGACGCAGCTTGAGGACAAGAAGATGCCGCAGATGCTCTTTATGTTAATGGATACATTAACATAAACCCAAAGGCCCTTTTCAGGGCCATCCATATTTCTCGAAAAGAGAATGACTTTTCAATTGCCTACCCCTTTTTTTAAAAAATTTAAAAAAAAAAAAATCCCATGTTTAATTCCCCCCTTGTCCCTAAATAGACCCACACTTTATTCCCCCATGTTCAATTCCCCTTGAGGCTAAAGTGACCCAAGACTTTTTCCCATGTTCAATTCCCCTTGAGGCTAAAGTGACCCAAGACTATTTCCCATGTTAAATTTCCATTGGGGCCTAAAACGACCCAAGGGGGGTCTGTAATGCTAATTCCCATTGAGGCTAAAGTGACCCACTATACTACTAATGTTCCATACTAGTTCAAGCTACACTCCGTATTGCAACGAAAGGAAACTTTATCTATGAAAGCACTGCATTGATCTTTAGACTTTGACCCTTGACGTGTAAGACTGTGGAGAACGGGACGATGCTCTCATTATAAGAAACCTTCGACAAGTTATACATATTTGGATGATTCGGATTTCAACACTTTATTAGCACTTCCACACTATAAAACCAGCATAGATAATCATGCTGTCTTCTTCGATAGTATCTCTGGCAATACTTCTCGTCTTCTTGTTAGGAACTAAATGTCTTGAAGGACCGAGCCAGCGAGGTAAGAAAACTTTATACAATAATACAAAATAATCTCACATTTAGCGGAGCATAACTGTCAATGTTCGCTCACTCCTTAATTGACACAACTGATATAAAACATAAATTACAATAAAATATTCAATTTTTGTAGGAAATTTAAAAATGGCAAGAGAATACGCCCTTTAGTTGCCATAAGGTATCGAGCTTGCGATAAATTAAACGGAAAGCATCATCAAGGGTATAACGGCCGTTTACCAATTTAGATATTCCAAATACGATTGTCTTCACAGATGTGGTGCGATTCTTTTGAGTCTCTGGCAACCTAAATGTACGTAGCTAAAGTTTTCGTGCTGAAAATGGCAAAGTTACAAACATATTCTTTTCTTCAAAAATACCGATGTCCTAAATTATTGCACCAGCTATCATTTATAAGTAACATTTTTGATGCAAAATTGATGATACAAAATATTTGTTTTGAAACGGCCATAATTCCAGAGACAATATTTCATTGAATAGGAAATCATAGTAATCAATGGAGGCTAACAGCTCTTCTCTGCGTTTTTTCTCATACCCATATCCAGTTGTCATTAAAGCAAATATGCAGACATTTTTTTTACTAGGATTTCCGCTTATTATGTGATACGTTTAAGTACTTCTGGGTCCGATTGCTTTGTTTAATGAAGATAACATTGCTTGTTTTTGTCAGTCTCACTTCCTTACGAGCAGAGGCGTAGCAATGATATTTTGCGCCCGGGGACGAACTATAAAATTGGCGCCCCAGCCCCCTCCCCGTTTAATCACATTTTTGAATATTACCCTTGTTTACTTATTATAATGTAACGTTGTAAGCCTCATTTTGGCGCCCCTGTACCTTGGCGCCCGGGGACATATGTACCCCCCTGCCCCTCCCAGCTACGCCTCTGCTTACGAGAGCATTTCTTGGATGCAAATACTTAGATTTTAATTTACAATCATTCTGACAAGTCTTGCTCAATGTGTTTGAGAATTTATCGTGAAGAACTTTAACATTTTTGATAATTAACGTTTCACTGATGCGAATACAACAGATTCTCTTGCAACATGTGTGATTAAATGGATCGTGCTGACCACATATACGAAATTTTCCATATTTTAGTACTATCAACAATTGTGTGTCTTAATTGGATAATTATTTTTATATTCCAAATTACATGGTTAAATCTTGCATACAATTACGGTTTAGGTTCCTCTTCATTATGCTTTAGAAATCGACAATATTGAAAGGCGATTGTAATTTACGTTAAAATACATGAAACAAATTTTATGTATCGTATTCCCGGTACCCAGCATTTAGGATCACATTTTTTCAGGTGTAAACTGTTTTCCTCACATGAATCAACAATGGAAACTTTAGGGAAACATTACGTGGTCAGGCTGATTCTCCAGTCAATTTTTTTTAAACATCATCTTTAAACCTGTTAACATTTCCAAGTATAATTTCAAAACAGGAGACTTCAGTTAAATTAAAATGCCATTTACGAACATTGAGGCAAGTAATTTGGACAATAGGTCTTTATTCTTGATATTTAGGGCTATGCTATATACATTTAAATATCTATTCATATTGATAGCTTTCCAAGAGATTTTCTTTCTGAATTCCTCTAAACGTAATTGAACGATTGAATTGCTTCTGTTTTAATTATTTTGTTGTTGTAATTTTTGTAGGGTGACTTTAATGCCATTTTTCAGCACATGGTATACTATACATGGCGGCCATTATAAATGGTGGAGGAAGAACCCGGGAAAACCTCGGAAAGAACCACCGACCCACGAGAAGCTACTGGCAAGCTTTCTCACATACCCACATTGGCCGAATCCGAGACTCGAACCCACGCATAAAGAGGTAATATGGCAAAGATCCGTAACGGTGGGCGCTTTAGACCACTCGGCCACTCGGGGCACCCGAATTATGTTGTAAATTTAAGGTAAATTATTTAAAAATTATTTTAATTTTGATACATAGCCGCATTCGAGGAGTCTGGGAATCATACGAGCCGCCAGGTATTAAGTGATCACTTCGGTACACCATGTTTCAGTGATAAAAACACAAGGTAAGAAATAAGAAGTTGAGTGGTTGTAGTGCTGTGACTCCTAAACATAAACGATTGCTTGTTTTTAGTGTTTGAGCTTGTATTGTAGTTACATGAGCTGAGGACAGCCAAACTAATTGAAAGGATTATGAATAAACCTAGAATGAAAAATACAGTACCATCATTTTATTAGTATTGATGACTGTACTAACTTATTATGTAGCCCACGAGATATCATCTGCATGAGTTAGTAAACTGTAATAGCAAAGTGTTTGAAGAAATTCAATTAAAAATCTTCACAATTGCAAAATAATTTGTAACCTTCGTGTCTCGGACTTTAAATCGGTCTTATTATAGCAGTTCTCCACATTCCTTAGTGTAGATAAGACAGATACCAATACACGTTTATCTTCTGGTGACCTTTGAGATTGCTAGTTCACATTTGTAGTTGCCAGGGAAGATAAAACGTTACAATTACCTGTTAGCAAGAGTTAGTAACAAATTATTCCAAAAGACACGTGTCAATTTCAAACAGTTTTAAGCTGTGCTTTGACTGGTGAGCTATAAGTTCAACAGAACAGTAAATCTTATTTGTGTCAATCACCACTCCATGTAGGACTGCGAATCTCCGATTTTAATGTGATTGAATCCATGCTGGATATGCGTGTGCCGCGTGGGAGGGTCTACACCTAGTATTATATCTAGAGTAATATGGCGTCTGTAAGATAACCAACAGATTTATGTACCGCAAGTCGATTTGCATTGAATCATTAATCTCACAAGCGCACGGCCGCCGTGCACGTTATCTGTGAAGGAATAATCGCATGGCCGCAATGTACGTTGTCTGGAAAGACTAACTGCACGACCAGCAAGTGCCTCGTTAGCAAAGGCCATTTGCATGGCTACATTGTCTACGAACTGGAGGCGGCCATTCGCACAGTCGGATGTATTTAACATTGACGTTAAGACATTCGCACGTTAGTCCTGCAGTTGAGTGAAAAACTAGCTTTATTTGCACGGAAGTCGCGTACTTAGTATGATGAACGTTTCAGCATTTAATAGTTAACGCTATCATAAAACCAAATGTTTAAAAGTATTCTCATTTTCGATATTGATTAACTGTAAGGCCACATTTGCAAGTCATCGTAGGTACAACTGTACAATGTCTAGAGTTTAGACCAACAAGTTGTTTTTTGCCTTTGTTTCCGATATGAAAACATCCATATGAGGACATACTTCATCATCATCTTTATTTCATGGAAGATTACATGATATAAGAATAAATCATCTGAATACAATCAATAAATATTTAAAAAAAAATTCTATATTAGAATACAAATTCTTACACAATATCAATCAACAAAGTGTTCGTCAACTCATAAGTTGCAAGTTTCAGTACCTTATTTACAGAAGATAGCTGAAGTTTTCTTTGTCGATTACTCCTGATGGTAACCTTTTACCTAAAAGATATTGTAGTTGCAGCTCATCTTCTGCATTAAATAACGTAATGTGCAGGTTCAGGGGAAATTTATCAGTAAGGAAATCCCAGAAAGAATTTCGAAAGTTCGACATATAAGGACAACTAACACAACAATGAAGTATCAAGTCTGTATAAACATTTCCACATCTAATACACATATCAAGCTGTGTTTGTGGAACAGCAGCCCATAGTTTAGCTACATATGTAAATACCTTAGTGTGTTGTCTGGTTTTAGCCGACTGCCACACTGAGGAAGTTCGTAAGTATTCGTGTATCGAAGAGAATCTATCAAAATCTGCTTGATTAGACATACGAACTCTCCAGAGGCTATTTTCAAGACCAACAATTTTTGATCTTACAATTTCTTTCCAATTATGTTTATCTGGAATTTCAGAATGATGTAAATAATCAGTTAGATACACGAGCAAGTCAAACTTATTTGAGGTATAATATAAATTTGAAATTAACCCGCAGCTTGACATGCATCCGCTCAAAATGAAGTGAAATAACGCAACGTTAAACACACGTTTAGTATGTACATTGTTAGGCATCAAACACAATCTGTGTAAAAACATCAATTTTCTTCTATCAATTTCGGACTGCGCTGATGTCCATCCTAGCATTCCCAGGCAATGTCTGATCTTGTATGTATTGGAAAACCTTGTAAATGTTTGGCAAAATACCCCAGAGTTTTATCCAATAAAGCGAGGTCACTTTTTGAAATGTTACACCATAAATCACTTCCATAAAACATTGAAGGGAAAATTACCTTTTTAATCAAATTTGCAGCAACCAAAGGATTTAAACCATTCGGTTTAATGCCAATACCAAACAGACCGTGAAAAGATTTTTTCCCTTTCTTGCATGCATCGAGTATTGCGTCATGCGACGTCAGCTTTGAGTTAATCCGGTGACCCAGGTGTGTTGCCGAATCGGTAACCGGCAAACATGACGGGCCAAGATACCATTTCGCCACTTATTACTGTAGTCGTATGCTATATCTAACAGCTTTTGTAGATTGCTAGGATATATAGCCAAAAGTGAAATATCATCAGCTAGGGTTGGATTTCCCACAGCTAAGGATCCAATCTTTGCTCCAAATCCACTATTTTCTAACTGTAGCAGCAAGTCATTTATAAATATTTTGTACATCAAGGTTGACAAAACACCCCCTTGTCTCACTCCTTGGCCAATTGAGAACCAATCTGAAAATTGCCCATTTACAAGAACTTTACTCTGTAAATTTGTATACATGTTAAAAAATATCAAAAGGGATTTACCCGTAATTCCCAACGTGAATAATTTAAAAAGCAGTCCTTCGTGCCACACGGTATCAAATGCCTTTTTTGTATCAAGAAAAGCAGCAAAAACCCGTGAACCCATGTTTACATTATATTGTACTGATTGCAACAGCACAAAACTCGCTGTTGTGCAGCCTAAACCTTTTTGGTAACCATGTTGTTGTGAACTGGGTATACTAGAATTAGTATCTTTGAGTCAAGTTACCAAACGTTCATGAATAATTTTCTCAAAGGTTTTGTAGATAACAGGCAGTAAAGTAACAGGCCTGTAACTTTCGAGGGAGTTCTTTGATTTTCTGTTACCTTTGTACAGTGGTATTACTAACCCTTTTTTGCAATCTACAGGTATGTAAGATTGATCAATCATCCGAGTAAATAAAATTGTCATATACTCGATGAGGTAGTCGCTGCCATAGATCAAATGTTCATTGCAAATTTGATCATGGCCCGATGCTTTTGATTTCTTTAGACCTTTAATGATTTCTCTTACTTCGTTTAAACTGATACTGGTCTGTAAGGCCTCGATAAGGCTTACTTCGTCCTGTAGACCCCGATTTAATTCTCTCTCTATAAATTCATAAAAGTTTCCGTCAAAACTATGGTTTAAATTCCGCGTGTGAATGTCAGCAAGTTGTTTTTTGCCTTTGTTTCCGATATGAAAACATCCATATGAAGACATACTTGATTTTGCAGGGTCCACTTATTATGCATATGGCTTATCGGACCACACGCTACTAATACGTTTTTTTGACTGACATTTTTATCCAGACGGTATGAATAAAGATGCTTCCATTGATCCAGGCCATTAAATCCGAACAAACATTCACCCTTTAGCTTGAATCCCTGTCAGAACGGGACACGTGTGTATTCAGCGGCTGTTGATCTCGTATTTGTATAGCTGATGAATTCTTTAAAATCAGTACCACCCCAAGGCATCACAACGCATTTTCGCTATATTGCGAAGTCTTTATCACCGGTACTGACAAATATGTGG
Source organism: Sinohyriopsis cumingii (assembly GCA_028554795.2). Taxonomy (NCBI): domain Eukaryota; kingdom Metazoa; phylum Mollusca; class Bivalvia; order Unionida; family Unionidae; genus Sinohyriopsis; species Sinohyriopsis cumingii. The sequence goes on from CM068831.1 coordinate 117,048,549, forward strand.
GACGGTTGAGAAAAGTTGCTAAAGGAACATTAATAACCCAAGTCTGATTTCAATATATTGTTCGTATGCCCTGTGTACTGAGTATCTAGGAAAGAATATGTGTCATGTGGTGGTTTGGTTATTGTTATCATGAGGATGATAGACCGCGGTGTTATTGCCCGGATCGAGTAAATAATAAACTAAAATATAAAATTTATAAATAGAATAACTGGAGACCTGAGCCGAAATATAGAATAGCACAGCACCAGCACCCCCCCCCCCCCGCTGTATGCAGAATATAACAAGTTGATCAGTTATATAAACAAAATTAAATCGAACATGACATTTTGAAAGATACACTTATCTAACAAATAATTACCAAGTTTATAAAATTAGCCGTTCTGTTTAAACTGGAAAGACAAATTTAATGATGAAATTGAGTGAACGATCGAACTTAATTGCCCAGCATTCTTGCATAACATGGTTGCGTGCTGGTCCATCGAAACTGAAAGTTGTTGACAGGTTAGATTGGACGTATTCCTTCATCCCTCCCCCCCCCCGCTTCCTTTTTGTTCATTGAACGTAATTTGTGTACTGTATGGGTGCATATTTGGAATTATTTCCCTTGTAAAGTAAATAATATATACAATATTTGTCTTTTGGATTTAAACATGTTCCCCTCTCTAGCTATGTCAGAAATCTTGGTATCGTAATTGAACAGAAACTAAAGCTAGTATGGGTACGTTTGCAGCCTGAAAAATCCTATTACGAGGAGATTAATGTCTTTGCCCAATGGACTATTTTGTACCCCCCCCCCCCCCGGGCTGAACTAAGATAATCTAGATACTCAAAAGACCGGACGCACTGCCGTTAACTACAACGCATGGACTGCCTTAGTTTGTCGGCAGGCAGGCGCTAGATTTCTCGGCTAAAATAATTAACATCTTATTGTATAAGTGAATCAATAAGATTCATTTCATGTCTTAACTACAGTATTTACTAATTAACAATCCATCACGTGAACCTCCTACGAATAGGACTAGTCATTTCTTAGCATAAATGATTGATAACATTTAAGACAAATAAATTGACACAATTATCTAAAGAAATTCTTAGCAAAGAAATAATGTAAGACAGTGGCGTTACTCGGGTTGGTGTCACCCAGTGCGGTAGCTCATGGTGTCACCCCCATGGTCCTCCTTCCGTAACAGACCATACAGAATCCTTAGTAATGACATTTTGGTGTCACCCCCTCTGATGGTGTCACCCGGTGCAGTCCGCACCCCCCGCATCCCCCTAGCGACGCCACTGCTGTGCCTGCTAGTCATGTATTTAACTATGATCGGTTATCCGCTTATGAAATCCGACTAGACCGAGCAGTGTGTGCTCTGTAAAATTTGCAATTTTTCATTTTGGTGTCACCCCTTTGAGATGGTGTCACCTGGTGCGGTCCGCACCCCCCGCACCCCTTCAGCGACGCCACTGATGTAAGACATTTTTATAATAAAAGAGTCATATAAAATTCACGACGAACGAATGCAAATAATTGTTCCGAACACAAAGGAAAATCTATGTATGTATTTGAAACAAAAATAAATTGAAACAAATAAAAATAGAATGTTATCAGGTTGATGCAGATACCTTGTTCTATTCAAGACTGTCTTTCTGTACTTTTAAACCTCTGTATCACTCACACTTCCAGAGCGCTGTCCTTGGACAATTTATAACGAGATAATACTTTCTACTCCGCCGGAGCTAAAAACTTCATGACTTCCGGCAGAACTTACATTGACTAATGTTTCATGGGAGAATACTTAGAGCATTTAATTTTCTCTGGGAAACACCTTCCTTATATAGCTTAGCCAATCTGGATTAAATTTATGTAACCGCCGAAAACTAACAAACACCCATCGAAGTTAAAATAATTCTCTCTATTCGGCCCTAATTAATAACGATTTCTGGAAAATTTCATTTTGTGACACTTATTTCAAATGGCACAAAATATCTCGTGATCGTCTCAACTCTGTCATTTTCACGTTACTAAATACCACTACTTCACCTGGCGTTGTTCATCTGTCTAACTGTTATCAAGGATTCTAATTAAAAATCAATCACGCCCAAAATCAGGGATGTTAGAACCACTGGAGTCTAGCGATTTAATCCCATACCCAAAACCATTCTTCAATTTTAATTGTTAAGTGTCTCGCTGAATACGGCTAATGTACTACATAATATCTACGAAAATTCACGCTGTTACAATATGGAACATTTTCCCCCTTAAATATTCAAATCCTTCTTCTAAGGTCCGAATCAAGACTGTATATTTAGCTCAGATCAAAGTAAACTTCTGTTTATTCTTAATAATGATCTGAATATTTAAACTTCAATCATATAGAATAATAAGATATGAATCATGTTTTTTCTTCTTCAAAATAAGTGTCCCTGATCAGGTACATCAAGAGTCAGGTTTTATAACTCCAAATGGACTCTAACAATACAAATCAATGCCATTTGGTATGATAAATTCTCCCTCAACATTCCAACGTTTAATGAACGTGGTAACATATGGCATAGAAGAATGTGATGATTACATCGACGACGTCATTATATATAGCAACTCCTGGAGAGGTCACCTGAAAACTATTCTGAAATTCATCGTTCGATTGAGTTTGGAAAATCTGACGATTAATTTATGTAAAAGTTAGTTCTATCGAGCTTCTGTTTATAAGGTTGGTCAGGTGAGTTCTTAGAAGAATTAAGTTTATACCCATTGGATGGGTTAGGTCATGTGCGTTCTTCTATGATGCTTGAGTTTTGCAATATTGTCACGTAGTAGTTTGAAAATGCTTTTTCATCTTTTAAGCTTGTATATAAGTACATGTGAATGGACAATTTTTTCACCATTATTTGTTGTGTTCTTGTTGTAACATAAATTCTTTTATTTTGTATTTTGATATTATTTGAGATGAAACATTTGTTTGGATTATTCAGTGGAAAAAGAAAATGCTCGTTAGACTATAATATTATTATCTGACAATCGTTATTTATTGAAAGATGTTCTGGACAACGCATTTTGATATGTCAGAATTGTTGGCGGATAGTGCATTCGAGGATCTAAAATTTATTTGGAACAGCTGAGTTGATTATTTTGGACTTGAATATAATTTTATAGGATTATTTTTATTCAAATCATAAAACTGTAAATTTCTCTTAAAGTTTGATTTTATAACATTGATAATTAAATTGTTAAGATGTACAAAATTTGTTGGGTTTGCTTCTTCTATCACTTAGTTTATGACCATATAATCGTCGCGCTTTTCAAAGACGTTTATTTCTTCTTTCAGAAATCTATCGCCTGCAAAGATACGTAGCTTTCATAGTTGTTCGCTATGATCATTACCTTATGATTCCGATTTTGTGTAAAGAGTTGGCTATCATAATTAGCATACTTATAAATGAAGAGTTGGAAGTGTTGACATTTTTAATTGAACCTTCTTAATAATTGTTTCATCTACTTGGTTTCGCTGTATTATGACGTACATTTCTTGAGTATAAAAAGGTTTATAATCGTACTATGTAAACAACATAGCATTTTCAGTTTTTGTTTTGAACAGCAATGTAAGAAATGTTACCCAATGCATCGTAAAATATTGTTACAGAATACACAAGTAGTTAAAGGTACCACAACATTTACTTGAATGTATTTGGCGTACATACATAAACAAGATGAAATGTGTTTACTAATTTTGTGTGCATCCAATTGTATGTTTACTTTAAATATTTAAATTTATGCTACGTAACGATAGTTCCTTAATCTCAGAAATTAAAGAATGAAACCTTTCTAAAGAATAAAATATATTTATTGCCTTTGTCAAATCGAGATATTGAGATTAGTTTACCATAGGAGAATACAAGATGTAACTTATAAAATCAAGCAAAACAGGGAAGCACGGTCGCGTGACGGAGACATGGTCACGTGAAGCACGATGGCATGGGGGAGACACGATCGCTTAAAGAGTATTTTTTATAAATGACACATATAATGCTGTGTGTCAATTAAGGAGACTTACTTTTATGAGGTTTAATTAATATCTATCGCGTTATTTTCGGTATAACCTAATATTTTTGATTCTTCTTTTGTAACAGAAAAATGTAGTTATATTTATTTTCATACTCTTGTTCACTACGTTTGTATATATTGCTTAACATCACTTTCGAAAGGTCTTTACTTTTAGCGTAACAATATTTGCCTTCTCCGTAGTTGCTATCGCCGGCAGCGAGTTGTGCAGATGACGAATATCTCATATGGAATATAAGAACACATGCTCTTTCTGTATTACGTCCATGGAAGCAAATATGATCTTTAAGGATCTTTTGTTTTTAAAGTCTTTAATATTGACCGTGCAGCATAAAGTGTATTTGTTTGTGTATTTCATATTTATGTTTGCTAAGTATATTTTTCACACTGATAGAAACATGTTTGCTTTGGACATGATACATTGATTATATGAATAAGAGATATTATATTCTAGTTATCGATATTGAACGTGATATATTAGATTTTGTCTGATGTTTAGTGCTATCAGGTATAACGGTACCAATTGCGCAAGTCCAGGTGGGAGGAGCTTAAGGTGTATGGAACATTGTATTCAGAATTAAAGAACAACACTAGCTGTGATTGGTGCATTATGTAAGAGTTGTACTTTCTGTTTGGTTTAAAAAAAATGTTGAGCCTCTTGGCAACATGTGAGTTTGTGTTAATTTCTATCTAGATCATATTTTGTATTTTTTATGATTTTTTTTAAAATATGGTACACATGGCTGAAAATGTGCTTGTTGTGACTAGATAACTCTTACCCCTGTCTAGTTCCAGTAGAGTTATCTCTCTTAAATGCAATGGAGTACCTGGTTATGTCATTGTCAAATTGACAATCTAGCATTGTTCTATATGACAGTGTGTGACACGCATGCCCAAGTAGGACAGAAAGTATATTTATTTCACAAAACATTAGCATTGAGGTATACGGAAAAACAATTGGTACCGTGATACCATCAACAACCTACTGACGAAACTAAATAGGAAAATCATCTTTGTGTGGCTGCAAATACGTCCACTAGCGACGACTTCTGTCTGACTACTAACCCAAATCCTAACCCAGCTATTAAATAAGCACCGAATAAATATGTTTAAGGTTCCTGGCTATTGTTGTCTGTACGTGTGCTCTATCTGACAATACCGATACACAATGCCCTGGTGATTTCAATCAGGATAGTTGCTTTTGTTAATTACATTCATAAATAACGCTGTTTTTTAAATTTCAATTGGACTTTGTCCCACCTTCGCCATTTTCAATAATGTTGAACGTTCTTTTCATTGTCTTTTCACTTCGAATTAGTTCTGCCTTTGAATTTCTAGTCTTAGACTTTGGAATTCGTTTTGCCTTCGCCATTTTTTGCTGTTGGGTCCAGCATCTTTGTGATTTTTTGTACTATATTGCTTGCCTCATTTATCAGCCTTCAATGCGGTAACGTGCTTTACTGGATTGCTCGGTTCTCTCCTTATAGATACCTTCTATTACGACTGTATTTCATATCATATCCCCCACGTAACAGACCATACTACTCAATTTATTTTGAAATGCCAGTTCATGTGACCTGGTCCAAAAAATGGAAAATTACTTAATTCTTCTAGAACCGTCCAAACCCCACCAGTCAATCAAAAATTAACACATAGTCGTCATTATGTCTTATTATTAGATTTGTCAACATATACGTAAGAATCGATTTATAGATCCGACGTCAGTTTACGTTCTTAAGATTCTTGAAACAAACGCTGCTAAGTATGCAAAATTTAACTAAATATATTAGGAAATTACTGCAATTTACAACCAGGAATAAAAATGGCAAAAATGATACAAAATCATGTACCAGGAATTATAAAAGCATAGAGATACATAGCACATGGTAGCTCGATAGTATTTAATTTGAGTAATCTCATGTACATAATTGAAATATATGTCTACAGTTATATAAAGTGCTCCAGAAAGTCCATATGATATACATCTGAAATATATGCAACCATATTGTTCCAGCGTAACATCTTGTTAATTGATGACATGAAAATCCAAACATTGCCTTTATAAGAGGTGTCATGCTTGCAATATTCAAATATCATAAAAAGTGATCAACTTACAAATACAGAAAGATACAGGACTATTATTGTGCTGACTTTTCTTCAATTCGCATGATTTCAGAAGAGTGCATAGATGTAAAAACGTTAAAATTTAAAATTAAAATAAAAAACGTAAAAAAAACGTATTTTATTCTCAATAAATAAAAAACGAAAAAAGTTCCAGTGGTTTTTAGGCAACACAAAAATCAATATTTTACTTATTTACACGCTACATACCAGTTTTAAAGTTTCAGTGATACAAATATGAAAAAATGTCAAAAGTTTTAAACCGTAGTCCAGATAACATTGAAATTTATTACACTCAATGTCGTTATCACCATCTGACTGATGTGACCACTCTATGGTTTCCTCCATATAATTTATATTGTCCAGCATTTCCTTTAGGCGAAGATTTGCATGCACAAACACTACATCTCGCACTCTTTTGTACTACATACGGTTTCGCTTTTTCGTGTGAATGAAGTCATATAAAAAACGCAAAAAAAATAAAAAACGTAGAAAAACGCGTTTTTCGAGGTAAAATAAAAAACGAAAAAAAACGTTTTATCATCCATGGAAGAGTGATAATGATTTGTGACGTCTACCTATGTTTATATATACACCGTTATATCAAAAGATAGTAAATAAGTTCTAAACCGCTTGAATAACAATCTGCAGTCTCAACCACATAGGTTACACAACACACATGGGTAGTTAGTATCTTTGAGTTTCTCTTCCTTCCATAAGATGCATGGGTTTTGGTGGTATCCACATCTGCTGGGAACAAGTACGTGTTTTTCTTAATTGCACCAAATGCGTTAGTACAATCACCCATCACTAATTTGTCGTATTTGAAATGCACTATTTCCGTCACCGATAACCTTTTCCAATACAGGATTAAATAAAGTTTTATGCTTGAAGAAATCAAACAAGAAACTCATCAGCTTTGCGAACGTAAAAGGGTCGCTATTCATATTGTCACTGAAGTATCATTCTAGTCGTGGCTTTCGTTATCAACAATGTTTTCATTTCCATATATGTTCTTATAAATTCCCTCCTTATCCTTGCATCTTTGAAAATGGCTGGTGTAAGTTTCATGGATTGGTATTACCTTTTGAGATGATTTCACTTCAAAGTCATATAAATCCATTTAAACCATATTAGTTATATAGTGTTTAATCGTCCGTTCAGTGTTCTCCCTTTTTAATCCATGAGACACAAGGCGGTCTAGTCTTGGTTCTCCCTTTTGACCGTACTTGGCGGCTCAGTCTTCGGGAGACCATGCGAGTTTCGTCTGTCTCTGGGGTTTTGGCATCGTCTGCTGTGGCTGTGCAGGAACAGTCCCTATTGCAGTTGGTGTAGGCATATTGGGAAGTCTGAGTTATTGAGGTTGTTGCCATACTCTTCTTTCTGTCACGTTTCTCTTTTGCCAGCTGGTCTCTCCTCCAGGTGCCTAGGTCCTAGGACTGCACTTCCCAGTCTTCGGGTGAAATATCGCATGCTTTCAAGTTCTTTCTTGCACACATCCTTGAAACGGAGTGAGGGGCGGCCGACTCTTCTGGTGCCAGTGGCCAGCTGTCCATATAGGATGTCCTTTAGTAGCCTTCTATCCACCATGCGTCGGACGTGTCCCAGTCATCAAAGGTTGCGATTGCACAGCAGGCAGTACATGCTAGGGATACTTAAACCCTGCAGGATCTCGCTGTGTGTGGCGCTGTCTTGCCAACTGATTTTCAGGATGAGTTTTTAGGCACCGTATAGGGAAAGAGTTGAGCCGGTTCTTTTGCCTCATGTAGGTGCTCCAGGTCTCACTTCCATATAGGAGGGTGCTGAGAACGCAGGCCTGGTATGCTTGGATCTTGATGTGCTCTGACAGCGCTTTGTTTTCCCACACCCTCTTTGCTTGTCGGGCCATGATAGTGTTTGCATTTTCAAGCCTTTTGTCAAGCTCCACATCGAGCAAGAGAATGGTGCTGATGGTCGAACCCATGTAAGTAAAGTTGTTGACTGCTTCCAGGGTGACATCTTCGATTTTGATGGATTAGACAGTGGTGGCATCTTGACCGCTGCTTTTCGTCTTTTTCAGGCTAATGGTGAGCCTGAACTGCTTGCAGGTATCAACGAAACGGTATCCCAGTCTCTGGAGGGCAACCCTGGTGTGGGTCACAAGAGCCACATCATCAGTAAAGAGGATCTAATTGATGAGCACTGACCCCACTTTGGTCTTCGGGCGCAGTCGTGCCAGGTTATACAGCCTCCCGTCGGACCTGGTATACGCTATCAGTGGACGAGTCCAAGGCTTAGAACATGAGCAGGGAGAAGAAGATCCCGAAAAGGGTCGGCACCAGCACGCATCCCTGCTTCACTCTGCGGTTCACGGGGAATGAGTCTGAGAAGGATCCATCATGCAGGGCTGTTCCCTTCATATCGGCATGGAAAGAGATTATCATGCTGCGGAGTTTGGGGGGGGGGGGGGCAGCCGATCTTACTGAGAAGTTCAAATAGGCCCTTTCTGCTGACCAGGTCGAATGCCTTGGTGATGTCAATAAACATCATGTAGAGTGGCTGACCTTCCTCTCGTCTAATTCTTGGAGATGACGGAGGAAAAAATCATGTTTGTTGTCGACCTGCCTGCTCTGAAGAATTACTGGGATTCCGGAACGCACGGTCCGTCAGCAGCCGAAACCTGTCTAGGGCGATGAGGGTATACACTTTACCAACGATGCTCAGGAGCGAGATCCCTCTGTAATTGTTACAGTCACTGTGGTCACCCTTGTCTTTGTAAATGGTCATAATGGTGGTGTCGCGCATGTCTTGGAGAAACTCTCCTTCCTCGCAGCAGAGGCAGAGTAGCACATGCTGCGGCTGAAACAATGATGGTTTCCCACGTTTGATAGTTTCTGGCTGGATACTGTCGCTACCTGTTGCTTTGTCGTTTGGGAGGGAGTCGATGACTTTTGCTGAGTTCCTCTAGGATGGGTACTTTGTGAAGCTCCTCCTTGGTGGGCAGTTTCTGTATGCTGCTAAGGGTCACATCGGTGACTGACGTTTTTCGGAAGTACAGCTCTGATTAGTGCTCCACCTATCTGGTCATCTGTTGCTCATGGTCTGTGATCTTTCCCGTCAGAGATTTCAGGGGGCGACCCCTTTCGTTGTAAGGCCTAGAGCTTTCTTTATGCCACTATACATACCTTGGATCTTTCCAGATTCGATATGCCTTCACGCAGTTGCTGACAGTACTCGTTAACTCACTGTCTAGCTATGCGTTGGGTGGTGCTTCGAGCACTCCTGAGGTCAGCAAGCGTCCGTTCATTGGAGAATGTTTTGTAAGCTATGAAGCTTTTCGTTTGTCCTAGATTATTGGTTCCATCCTTGAAAGGTGTGCGTTGAATCGGTCCTGACTGGGCCGTTCCTTCCTGCCAAACGTAGACATGGCTGTGCTGTAGATGGCACCCTTCATGGAGTTCCACGTGGCTGTGGAATCGTGGTCTGGTAGGTCCTTGAGAGCCTGGTCCAGGGCAGACACATACTCCTCCACCTTGGAGGGGACCGGTATCTGCGTCGTGTTGATGCGAATGAGACATTTTGGTCTGGAACTGTTTAACGTGTGTGGCTGTAGACGCACCCTGCTGCTCACGAGCGCGTGGTCGGAATTGCAGTCTGCACTGTGGTAGATTCTGGTGGAGACGGCAGAGCACCTGATGATGACCAAGTCGACGTGGTGCCAGCGATGAGACCTGGGGTGTTTCCATGACACTTTGTCTTGTGGCTTACACTTGAAGAAGGTGTTTGTAACGCACAGGTCGTAGTAGATGCACAGCTACGGCAGTCTCTGACCGTTCTCACTGGTCTTTCAAGTGCCATAATGTCTGAGGCAGGTAGACCATGACTCGTGGTCAGCACCTACTCTGGCATTAAAGTCGCCGAGGAGGACTAGTGGCTCGCCTGTAGTGCATCCTTTGACTGTTCGTGCAGCTGCCCATTGAACTGATCCTTTTGGTCATTTGATGACATGAGGGTGTGGGCGTAGACGCTGACGATGTTGACATTACCTGCAGCAGTGGTAAGGCGAATGGACATGAGACGCTCATTGCCCCCTGATGGAGGCTTAACCAAGGCTAGGAGGGTATTTTTGATGGCGAAGACAACTCCTCAGGTTCTCGACTCTTCCAGAAGATAGTGTAGTTTTCGTCTCTGAGAGCCGCTGCAGGCAATCCTGGTTTCCTGGAGGGAAGCTATGCTGACATTTAGTCTCTGTCAATGATGGCCGTCTTCCTTGTGTCGTCCACCTCCCCGAGGTCGTCATAGATGCTTGTGAACATGGTGCGCACGTTTCAACTTGCGAATCGAAGAGGTGGAGTCTTCTTTGTTAGTTTCTTGTTTCTTTTGTCTGGTGCGGAATTTCTGTCTGCTTGTCATGCTGAGCAACACACTGAGCTCAAGACACCCACTGGAGCAGGCAGACGTGCCAACACCTTACTGACCCTGGGCTGCTCGCCTTGAGGCGGGCGGTAGTCGGCCAGTGGTACGCGATGATCCCTCCAGCCGTCCAATCTGACCCGTGGTTCCCGTTACCTACGCCAATCGGGTGGGATTTATAACCCGTAGACTGCCAGTTTCCGTGATGTTTCCTCACTCATAAGCCTCTCCAGAGCGCAAACCTGGGCTTGGAGTTTGGAGACCCTGGGGTGCCCAGATGACAAGAAACCCATCTTGCTCTTGTTGGTTCGGTCCAAAGGAATAATGATTATGACATTTGACACCAGTTCGGAAACAGAAGATGCCGGAAAGAAGTCGTAGTTGACTCCCAGCCGCCTTAGGTGCTACACTTCGGATTTTCTGTCTATGTTTACTCCCGTAGCCTTTCCTTCTCCCGAAGATATCCACAAGGCAGCGGAAACATCCAATAGCTGGGGCACTTCGTGGTTTTGAAATCAGAGTTTCCTTCTCCTAGACAAACTGCCTGACAAGGCAACGAGCTCCATTTGCCCGGGGTTGGAGTCAGAGTTTTCCTTCTTTTAGACTGGCTGCCTACAAAGGCTAACGAGCCCAGTCTACCCATTCAGTTATACCACCGGGCACTCGGTCGAGCCACACCACAGCAGGCTTTGAAAACAGGGGGCTCTGCATGGGCGTGCTGCTGTGGACACAATAGTGTAGGAGAGGCTATATGTAAAGATCCTCCTGCCCAGCAGAGCCAGAAGTGGTCCCGCGGCGATCACAACACCTGGAAAGGAGATGCTGTGAGAGACGCTTCACTTTCCTTTGACCTCGCGCACTTGATAATAATGATGATGATGATGATGATGATGATGATAATAATAATAATAATAATAATAATAATAATAATAATAATAATAAATAAATAGATAAATAAATAATATGCCAGTATGCCAATATGAATTTATTAAGTATTTACTTTGAAGAGTTGCATGATGACGTGCTCGGTTCATTTCCTAGTCAAGATAATTATATTAATACACTGACACAACTATTGGCTGAAAACATTACCACTACAGAATATCTTCACTGTTTGGTTCATGATAGTATATTGACTGATAAGTACCAACTCCTCCATAAATCACAGTCAGGTTTTCAACAGAATCATTCATGTCAAACTGCATCGACAAAACCTTATAGACCAACGGCTATTAGTAATAGAATCAGGCGAACTTACTGGCGTAAATTTTATTGATTTTTAAAAAGCATTCGATTTGGTCGACCATTCGGTACTCATTAAAAAACTTTCAGCCAATAAAGTTTCTCCATATTATGTTGCCTGGTTCATGTCGTATCTCACTAACAGACACCAGGTTGTTTGCACGGGTAAATATACATCCTAACCAAGTCATATCTTATGTGGTGTTCCTCAAGGATCTATATTAGAGCCTCTTCTTTTTCTACTATTTATCAATGACTTAGCCTTGTATGCAGCTCACTCTAACATAGATCTTTTATCTGACGACTCTACATTGCATTTATCTGGTAAATCTCTAGACTTTATTAAAAATAAACTTAAAATCGACCTCAGCAATATATCAGTTTGGTGCCAACAAAACAAAATGCATATTAATATCTCTGAAACGAAATGTATGACAATCGGAACAAGGCAGTAACTATCTGCTAACTTTTAACTCAAAGTCGCTTAGACGTATATATTGTTACTAATAAAAAGTTTCTTGGTATCTACATTGATCAACATCTGAGCTGGAATGCATATATCGATCACCTGTGTGCCATGTTAGTCAAAAGAATAACTATGTTTAAATTGCTTTCGAAATTTCTACCGCCCCAATCATATGAACTTTATTTTTCGGGATATATACTACCGCTGATTGATTAAAGCGTATCATATGGGGAAACACATCCAATTATAATCTGTCCAGAATTGATAAACTCCAGAAAAGCGAAGCCCAAATAATTCTGAAACTACGTATTATAACTCCCTCCAATGTTCTATTTTGACATCTGCAGTGGCTACCTATACAAACACGCATTCTTTATTTTAAAGGAATCGTGATATATAAGTCTTTAAACGGTCTTTCTCCAGATTGTATTTCTAACCGAATGGACAGCTCCGACCTGTCAATCAAACTGGGCACACTGACCAATCAAAAGTAGATATCGATATCACTGCGTAGTTACACGTTGCTATCGACCATATTTGCTCACAAAAATGAGACCACGAATGATTACTCGTATTACATTGCAGAGGAATTTGAAAGTTTACACAGAAAATCACTGAAAATTTATCAGAAAAATGATTGCTTGGGGCACATGAGAAGCAGATTGTCAGTATTATGAAAGGATTCAAGAGGGAGTTATGAAACAAAATATCTCAACTAAACACCAACATGGAAAAAAGTCGACTTTGGAAGTGATGAATTATTCATAATTTTAAATGTAGCTATTTTCAATACAGTTTTTATTATCGAAGGTTTTAAAAATATTTTAAATTTTTGAAGAGGTGAAATAAAATATTTTTTTTTGTCTTTATTAGGCTGGGGACTGTAAATCACCTATATTCTGCCACTGATATATAGTTTTGTCGTTTTGACTTGAAGTTAAACTAATCTCTTACAAATTATGATTTTAAAACTCCTCCAAAATCTTATAACATCCATATAGTACAATAAAACGAGTTACACTAATTAGTGAACAGAGGTCAAAGCGGATGCCAATTTATCCCGCCAACGTGCGTGTTATTGTTCATTTCGATTTGTCATTATTATGTCCTTCTTTTTAAAGAGATTATGATAAATGATCGTTTTACATGGATATAATTCAAATTTACTGTTTTCTCAATGATACCGTTATGAAATGTTTCACCCGTCCAGCGGAAACATGTTACCGCAGCGTAAAAAACGTAAAACATTTCCTTCAATCACTCAGGTAACTTGGTATTACGTGTTTATTTATTTATTTATTTACTTTAATATTTGTTTTCCTAAACGTAAAGAAATTATTAATTGTATATATAGAAATACTTGTTTTATTCTTATATGACAATTATACATGATATAAATGTAACAGGTACATTACAAAAGCTTTATTTATTTATCTTTATAAATTTTAGAAGCCATTCTAGAAAATCTGATAATTAATAAATATGCATAATTTTGCAAGAACAGAAAGATTTTGTTATTTTGTCCTTTTGTAGCAAATGTTATCTTCTACTTTGTCAGGATGTTCGTTCTTTCACACAGATCGCCAGCAATATGTTTTAACTTTTACCTGACTTTCGCCATCGAAAATATTAATATCATTAATATATTATTATGTATTGTAATTTAACCTTTACTTGAATGCACGATCTGAAAATAATCTTGCAATTAGGAAAGAAATTTTCAAAAATTTTGTCGAAATTATCTTCTAATGAGTATGCTTTTAATGCTACTGGATCCGCCATTTTCGCGATAGCTTGTGGGCCGCATCAACAGTAACTAAGTGGGCGGATCTTACCGTTCAAAGTCGGAACTGTCCATTGAACTACGATCATCAAATGCTGAGTGTAATCTCCTATCGACGACTAACAACGATCTCCAGATTCCGTGGTCGAAAACCAATCATTACAAAAGCAAATTTACTGTATCGAGACCGACTGTATGGAATTCCTTACCACTGAGGATACGTAATTCAAATTCACTTGCTTCTTTTAAAATATCAAAAAAGAAATTCTTTCTTGACAAGCTAGAATGACATATTAAAGGGTCCGAGTAGAAAACTTTACCATTATATCCATAACCAATATGTCCAGTTCTTATTCCATATACATAAATGTACTCCTTATGCTGAAATGTATGTACCTGTATATAGAATATTGTTCATGTGTGTATATGTTTCCCAGTAGAGTCACACACAGTCATTCATGTTAAATATGTATGAATTAGTGTGCGACGATACCTGATTATGTGTATGGTCTTGTTTTTTTTAAACATTGCAAATTACAACTACTGAGGACTACATGGCAGATGGGTCAGTCATGACCAAATGTGTTATCTTCGTTAAAGAAAGTTTTATTATTATTATTAGTACTCATATTGAAACTGCTGTTCTCTTACTAAATTAAGAAAGGAGTGAATCTAAGATAATACATAATACGAAGTATTTGAAATGCAGCATCCAAAATGATACCAAAATGACAATTTTTACCCACCTTAATCCCCAACAATACAAACTTATACAACACTATTATAAAGCAACAGAATTTGTGGCGTCATTTACTACCATTACGTTTACGATTCTCACAGTAAGCTTGCTATAAGGATACTACGGCATGTTATTATGCTGGTTTGTATGGGAGTATATTGGACGGGGGTGAATGGAAGTGTATTGTTGAAGTAGCACCTCTAGTGGGGAACAGTCCTGCCTCTTCGGGGGTAGCTCGTACACCTTTAGTCCTCGCATGCACTCTGCTCTCACCTGTGGCTCCAAGAAGCTGTAACATGCGCAGCGGCCACGTCCTAGTAAAATCGCTTCAAGTGGCGTGCTAAACCAGGTGAGGATAGCTGACGGGTCTTAAACCCTTGGTGAGCTATGGCTTACCTACGCAAGCATGTGAAGACTTGATTCGGCGGAATGCGGGGAGGAAACCGGTAGCTAACGCAACGGACAGGAAGGCGATTCCAAACAATACGTTGTGGAGACCATAGAGAACGACGAGGCACGTAGGAAATCCAGGCTCATCCCTTGCATCCAATTCCATCTCCAGCCGTATTGACCTTGTATTGCCACTGGATCCAGATTGTCTTGGATGAGAGAGCGAGAAGGACGAGCATTTCTTCCTCACTTTAAACCAAGTTATCGCACGAGTCACTTGGTCATCCTTCTCCGCAAAGTCATGGGGCGACGGACGAGCGACAAAGCAGCAGGTGTGTGTACATTGACAGCCTTTGCCGCAGACCTGCACACAGGCAGCTGATACCATACGATCGTTCTTCACTGACAAGGAGCAGCAGTGGAGTTCAGTAGCCCCTGAGCGACTAAGCATCCCTTATCAGGATCGCACTGCTCACCTCCATGACGAGAGGAAGGAGTTAGAAAAGGTGCCCTAAAAATTGCCTAGGATAATCCCCGACACGTTAAAGCTGACTGCTCAGGACAGGGGCATGTAGTTTTCCTCCATCGGAAAAGGTGATGCAGCTTGAGAGGCGAACATGACAGCCGCAGCAGAACAACAGAGGCAGACTAGGAAAGCCCGAAACAGTGACCCCACAATCTGTGTTACTGCCATTACCTGTCCACACTGCCGTAGAATATTCAAAGCGCACATCGGCCTCTTCACCCTCATACCAATTGATCCCCCTTAAACACTTGTCATTATTATGTCCTTCTTTTCAATTTAATTTTAATTTTAATTGGTCTTCATCGTCTCGTCAAACGAAATGGAATGCTCACTGATATTATACTACAGCATATTATTATGTAGGCTTATGCCGATAATCGATTCATTTAAGTATGTTTTTCAAACCCTTTGGTATATTAATAGGTAGCTTTTATAGCAATTATTTCTGCGAGACTGCGTCGTTATTATCGTTCATTAATACATGGTCATGTTCATCACTGATCACCTCACATTCATTAGCTCCAAGATGCGATCTGTCTCGAGCAACTAGACCAGAGATTCCCACGTGGATGCCTTTACAATAAAATCAAAAATACAGCTAGCATTGATTATGATATTAAATGAACTTTTTCATGTTTAAGTATATGGATTTAAAATTAAAGTCGTACATGTTTCTTGTCATCGTCGGTTGTACATACCTAACATAAGAATTTATCCTTTTTGTTCTCTGCCGTGTAATACTACTACTACAACTTCTACTACTTCTGCTACTACTACTACTACCATCACCACTAATACAACTACTACAACAAGTAGCACCACTATCACTACTTAAACCAGCACCACTACTACTACTACTTCATCTAAAATCAAAGTGTCTTCAACTTCTAAGGTCTCAAATATACCGACAAAATAACTACTAATTCTGCCTTTACTATTAACGATGAGGAAAGGGATAATGACGACGACAATGATGATAAAATAAGCAGAGAACATTTTCAGTAATTATTAATCCATCGTTCGTTTTTACGAATCAATATATTACAGATCTCCCAAGCAATGGCAAATTAAAGGAAATTCGGGCTACAGCTCATCATACTGTAGAACTGTATCTGATTGCCGACTATAGCCTGTACAAAGAGTAAGTATAAGGAATAAGTATTTTTAAATTTAAATTCTTATATCGAAAAAACAACAAATTTGAAAACTATATTGCCTTATCCAGGAACACATAATATAAAAACATGCTGGTAGAAAGACAGGCATGAAAGAAGAAAACTGGTTTATTCATTTGGCTCAGTATGTATGTATGTATGTATGTATGTATGTATGTATGTATGCATGTATGTATGCGTGTATGTATGTATGTGTGAATGTGGATTTGGACCTGTCTGTTTATCTGTCATTCAGATTATTCATTCTTTTTATCTAGATAACTTACTGGTTACCTATTGTGCAGCTATGCATTCAAATACATTAGTCAGCCTCTCTGTCGGTATTTATTTCGTCAGCTTATTATCAGGAAAAAATGGTGGAATAGACGTGGAACGATCCAATAATTTGACTCTGATTGCAGATGGTACGACAGAACGACAGGTATAAGTGACACAACAGAACACCAGAAAACTACCATTACCAATCTAAAGAAATATCTTGGTTCTATGATTAATACGGTGAGTTGTAAAAATTACATGCTATGATTAATACGGTGAGTTGTAAAAATTACATGCTATGATTAATACGGTGAGTTGTAAAAATTACATGCTATGATTAATACGGTGAGCTGTAAAAGTTACATGCTATGATTAATACGGTGACTTGTAAAAATTACATGCTATGATTAATACGGTGACTTGTAAAAATTACATGCTATGATTAATACGGTGAGTTTTAAAACATACATGCTATGATTAATACGGTGAGTTTTAAAAATTACATGCTATGATTAATACGGTGAGTTGTAAAAATTACATGCTATGATTAATACGGTGAGTTGTAAAAATTACATGCTATGATTAATACGGTGAGTTTTAAAAGTTACATGCTATGATTAATACGGTGAGCTGTAAAAGTTACATGCTATGATTAATACGGTGACTTGTAAAAATTACATGCTATGATTAATACGGTGACTTGTAAAAATTACATGCTATGATTAATACGGTGAGTTTTAAAACATACATGCTATGATTAATACGGTGAGTTGTAAAAATTACATGCTATGATTAATACTGTGAGTTGTAAAAATTACATGCTATGATTAATACGGTGAGTTGTAAAAATTACATGCTATGATTAATACGGTGAGTTGTAAAAATTACATGCTATGATTAATACGGTGAGCTGTAAAAGTTACATGCTATGATTAATACGGTGACTTGTAAAAATTACATGCTATGATTAATACGGTGACTTGTAAAAATTACATGCTATGATTAATACGGTGAGTTTTAAAACATGCATGCTATGATTAATACGGTGAGTTTTAAAACATACATGCTATGATTAATACAGTGAGTTGTAAAAATTACATGCTATGATTAATACGGTGAGTTGTAAAAATTACATGCTATGATTAATTCGGTGAGTTGTAAAAATTACATGCTATGATTAATACGGTGACTTGTAAAAATTACATGCTATGATTAATACGGTGAGCTGTAAAAATTACATGCTATGATTAATATGGTGAGTTGTAAAAATTACATGCTATGATTAATACGGTGAGTTGTAAAAATTACATGCTATGATTAATACGGTGAGTTGTAAAAATTACATGCTATGATTAATACGGTGAGTTGTAAAAATTACATGCTATGATTAATACGGTGAGTTGTAAAAATTACATGCTATGATTAATACGGTGAGTTTAAAAATTACATGCTATGATTAATACGGTGACTTGTAAAAATTACATGCTATGATTAATACGGTGAGTTTTAAAAATTACATGCTATGATTAATACGGTGAGCTGTAAAAATTACATGCTATGATTAATACGGTGAGTTTAAAAATTACATGCTATGATTAATACGGTGAGCTGTAAAAGTTACATGTTACCTTCCTAATTTAATAAGGTTACTCATCATTTACTCATTTAAAAGTTCTTAATAAAATACAGTCCATTATTAAAATGATTCCAAATGCTAAGATTATTTGTCCGTTGTACAAACGGTCAACAACAGCAAATAACCCCATAATGTGTTATGATTACGTACACGTGACATTAAGATCGAAAATCTAATAAAAACCTACTTTTTCGATGAATGTTTAAATGTCAATTACATGCATCCAAGAGTTTTATATATTTATTTCTCAAAATATACCATACACATTACATTACGTTTAGATAGATCGGTTAGACATTGATAATAATGTGTAATAGGAAGTTATTTCAATAACAGATTAAGCAAGTATCACTAGGTTCCAATCGTTATGTCGTCTAATATACTTGCCACTATTCAAGTATAATCTCCTTGAACTTCTTGGCAATTAATGACAATCGCTATTTGTATACAACTTTTGCTACGCGATAAACCAATCGAATGTTCTACATGACATACCTACTTAATGTTCTAAGGGATACACCAGCTTAATGTTCTACGTGATATTCTCGGGACAGAGCAACTTAATGTTCTAAGGGATACACCAACTTATTGTTCTACGTGATAGACCAACATAATGTTCCAGTAATAGACCAACTGAATGATCTACCTGATAGACCAACTTAATGTTCTATTTGATATTGTACGTCATTGATCAAATGAACCTTCTACGCGATAGACCAACCGAATGTTCCATGTGATAGACCAACTTAATGTTCTATATTCTACATATATATTAATATTCAATGAGTTTGGCTGTTTTTCGCTTAAACAATCTTGTCTCTGTTTTCTGCCTATGTAAGTAAGACAGTTATATTATCAATTTTACGGCTGTCTACGTACGTGCGTTACCATATCACTTCGCCTACTGAATCACGTAAAATGAGGAGCTGTTAACATCTGACAAACATTCAGTATTTTGAAAAGAATTATGTTTCAATTTCAGTGATATATTTATTACAAATGATTTATTATATTCTTAAAAATGTAAAATTGCCAATTTGCATACATTATTCTGCATTATACCACACTTATATTTGTAATGCAAATTCCATATTGTAATAACCTGTGTTGTATTTCAGTCAAGAAAATCAATTTTAAAGCGCCTTAAGAACATATTCTTGAAAAAGGAATTTAACCAAAAGAGATGTTAATGTATTTAATATACAATCTTATCATTATTAGTTGTAAACGATTTTTTAATGTTGCCATATATTTAATTAATTCAAAATATATAGCAAAATCTTAAATAGTTACTGTTTAAAATTACACTGTTTGGCATAAGTATTGTAAGGTTCTACTCTGTTCGTGAGATGGAATTTTGAAAGTGATGTATAATGATTTAAAAATGTAAATACGTACTTACTGTATCGGAAAATAAATATCTGACAGCACTATATGTTTAATTTCTTTATTATTAATTACATGTGACATCTCTCATACCGCCTTCATTTCAGTGGCTGAAAGTAAAGAAACACTCAGGTGTCAGAAAGATTGAAACGGTGAAGCATTAATTTTGCGACAAGTCAACATTAATATGTAACTTTTCTAACTTCATATTGATGCAATCTGGGGCTCGATACTTCCTATATAGACGATAAAGCAAACGCAAGAAAGCTTGATATTAGGGGGTTCTCCAACCATATTACTCACATGTTCAGTTTTACATATTTTCTCAAATCTATTTTGTTCTTAAATTTTCATAGACAGAACATGCTTTACATACATTTGTGAAAACAAACGTGTGGTAATTGTATCCATGTTCAGTTGATTGTGTGGGCGAAGGCAAATCTTTATCCATTTAAGCTTCGTCTAGGTTTCGGGAAAGGAATACTTATAATTCCTTCATTTAGACGAAATGGATATCGACTGTTAGAATTAGAAAGCCCCACATGAACTCCATTTCACCACTATTAATTGAAAAGCGACAAACCGTTGCAAAAAAAGTTAATATTTATGGTAACCATTTCATTATTGCGCCATTCAGAATGTCGGAGGAAACGGACATAAGAGATGCTTTGAGGAGTGATAATTTAAACCCGCAGATTGGTTAATCGAACAGCGTAATTGATAAGTTGTTGTTGTTGTAGGATTTACCACCATTTTTCGGCACAAGATATGCTATACATGGTATAAATGGTGGAGGAAGAACCCTGGAAAACCCCGGAAAGAACCACGGGCGCGTGAGTGATAAGCGGCGATAGGTCAGTACAATGCCACTCTTGTAGAACACGTTTTATGCAAGTAATTTAATTGCTTTAGACGACACCACTTAGTGGAATAATTTTGTTTATGAACTTACACTGTCATTTATCTTTACACACTCTCTGTTTTATAGGCCGATATGGCTTACAGGAGTCTCGAGAAATATGGAATATATGTGAAACTAGTTCTCACTGAAATTCAAGTTATAACGGTAGGTAAACCGTATATGTGATCTTCTTGTTCCAAATAGCAGTAGTTATTCCATCATACAAACGAAAATCATCTGAATTTTGTGTCTTTTCCTTCAGAGTTAACTTTTAAACAAATGCAGATTTCGTTTATCCTTAGTGAGCTCAAGTACTTTACGAATTGGGATAATCGAGGTTTCCTGCATGAATATATTTGATTATTATAGGATTTGCCATTAACTTGAAAGGTTTAATTTCTTCTGAAGAATTCAGATGATGTTGCTTCCAATGTCTACAGAAACAAGAAATAAGCTTATAGCAATATAATTTTCTTATTTTAATTTGTACTTTTAATCCTTTAGCTTATGTTAATTAGCGTAATTATTAGGATTAAGATGACCAGTAGCAATGATAATACAGTCTATTAGATAATCTGATTTTATTAACTTTTCATAGCTCACATAAACATTACTAATAATGACTGATATAATAAAGATAACAAATGAATTTACTATTATTATCATTATAACCACCAACACATCTACCTCGTTGTCTTCGTCCTCGTTATTATCGTCATCATGATCATAAAAGTTAGATGCTTCTCCAACATAATACGCTTTTACATACTTCTCGACATAATACGCTTTTTCATGCTGCTCGACATAACACGTTTTTCCATACTATTCGACTAACACGCTTCATAGTGTTTGACATAATTCGCTCATTTATACTGCTCTGCATAATACACTTTGTCACACTGCTTGACATAATACACTTTGTCATACTGCTTGACATATCTGAAATACTACAATTTTAGTCAGCAGACCAATCCCATTGGACAGAAAATATCAAACTGATGAACGGCAGTAAATATCAAGTGAATGGTTTTCGAACTGTGGATGAGTTGACTAAGACATCGGCTTCTCTATTAGTTTCCAAACCACATGACCATCTAATGCTTGTCACAGCGTAAGTATTGATTTCAGCTGTATTGGTGTTATAGTTCTTGTACGAAATCTCTGTATGCCATTTAAATATATCACCATCAACTATAATATCAGATAAGAGCTATGAATAATAACAAACAAGGCGACGACATCGATGATAATGACAATCAATACTTATTGTAAGCAGATCAACAACGACAACTATTACCACAAAAATAATTCTCACGATGACATGACACTTTCTTCCTATGCTGAAAGCAATGAAATATTGTATTTACAAAAAAAATTCATTTTATTTTTGTTTTTATTTGTTGTATATTTTGTTGTTTGTTCTTTAAATAGTTTATTATTTTAGATTAAAATAGTAACCAAATTTATTTAATGCATCAATTTCAAAAAATCTCGAGGCATACGGTACGTTTTCATGGTACTGATATCGTATTGGTATATTACCTACCAAAGTAAGTTTGTGGAATATTTAAATATGTCCCTTTTCTTTAGCATTTCTTTTGACAACGAAAAATACCACGTGTAAAACATTTTGCCATTTATTTCTTTCAATTTCTAAAAAAGGAAATTACTATTCATGTTTGGAGTAAACATCTCAGACTAATGCGATGCAACATTACATGATAGTAAGCTAAACTGTATTGTATATGGAAATTACAATCATTTATATGATGTGTTCTTTATAAAGGAACTTCACTGCATCACCAGAAAGGGGAAGAGAATTATAATGAAAACTTTACAGTTAGTAAAGAAATAATATTCCCTGGTTAATCCGCTTTGTATTATTATTATTATTATTATTATTATTACTACTACTACTACTACTACTACTAATACAATTGATTATTTTATGCGCAAGAGTTACTTGGTCAGTATTTAACTTTAAAGCCCCAATTCCGCCATTTTTAAAAAAATTCACCATTTGTCCACTCTAACTAAAGTTTGGAAGTAAGGAAATTCGTTTTTAAAAATGGTATTTACAATAAGCTATTCTTAGAATCAATTAAGATGTTAGCCATAAACGACGTTCAAATATTCAGTTTTGAATTAAGAGGTGCCACGTTTTAATTCCGTCGCCGAAGTCGCTCGTAATTCCGTTCTTTTTCGGAAGTGCTCCAAAAGTAGTGATGTGATACATTAGACAAATCCGGCAGTGACGAATTTAATAAGTGCAACATTTGCACTTGGCAAACAAATTGTATCCAGAGGGAATGAAGAAAGGCATGTCTGCTTTTTTCAAGCGGATATGAGAAAAAAAGGCGAGCATTCGATAAAAATAAGACTCAGGTGAATACTGGTGATCAGCTGTGGCGCTGGATTACTGTCAAGGGCGAATTGGGCTGAAAACAAACCCAACTGTTGCATATTTCCTTATTAACTGTTAAGCATACGATACGGCCTTGTAAGAAAATATTGTACGGCCTTTAAGGAAGAAATAATTATAAATGCTAGGAGTACTGCATCATATAAAAAGCAAAATGATAATAGCATATGACATAATAATCACCTACCACATCAAATATTAGCGTGGTGGTGGCTTCTTATATTTGCAACGGCGAAGTCATTAAAATTTTGTGTTCCATCTATCGACTGAGATCGGTTCACTCATGGATGTCTCCGAACATCGGATTATCTCGTACACGTCTGAAAAATGGCTGGGTTTCTCAGTTCGAGGGAGAAATTATATAGCTCTTAATATGATGAAACACCGATATTATCTATTTTAAATTCATCCCAAATATGTTTAGGACCAATGTCTTTCAAGATAAAGTATTATTCAGATATTTTGACATATACAACCTTTGCGCGTAACGGTGGCACTGGGCTTTAATATCCATACTTTGTTAAAAATTTCTGGTAAAGCGTTAATTTGTAATGTCACAGACTTGAATTACGATGGAATATAATCACCAGTTACAGATCATGAAAACTAATATTATATGGCATCAGAGTAAACATATTCTGGACGTTTATTGTTTGTTTATTTAAAGAAAAGAAAATAAATATGATTTTAAAATATATGTAAAACAAATTACGCATTGTATTCGAAGAAAGATGAATACGGGAAGCAAAATCTATGGAGGAAAACAGTATCCGTTAGGTTAATCACTTCATCAGACACTTTGTTCGAGAGACATTATTTTCTTTTGTTTATTTCGTTTGGGTCTCATGCCGAAAAAACGTCATAACAAAGGTCATCAGAAACGTCATCAGACGATATCGGACGATTCGATTCTGTACAGAATTAGTGAGCATAACATCTTTAAAAATATTTTACCATCATATGAACTGTTTCAATTTTAATGGCGACAATTTGCAACAAGACACCACAACCACAAAACAGCATTATCAGCTTCATCAACGACAACAAAGAATATCTTTATAAACAATAATGACAATAACAAAACAATCATATCATAGGTAACATATCTGGAGCTGAGATTCATCAGCTCCATTCCCATTCTTCTTTCGGTTGATGGTACTAAAATACTTGCATGTTCATTAGTGTTAGTACTTTCAAGACTGGATTATTGTAATTCACTCCCATCTGGTTCGCCTCTGTAATCGTCTCTGTATCTACTACAGAAAATCTAAAAGGTTGAAAACATTGCTGCTTGGATCACACTTTGTGTACATCCCATCTAGAAACTTACGCTTCTCTTCCGACACTCCTATTCTCAATGTTCTCATTGTTAAAACAAAATCATACGGACGTTCTTTTACGTACCAGGGCCCAGCTTCGTGGAACAAATTGCACAAAGATCATAGACACAAGTGCACTGTGATCTGATTCAAAATTGCTCTTAAAAATCACACGGACTACAAGAAAAGACAAAAATGTTTATTACCTTAATTATTGTCAGCATGTTGTTTTGTTTCGTAATCTTGTCGTTGTGTATGTTCATTGTGTAATCTAATATTTTAAAGTGCTTAGAGCTTATACAGGTAAGCGATGTACAAAATCCACATTATTATTATTATTATTTTTATTATCATTATTATTATTATTATAAATGATAACAACAAGAGCAGCAACAACAAATGATATTAATTATCAAGCCGCCTGTGTAATGATTTATTGACGGCGAATCTTTGCTTTTAAAATGCAAGAAGCAAGCACCTTGAATATCTGAATTAATTTGTATCAGTCTATTTAATTATGATTGTAACGTCGCCCTCTTAGTAAAAGGGGTGGTTAAATGGATTCGGCTGGCGTTATCTAGAGGATGACCTCCCTCGATATTATAGCTCGGCGGGAGTGAAAGAAGAATGGAATTTCAACAGAGAATTGAGCGAGAATACTACGGAGAAATAAAGCAATACGAGCCCCCTTTGACAAGAAAATAACAAATTTAATCAGAGCAAATTAATAACAGCAATTCCAATTCAAGTTAGATTATATTAATAGAATTTAACAGGTGTGTCTTATTCGGATCTATTTCATCATCATAACGAGAGGTGAAAAGAGCGCAATGTCCACGATTGATTGCATCACCTTCCTTCCCTTTGGGCGTATATCAACGTCTCCTAGTTCATCCTTCCTAAACTCTTTGCTTTGCCCCTTCATGGACTTCCTGGTCCTTTTATTCTGACCTCGTCCTTCTTTCTTTCCCCGGACTCATGTCTCCAGACTGTCTCATCATTCTCTCAGAAAGCTGTTCCTTATTGCTGTTCTCTTTCAGTACTTCCTTATTGCTGTTCTCTTTCAGAACGTGTGCGTCCTAGCTCTAAACCCTGTTTTTCTTTTTACAAGACGACCACCTGGTCTTTTTCTTGATTTACGAGGAAAGCACTAATCTCTTTATGCTTTCAACGGAGTCGAGACTAAGTTTCCTCTTCTAGGAAATTTTCATACTAATGAATTTCGACTAAAGTCAAAATTTGACACTTCACATAGGCCCTTCTTTAAAAGTAAAATCAGGGATTTCGCTCTCCGAATTTTGACCCTGTATTTTCCAGTTATTGTTTTCATGTCCTGAAGCGACCCCTTTACCTCAGAATCAATGAGTCTACTCATACAATCTGCTCCTACACTGGCGCTTCCCTTAATGTAACGCAATTGAACTTAATATTGCTGGAGAAATAAAGGCCGTCTCATTAAATGTCCATTTGTCAGTTTAGCTTGGGCCAAATAAGCAAACGGTTGGTGGTCAGTTTCCAGAACAAACTTTTACCCATACAGATAGAGCTGAAATTTAGAGATTCCAAAGAAAATCGCTAGGCATTCCCTTTCGGTAACAGAATAATTACACTCCACTGGCGACAACTTCCTGCTAACATAAGCAACTGGAAATAAGCTCCCATCATATTCCTGCAGTAAAACTGCACCAAGACCCCTGTCAGAAGCGTCGGTACGTAAGACAAATTCCTTTGTCACGTCCGGTAGTCTCACTACGGCGTCAGACGTCAACCTATCCTTCAACGTCTGAAATGCTGTCTCACAAGCGTCTGTCCAAATAACCTTCGTCTGAGCCTTCTTCCGTGTCAAGTCAGTCAACGGACTAGCAATAGCGCTGAAGTTTGCGACATACTTGCGATAATAACCTGCAAGTACTAAAAAATATCTCATTTCTGTCTTCGTAGTTGGACGTGCGGTATTCCGAAGTTGATCGACTTTAGTGCTGTCTGCAGTTAATGTATCTTCACTGAGTGTGTGTCCTAGATACGTCAGTCTCCGAAATCCTAGGTGACATTTAGACGGTCGTTCGGTGAGCCCTGACTGTCTAAGTCGTTCCAGAACTTTTCTCAGTAAGACCACGTGTTCTTTCCAAGTAGGTGTCGCCAATAACAAATCGTCCATGAAATTTGAAACTCCGGTCGCTCTTAAAAGTTCTAACAGTTTCTTTATCAATCGGGTGAAAATGCTGGGTGCATTCTGGACCCCGAACACCATGACTACCGATTGGTATATCTCGTCTGGTGTTGCAAAGGCACGTTTTGGACGGTCTTAACTACGAACTGGAATTTGCCAATATCGCTTGGACAAGTCTATTTTAGAGAAATATTTGGCGTTGGTTACTCCGGCAAATATGGACTCAGGCTCCGGGAACATTTCGACCTGAAATTCTGTGATCCTGTTTAATTTCCGATAGTCGACGCAAAAGAGGTGATCACCATTATTCTTCTGGACCAAAACAACTTGTGAACTATATGCAGATTCGGTTGGTTCAATGTCCCCAAAGTCAAGCATAGTTCTAATTTCGTCCCGTACAGTTTCTAACGTCGCATGAGGTAGTGGATAGGGTTTCAGTTTCACAGGCGTTTCATCCAGCAGCTTTAAACATAACTCTTCCAAATCCGTCATGCCTGGTCTTTCTTCAAGACACTTGAGATGTCGTTGAGTTTCTCCTCAACCTCCTCACGTTGTTCTGACGTTAACGTTGCGTCAAAGACGACGTCGACGTAGGTTTCAACCTTCGTCAAACTACAACTAGGAAGTACTACCGTCACTCCTCCGTTGTCGTCGGGTTCTTCAGTCACAACTGTAGCAACCACGAACTCAGTGGGTGTCTCCCTCCCACGATAGCGTTTAAGAAGGTTAACGTGGTACAACTTCTCTTTATTTCCTACCCGGACAAGGTAGTTCTGTCCACCCTTCTTTTCCGTTACAACGAACGGGACCGAAGGGGACCCTTCAGGATACGTAGAGTTTGTTGTGCTCCAATGAACAACAACAACACCTTGTCACCCACTTCAAACGTCCGTTCCTTCGCCTTCTTTTTGTAGTCCTTGGTTTGACGTCCCCTTGCGTCACTGAGATTCTTCTGGGCCAAGTTGCAAACTTCCTCCAGTTTGTTACGAAGATCAGCAGCATAGTGATACGTTGCTCGTACTTTATCGGATGCCTTTTCATCCGTCATCAACTGTTTCAATACAGCCATGGGTCCTCTCACTGTCCTCCCATAAACTAGTTCGAAAGGTGTTAATCCTAGATTAGCTTAGGGTACTTCGTGGTACGCGAAAAGGATCGCGGGAAGGTATCCATCCCAGTTCTTGGGTGGACCTTTGTACAACTTCATCAGAGCTTGCTTCAATGTCCCATTCAAACGCTCTACTAGACCATTGCACTGCGGGTGATACGGGGTAGTAGTCAGGAGCCTAATGGAAAGTAACCGGTTCACTTCTTCCATCACCTGGCTAACAAACTGCATCCCTTGGTCGGTTAGTATCTTTTCAGGTACACCAACTCTGGACCTAACTCCTAAACAAAGCCTCAGCCACCGTTACTGAATCAATGTTTTTTAACGCAACGGCCTCCGGGTATCGGGTAGCATAATCGACAATCGTTAACACAACGTTTACCACTTTCGGACGCAGGCTTTATCGGGCCTATCAAGTTCATCGCCACCCTCGAGAAAGGTTCATCAGTCAGAGGGGTGGTTCCTAGTGGCACTGGGCGATGTGAGGTCTTAGGTGCCACCCGCTAACACTTGTCACAAGACAGACAGAAGCTCTTTACATCCCCATTCACACCTGGTCAGTAGAATTCCCTCACTAACCTATCTCTCGTCTTGGCTACGCCCATGTGACTACCAAGTAAACTCTCATCTGCTAGCCTAAGCCCTTCTTCTCTCTTGGATTGATGAACAATTACTTGCTTATACCTCTCAAATCCCTTCCAGGCGTATCAATACAAGATAGCCCGTTTCAGCACGAACTCTACCTCACCGTCTGGCAAGTTCTTCACGGACTCCTCCTTTGCATACCCGCGTATCCTGTTAAGGGTATAATCTTCCTCTTGAAGTATCCTTAATTCACCAGGTAGAAATTGTCTATGGGCGAAGTCGAGGGGTACAGCTGCTTCGACCCTGACCTTTGCTTCATAGACCTCGTCTCTATGGACCCCACGTGTACAGGTGTACACGTCATAGGATTAGGTTGTGGCAACACATACACACATCCTAAAATTACGCCGTGCGACAACCTGGACAAGCACGCTGCTTGAATTCGTCCTTTCACATACGACGAATCAAGGTCTATGTAGACAACTGGAAGAGAATATTGAGCCCTGTTAGCAAATTGAACTTCCACTGTATCACCTGTATAATCTGCAGATTTGAAAAATTTGCTATCCACCAATTCAGGAGAACTACATCCAGTGTCAAACAACACGGTAGCCTTCTCTCCATTTACCGTAGCTGTTGCTGTATTAGACCATTCTACTGGTTTACACCTTCTACCAGTGCCTGATGTCACTGCATTTATCGTGGGACGATATTTCCTGCAGTCTTTGAGAATGTGACCAGGTTTGTTGCAGCCGTAGCATACCACTTCAGCTTTCTTAGTAGGGGTACCCTTATCCACCCTTTGGCTTTTTCCTGGACCACGGAACTGATCACGGCTGGGATTATCAGCCCCTGGCTTCGCACCATTTTGACCATTCCGCTTATGAGGTGTCAAACTGTTAGCTCTCCTAAAGTCAGTGGCGCTGGATCGATCCCTGCCACCCCAGGTGGTTGGACGAGAGTGTGCACTCTCATATCGCTCAGCTATCGCAATGATATATTTTAAGGTAGCGAAATCACTCTCCGCTAAGAATACGATCAGGTTTTTCCGATACGTACTGAGGACATGTTCTTTCAAGATCTCTTCCCGTATACATTCATAGGTGAGCGCGGTGCTTGTCATTTCAATCCATTTATCGAAAAGCACGCGTCCGCGAATATGAAAATGAGTGTATGTCTCCGTTGTTCGCTTAGAGGACTCCCTGAAAAGTTTATGAAAACTCGTAGTGCCTTAACAGCGCTTCTTGAAATCGTCGTAATCATCTACTTCTGTCGGTGACATATTATGATAGACATCATTGGCAGGTCCTTGCGAAAATGCAGAGATATTAATGGCCCACTGGTCTTTGGGTATATGATGGATTAAAGCTAACTTTTCAAACTGAGTTAAAAAGTTATCGATGATTTCGTCTCTGTCGTTAAACATCGGCATTGTTATCTGGACGACGCGTCTATCCTCTGATCTTTTGCTTGTGGGTCCTGAATGTCCATTGAGTTCTTCACCCCTCCTAGATCTCGCTTCGATCCTTAGATTCTCCATTGCTAACGTATGTTCTCTCTCTCCCTGGCTCTTTCCTCGGCCTGCAATCTGGTTAACTCGATTCTGTCTCTCCCCTCGGCTTGTCTGATTCCTTCTCTCTCCTCGGCTTGTCTGATAATTTTCTCTCCTCGGGTTGTCTGATTCTTTCCTTCCCCTCGGCTTGTATGTCCTTTTCTGCCGCCTGTTGTCCTCTGTATTCTCTGAGACTCCACTCTACAAATTCCGCTAATTGGGTCCCTTCAAGACCTAATTCGTCTCTACAAATAGATTTAAACTCTTTGACCAACTGCCTGTCAGCTACCATTCTAGTAAACACGACTGTATCACTAACCAATTTACTTATCTTTAGTATCTACTAACTCTTACTGCCTTACAAGAAACAGTTTCCTTAAGAATACTTACCCGTATTCGAATCCAATAAAGTCTTAACCTTCGGACTTACTTAAATTACTCTAATGCATCCTAACAGCGTTTGGCAGTACAAAATTTGGAATTTACCTCTAAATTCAACTTGCTCGCACCAACAATGTGCAATTGCTCCCTTGGGATTTTCTTAATTATCTCTTCTCGCAAGAGAAACTAACGGCAATATTTCTTTCTGAATTACTTTAATTCAGACAACGACCACGCTATCACAGCACAGAATCTTAATTTCTTACAATGTCATAACATGCATTAAATAAATATCAAATAATGACATGCATTAACTTCAAAATGCATTGATATTCACTCTCGTAATTTCTTGCTTAACAATAACCAAATTTATCACTGCTATGGTACTCTAATTTCTATCCAATGTCCTGCTTAGCCATTGTCACTCACACCGTTCAAAATAATCCTGGATGATAGACACCAGTTTGTAACGTCGCCCTCTTAGTAAGAGGGGTGGTTAATTGGGTTTGGCTGGCGTTATCCAGAGGATGACCTCCCTCGATATTGTAGCCCAGCGGGAGTGAAAGAAGAATGGAATTTCAACAGAGAACTGAGCTAGAATACTACGGAGAAATAAAGCGATACGAGCCCTCTTTGATAAGAAAATAACAAATTTAATTAGAACAAATTAATAACAGCAATTCCAATTCAAGTTAGATTATATCAATGGAATTTAACAGGAGTGTCTTATTCGGATCTATTTCAATATCATAACAAGAGGTGAAAAGAGCGCATATCAACGTCACCTAGTCCATCCTTCCTAAACTCTATGCTTTGCCCCTTCATGGACATCCTGGTCCTTTTATTCTGACCTCGTCCTTCTTTCTTTCCCCGGACTCCTGTCTCCAGACTGTCTCATCTTTCTCTTAGAAAGCTGTTCCTTATTGCTGTTCTCTTTCAGTACTTCCTTATTGCTGTTCTCTTTCAGAACGTGTGCGTCCTAGCTCTAAACCCTGTCTTTCTTTTTACAAGACGACCACCTGGTCCCTTTCTTGTTTCAAGATGAAAGCACTAATCTCTTTATGCTTTCCACAGAGTCGAGACTAAGATTCCTCTTCTAGGAAATTTTCATACTAAAGAATTTCGACTAAGGTCGTCACTTTAATGTCTGATTGCTCTAAACTGTACGCCCTAATTTATTCTGCCCAATAGTAGGCAGCTGTCCCTAATTTTTCCCAAAGAAATAATCCCTTTCATCAGATTTAAACAGCTCGGAATCTGTCAACTACAGTGCGTGACAATTTCCCTTTGATAAAATGATAAGTGGACATAGATTCATACCAAGCTGTTAAGGTTGGTAGCTCAAATGTTTAATTTTCTAAGGACCGAGTTAAGATACGCTAGTCAATTTCACTGGGTCGGAATTCGGTCCCTGTGAAGTTTCCACTGACATGGGGAGATGAACGAAGAACAGCCGAAGAGAACATTCACAAAAACTTTTCTGGCTTAAATGTGATAAAATTGTAATGCTCAATTCACATAGCACATTCACATTACATTCAACCTTAAAACTTTCTGTAATTCAAAATTCGACACTTCACAATGATTATTGTTATTATTATTATTATTATTATTACTATTATTGACCTTTTTATCAATCAATGTTTTGTGCTATTATTGAATGCTGGACAAGAAGGACGATTACCTTGAGAAACTTAATACCTTTTATGCCTATATTCAGTTTCAGTGATATTTTTTTTACTATGCTCTACATTTATTTTCTAGAACTCTATATTTAATCGATACAATACAGCCAACATTGCTCAGACATGTCCATAAGTCCCCAACGTAATCATGAACTTTAAGCAAGGAAAGATAAGAGAGAAACAGCCACCGAGTGGACAGTATCAAATTACCTATTATTTCCAATTATTAAAATTGTCTTCTCCTCCTTCTTTCATCAACATTATTATTATTATTATTATTATTATTATTATTATAGGTACGATTTGCTTGGACAAGGGAACGAAGATATCCTAGGTATATATTTAGACATTCAATGTATGTAAAAGCACACCTATTGTATATAACTCTTTTGAAATATAGACCCAAACCATTGATGTAGTAGTTATGGTAGTAATAATTGTTGTTACATTAGGGTGAAAAGAGTAGTCATTGCAGCAGTAGTCATTGCTATAGCTGTTTTATCAGATCTCAATAAATATGAAATAAGCAGATGTTTTAGCAGCATTACACGACATAAAGAATAAGCAGAAGTAGGTGAAGAACAGTAATAGCAGTGGAAGTAGACGGAGAAAGGTAACAGCGGTGGAAGTAGAAGTTGAACGGTAATGGAAGTCATAGTAAAAGAAGAACAATTATATAGGCTAGAGTAGAAGATAAAAGGTAATAGTAGTAGTAGTGAAAAATGGTTTATTAATGGTAGTAAAAGAAAAAAGGTAATAGTAGTAGTACTGGAACATAAACCGTAATGAAAGTGACAGTGTAAGGAGAACTGTAATAGTAGTAATATACGAAGAATGATGACAGCAGTTTTAGTTGAAGAAGTAAGTTAATAGTAATGGTAGCAGAAGAACGGTAATGGTAGTGGTAGTAAAAGAACGGTAATAGTAGTAGTAGTAGCAGAAAAGCAAAGGTCGTTGTTGTTCTTGTTATCGGGTTGAACGCCATTTCTCAGCGCATTGACTATATATGGCGGCCAGAATAAATGGTGGAGAATAAGGCTAGATAAACCCCGGTAAGAACAGTCGACCCATGGGAACCTACTGGAAACTTTCTTATATATCAACACTGGCCACCACGTAAACCCCGGTAAGAACAGTCGACCCACGGGAACCTACTGGAAACTTTCTTATATATCAACACTGGCCGAAGCCGCGACACGAACCCACGTGGACAGAGGTGAAATGGCAGTGACCGGTAAAGGGTAGAGCTAAGACCACTCTTCCACCCTGGGCCGAAGACGAAAGGTTAATAGTACTGGTAGTAGAATAATAATAATAATAATAATAATAATAATAATAATAATAATAATATCAGTGCTAGTCTAGGGAGAAAGATAATAGCAGGCCTAGTGGTAATGGAAGAAGAAAGGTAATAGTAGTGGCAGCTGAAGAAGAAATATAATAGTAGCAGTAGTAGAAGACGAATATGGGTAGTAGTTGTCATAGACGAAGAAAGGTAATACTAGATCTAGTGCAAGAAAAACGGTAATATTAGTGATAATGGACAAAGAAAGGTAATAATTGTTGTAATAGACAAAGAAAGGTAATGTTGTGGTCGCAGAAGAACGGTAATGATGGTGGTAGTAATAGTAATGGTTGTCGACGGAAAAACGTTAAAAGTATCGGTAGTGGAAGACGAACGGTGTTAGTAGTGGTGGTGGCAGAACAACGGATATAGCCGAGGAAAGGTAATATAAGTGGTAGTAGAAGTGTGTGTCTGTGTGTGTGTGTGTCTGTGTGTGTGTGTGTCTGTGTGTGTGTGTGTGTGTGATTTTGATGTTTAACGTAGCTTTAACAGTTGTTCAGTCATATCAATACGATGTCTTCAGTTAGTACCATTTTTATAAGTCTTTAGCATGACTCGGCCGGGGTTCGAACCCGCGACCTCCTGCATCCGAGTCAGACACTCTAACCAATAGGCCACATGAGCGGTCGGTAGTAGAAGAAGAAAGGCACTAGTAATGGCAATAGAAGAAGAAAACAAATATAAGAAGAGAAAAAAAGAAGAAGAAATAGATGTTGCAGCAACAGCAGTAGTAATAAAAGAGGAAAATTTATGATTACCTGTTTTTATCAAGTCCTCAAGGAAGTTGAACTTGAAAAAAACAACGTGAAACTAGCAGTGTTTTGTGATGCTACGTAACGCTTGTATGGTAAAACATGTCACAGGCTTGTGAAATAAACGTATGTGGTAAACATGTCACAAACAGACACTTTATAAAGTTGTATCAAGCCACATTCACATTTTATTCTAACATTATTTGACATTTCAGTTTATTGACCACGATAATCAAATAACGCATGTCTTTCGAATTAAACTTCATAGTATTCAATTATATACAGTAGATTTGTGTCAAAGCAGATTTATGTATTCCTTTGTTTACTGAACAGAAATTAGGTATTTGTTCAAAAGTGTATTGGCAGCAGGCAAGTTTTACTGCCAGCAAATACATATGTAAATTTCTCAATAGGTGTTACGCATAAGGCTGGCATTTGCACAAACCTTCGTGTCTCCGTGGTGGAGGACAGTAAACACATCCAAACGGCCCAGACTATGGCACATGAACTGGGACACAGGTACGATTTACATTATTCATCAATAAAAAGAAACTGTTATGTAATAATCTACATGGTGTAAGCAGAATTGAAAAATAATATGAGTTTACTGCATAGACATGATGATAATAATAATAATAATAATAATAATAATAATAATAATAATAATAACACTAATAACAATAATAATAATAATAATAATAATAATAATAATAATAACTTAGGTTCTAAAATATTCCAATCCAATATCACGGCTTTGTTGGTACTAAATCTGTTGGAGTTTACGTTTAAAAATAAAGAAAAAATAAAACCCAAACCAAAACAGCAATAACACCCCCCCCCCCAAAAAAAAAAAAAAAAACACCCAACAAAACAAACAACAAACAAGCAAACAAACCAACAACACCTAACGATCTTTCAGATGCATTTGGACAATACACTGTACGTTATATATATGAAAGAGATAGTGCGTTTGTGATTTGGATTTTTAGCGATGCTTTATCAATTGTTCAATCATATCGCTACGATGTCTGCAGTGCTGCAGTTTATTGTGATGCCTAGATTTGGGATATCATGTCACAGACATGTAGCATCGTGTCCCATCCAGTCACATTATCCTGACACCAGGATGTCCAATGCTAATACTAACCGGATACTGCTGAGCGTCAAGCAAGGAAGCTGTTTGTATCATTTTTATAAAAAAAATTCTATGACTCGACCGGGGTTCGAGTGCGCAACCTCCCGCATCCGTGCATTGCTCTAACCACTTAGGCCACCGGAGCGGTTCTATGATTATTAACTAAACAAATTTCAAACACCTTAAATCTGACTGGATGGAATTTCAGACCTTGTACCTGTGGACAGTTAGACCCGACTTCTTGTTATGGCACCGCTGTGATCGCTATATATTCTACAGCAATATTTGTATAAAAATAATTAAAGAAATCTCACATGTGATCTGTAATTTATAAACAATTTAATGTTTACAAGTAGGGAATAAATGATTTTGAATTCGGTTGAATATTGGGTAAATAGTTTCAGAATTCTTACGACGTAGTGCTTTAGTGCTCTGAGATATTTTCGTGAAGTTAGAAATTGTTGGACTTGCTAATATTATATCTGTCGTGTCACTATCAAACTAAGTGCGTGTGTTTCACTCTGAATATTTATTTACATCTGGATTGTACAGCTGTTGGTAAAAATTGATTGTACAAATGGATTGTGCAAATGTTACCGTTAGTGGCATCAGTCATATAATAGCACAGTTAACTCTGATATGCTTAACCGTTGTTACCTCAATGTGCAATATACCATAAGACAAACATTTATCTTAAGCGGATCTAGTGACAATCTCTGGCACGATAATTAGAATGTGCATGGATAAACTTTAAAAACAAAGTCTTCTTATATTTATTTTACCAAAGAATTTCTTCTTTCGAAGCGTCTAAATTATCCAAATAAAGCCCCAAACCCCTGTAAATGTTACAGACTGGTATTGATTTGTAAATTTTCAATGGAAAATGAATGATGTATAATAATATATTAGCGACGTCCTACTGAATCAACAAACGTTTTCTATAACTGAACCGATACAAGGAGTTATTCACTGCTCTCTCTCTCTCTCTCTCTCTCACACACACACACACACACCAAAACGATGTAGATCCTACTGAAACAAATGTCAAAATATGTGGTAAAAATATATGACAATCACATTGAATACTAATCTTGGATTGTTTTTCGAAAGAATTCTGCCTTCACCACTCGCTTCATGAAATTTTTACAAAGAGATATGTATTGCTATAAAATAAATAATGTTTAGTTCCATTATCATTTCCCTAAAATCTCTGCCATTACGATACTCAATCAGTCGTCGTTTTCTAAGGTTTGGTGAAATTGAGAGGTTTAGAAAGATATCGGATTTTCTGATGCATGGTAATTGAGGCAGATATCATTAATTAAAACACTTTATTGTAAAATGATGGTCAAGGAGGGGTCGTGCGAGGGATTTGAAATTCACAATCAGTATTGCGTCACCAAGGGGATAATGCGTACCGACAAAATCTCGCGATGTTGATCGGGAGTAAAACACAAGAGTGGGCGCGAAGTAAGTATACGTCAAGAAGAAAGAAAATATCATTTAATTAAGCATCAGTGTTTGTATTTTATTTGAAAGTTCTAAAAGGATCATTCCCATAGTATCTTTGTAACCAACTTGAAATGTTTCGGTGAAAATGGGCCAAAAACAAACCTGCCTCAGAATATTCCAGGTTGGTCACTGTTTATATTTTGTTAAACACCTAGGGTATGTGTTATTTAAAGTTTCGTCGTCGTTTAAACTTTAGTTGATTTAAGTGATTAATGGTTGATTAGAGGGAGGTGGTGTATTTCTCAAAGCCAGTAAAATCAGTTTATATGAGTAACAGTATTCATCAGACTTTATGGTAGTAGGGATTAGTTTCGTAAAATGAAACCTCCCTAAGTTTTCAAAATAAGGAATTCTCAGGATACTTTCAAAGATTTATAATTCGAGAAAGGGGTGATTGTTCAAATTTCTTGTTTGGGGCGAGTTTTGTGTCGTATGGCGTAAAGTACCAATCTTGGAATGACTTACCGATGGGTTATACATATACGAAGCAAGATAACTCACGCAACTGTGAAATTAGAAGCTCGTGGTTTATGGAAATCATGTGATTAGGGTAAAAAAACATGTTCAGTATTAAACACCCTTTTGTAGATAATGACCGTTGTGTTGAGGTCGTTGGAAAGAAGGGAAACATGGATCTCAAGCCAGACTCATGCAGGATTTTTTTGGTTCTCCCGTTACTGAGATCCCTTGCGTGTTACAATATACAACCTTTCTCAGCATAAAGTGTATGTTTTTGCTGCAGATTGCAGAACTTTTTTATATGATGTAAAGTAGCACATGTAGTTAGTTATTCATTAATTGAAAACTCAAACTTTGAAAAGGACCAGGCTTGTAGGAGTTATTATAACGAATTGAAAAGTTAAACGGTAGTTGCCAATGTCGTTGGAAACTTATTACCGGGACTAAAAAGCTCTGAAATGCCCCTGCATGTGTAAAACTTGACCAGAGCTATAACGAACGCAATATGATACAACAGTTGAGAGAGTTTTAAATCTCTTAGCATGTACAAGTCCGTTTCTATTAGAACTTGAATTGTGATCTTCTGACAAAGAAGCTTTTTGCTGATTTAGCCTAGGTGCCCAGCATGATGGGGAAGGCAACAACTGCACGACCACACTCGATTTCCTGATGGCACCAGAGTTGGACAGGTCGCACATATTGAGAGAATGGATCTTTTCTATCTGTTCAGCTGGGCATATTATATCAACGATAGAAAAGCTGAACAGGTATGTTTCGCATGACAGGGATATATATGCAGAGAGAGAGAGAGAGAGAGAGAGAGAGAGAGAAAGACAGAGAGGCAGATAGATAGAAAGGCAGGCATACATATAATACATACATACACACACAAACATACATACATACATACATACATACATACATACATACATACATACATACATACATACATATATACATACATACATACATACATACATGTAATTAAGTATTATGTATATATTTAAATGCTAGATGATACTTACTGTTAAAAATTAATTCATACCCTTTGTTTTCTTAGGGAGAACAACAATTGTATGACAGTTATCAATAACCACCACCCAGATCAGCAGGTGGCAGAATACACAAAACTGTTTTTCGGAGACCTATACAGTGCTGACGATCAATGTAGAATGGTATATGGACCGGGATCCCACGTGTGCCGAGTAAGTAATCTAACAATACAATACTTGATGAGTTGTACGTGCAAATGTGCGTGTGCCGAATAAGTAAACTTTCAATACATTACTGGAAGTGTTGTACGTCCAAATGTACGTGAGCTGGGTAAGTAATCTTTCAGAACAGTACTGACAGTGTGTTATATGTCCAAATGAATTTTTACTGGTTGTCTAAAAAGCAACAGTAGCTCCGTTGGTGATGTGTTGATCACATTATATAAGGGGAATTGGTTTGATGCCCACCGTTGCAATCCTGGGTAGGCTGCTTCGGTTTGTCTTTGGAAATGGCATTTAGCTGTAATTTCCTTGGCGTGATATAGCTAGCAATATGCTAACAATGCAGTTCAACCCAACCAATCAAACAATGTTTAAGAGATAGCACCAATAAGCAAACTACTCTAATGCTTGAGCAACTATTGTT
Organism: Sinohyriopsis cumingii; assembly: GCA_028554795.2. Lineage (NCBI taxonomy): Eukaryota > Metazoa > Mollusca > Bivalvia > Unionida > Unionidae > Sinohyriopsis > Sinohyriopsis cumingii. The sequence goes on from CM068831.1 coordinate 117,087,684, forward strand.
ATATTTATAAAAAAAATTCACGTGTACAACATAATCATAATCATAAGTAGCTTATATCATGTATTTAATACCGCTCCGGTCGCCTAGTGAGCGTCCGCCTAGGATGCGGGAGGTCGCGGGTTCGATCACCAGGCCGAGTCAAACGAAAGACTTACAAAAATGGTACTAACAGCTGCCTCGCTTGGCGCTTTAACAGGTTAGTGTTAGGACTGGTCGGCCTGGTGTCAGGATAATGTGACTGGGTGGGACATCATGCTACATGTCTGCGGCATGATGCCCCAGTGCTAGACATCACTATAAACTGCCACACTGCAAACATCGTAGCGATATGACTGAAACATTGTTAAAGCTACGTGAAAAATCCAAATCACACACACACACACACACACACACACACACACACACACACACACACACACACACATGTATCTAATAGATACGAAATTTATTACTTTTGGTTAAACTAACATCTTTTGATGACTAGCCCTGACGGAAGACTAAGTATTGTCGAATGACGTGACTTCCTTTCTGGAGTGATGCTCTTTCCTAGCAGCAGGGGGGGGGGCGAATCGGACATTTTGTCCAATCGTTATTTTGCTTAATTATTACTTCTGCACTCAGCGGATCCGGTGTAATCAGCGCTGGTAAAAAAAAAACGACGTCGGTCCATCCTACACGATGGTGACGTCATTTGGTTTAATTAACACCTTCTGCGCGCCGATCCCCAGCGTCGTCAGCGTCCGGTAAGCACATCGACGACCGCGTCGATGTCATTTCCCCCCCTGCTGCTAAGTGGTTATTTACAATGATCTTACAAACAGAGTGATCACTAACTCCTCCTCTTGTAGATCAATTAGGTTATTTGACTGATCGGTAAGTCTAAAATTAATTCTCGTTAAAAACCGATCATGGCATCGCATATAGACCGGATTAATCGGACTCTCAACGATTAAAAATCCGGGAGGGGCTGTTGGTGAAAATGAATAAAGGATATATCCCTGTTGAGCTTGATTTGATTGCTTGGTATCCACCTGGTAACTCCCTTCGATAACATCACACACTAGATTGATTGCTATCACCGATGCAATATTTACGTTGTATGGAGCAATATGCCTACCACCATCTCCGTTATTGTGTCCGAGGATAGTTGATGGGGCGAAAAAATCATTAAGAGACTTTCTTAGTTCTGGCACGTTGTATTCCGGAAACTTGAAATCGGGTAAATCGGCTTCTGTGATATTATACTCGGTTAGGAATTTTTGTTTATCATCAGTTCTGTTAGCAGATATTGTCTCAACGATTCGTTTATTAATATATTCCATGTCTGATATAAGTTGATTTAACACCTCAATGTGTTTTCGTGCTTTTGTTTTCCGTAGCTGTTCTAGTTGTGATTGGCAAATACGATTAATCTCGGCAAACATATCAATGATATCATTTAAACTAACTGTGATCGCGACTGATGATTCAGGGGTTTCCTCATGCTGAAAATACCATTGCATGTTATTCCTGTCTTGAAATGCAAACCAATTGAATAATGACGTGCCTTTCATAACAGACAATTTATCTCGATACCAGGGGGTAATCTCATGATACGATTGCGCATTCGTGGGGGGGGGGGGGTCCGCGGCGATTTCATGAGGTGGATTCTTAGGCCATCCTAGTATGGTTCTTATTGAACTGTTATAGATATCAACCGTATACCCCGGTGTGCTTATTTCAATCGTCGACGATAACGTCGGTTCATGAACCGTAATAGCGATTTTTGATTCTTTTCCTGTGATCGATTTTATCCTGCGTTGAAATTCTTCATTAATTTGTTCTATTTGGTACGACCCAGTTGGTATTGTAACCTCCTTCCAGTCTGGGGTTCCATCGGGTTTACTTGTCCATGCAAAAACCAGCGAGTTATTAGGTTGTTGTCCGTTAAATGCGTCCGCTCGAATATTAGGCCAACTGTGATATACTCGCAATTTTGCCAGCGCTATTTCCTTCACTGGAACCGGTGATGGGAAGTTCACACTGAATTCGGGTTTCGTTGACGTTATCGATATCATATTTGTTTGTACCGGAGTGGTGTTCTCCGCGATCCGCTGAAGTAATTGAAACCCTTCGGGGTTCAGCGACATTATTATTATTTGTTGTCTTTAGTGTTTAATATTAATAACCAGAGCCCATTGAGGTGGTTCCGGCTTCCAGTTGAAAATCCTCGATTTTTGACATCGCGGAGCTATACAACTGGACCATCGTGGAGAATTCAACATCGGATACGAACAAATTATCAATCGATAACGAGATCAACCCGGATAATTTCGAGTACGCGTCGGATACTATTTGATGTTTTACTGTGTACTCGTCGAGTTTTTTCTGAAAACACGATGATATCTTCCTAGTGATTGCGTTGGCAACTCCAGCAACTGTTGTCATCGCGGAAACAGCGATTGGAACAGCGATCGGGGCTATCGTGGTTACCGTGGATAAAATAACACCGGCGCCAGCTACTATGCCCGACACTGAGTACACGACCGCGTCGATGGCGGTTATTTTACGACGGTATTTTTTTATTTTTGCACGGTATTGTTCGGAAAGCGTTTTTAAGTTCGCGGAAAATTCTTTTGCGGTATCGAATCGATATTGATGTGACGTCGGTGATACCTCTGATTCAATTTCCTTGGTGGTCATTTTTATTTTAAAAGAGCTAGTGTTTTTAATTACTTAGATTCGCTGCAAATTCCACATACCATGTAATGTTTGCCCCGGCTAGATTTCTATCAACGGCATAAATTGTAAACAGTTCAGTTGCGTTCTTGTCTATAATTGTTGATATTGTATTGTTAAACCCGGATGAACTCGACGATAATATATTAAACTGCATCATTGAAACCAGTGTCAATCGATAAATACCCTTAACAGTTGCGGTAATATTTACTGTATTCTGTGTAGGAGTCCAATCGAATGATCCATGCCGAATTGTGTATACTGTGTTGATGATGTTCTCATGAGGGATTTTTATTTTTTCGAATTGCTCTGCTACTCTCGGTAGTCCGTCTTTAATCGCTTCAACATCAGTTTTAATCGTTCCTATTTCCTGTATATGCGTGTCCACATCTTTTTTGTTCGCTGCAACCCTAGTAATGAGTGTATTTATTTCCTGTATATGCGTGTCTATACTTTTTTTGTTCGCTATAACATTAATTTTGAGTACTTCTATTTCCCCTTCATGCACGTCTATACTTTTTTTGCTCGCTATAGCATTAATGTTAATTGTTTCTATTCTCTGTCCATGCGCGTCTACATTATTTATGATCGTTACAACATTAGTTTTGATTGTTTCTATTTCCCGTGTATTCTCGGTCATACTTTTTTTGTTCGCTGCAACATCAAGTTTGATTGTTTCTATTTCATATGTATGCACGTCTATACCTTTTTTGTTCGCTGCAACATCAGTTTTGATTAATCCTATTCCCCGCCAATACGCGTCTACATTTTTTTTGTTCGCTTCAATATCGGTTTTGATTGTTCCTATTTCCTGTGTATGCGCGTCCACACTCTTTTTGTTCGCTTCAATATCGGTTTTGATTGTTCCTATTTCCTGTGTATGCGCGTCCATATTATTTATGATCGTTGTAACATCAGTTTTGATTGTTTCTATTTTCCGTCCATGCGAGTCTACATTATTTATGATCGTTGCAACATTAGCGCCGATTATTCCTATTTCTCGTTCATGCGCGTCTACATTCCCTTTGCTCGTTGCAACATTAGTTTTGATTGTTTCTATTTCCTGTCTATACGCAATGATATCATTTATAGTTATTGTGATTTCATCCGGCTTGGTATTTTTTTTACCAAAGAATTTATCAAAGTTGTCATCGATCCTGTTAACATTTTTTCGTAACGTGTAAAATTGGCCCGACAGCGTCGTAAACTCCGAAATAGTATTCTTTATTGTTGCAAGATTTGGTTCGGTTACCGTCGGGGTCCCAAAAAAACTAGCGGTAGTGAGTTGTATATCGGTGACAGATTTTTTCACCCGCGCGTCGAATTCGATCATAGATATATTCAACGATGTAAGTCTGTCTCGAACGGATATTATCTCATTCATCACCTCCGATATATGTTTACCCGGTTTGAGTCGTCCGTCGCCGGTATACAACGCGATAGTGCCATTGGCGACATTAGGAGGTCGTATTAAAACGTCATCCAGCGACACATTACTGGATTTCAATTTACCCTGGCGGTCTTGAAATACAACTATTTCACCTGGGTCAACACTTGTTAAATTCAACGTATCAGCGATTTCATCCTCGATTAGTTTTTTTATGTCATCGGTGGTAGGCGTTTCCGTGGGCTTTTTCAGCGCCGAAACCGGTCGTCCCCAAATATCAATCATTATTATCTAATGTAATTGTCTCTAAATTTCCCACTAGTGTATTCGTTTACAACCACATGAGGTGGTTTTCGCGATGATGAAATCGCCGCAAGTACGTTTAATACCTCACGACCACATATCGGTGGGTCACTTAATCGCTGTGTTGGCAGCGTGGAATAAAAAACCCGGGCTGAACACGCCCGGGTTGAACACGCCCGGATATACCGCATGAACTCTTTCGGCGGGGCTAACCCGTATGAATCAAAATAGACGATCGCACGCGGATCAATCGCGTATGCAACCCAATGAGTTCCCGCTCCGGAGGACCCATCGAGGTTAATTATGCCTGTTTCAGTATTCCTTGCTGCCGCCGGTAATTGATCCCTCATGAAAACACCTCTGAAGTTTTTTATCGCTAACGCGTTTGCGGCGTCTATTAAATCAAAATTAGACACTGGAGTCATTGACTCAGGAGTCATTGACTCCCGAGTCAATAAACGGTTCCCGGTAGTCTTAGACCCTTTCCCGAGTACCATGAATACGGGGTTCCCGGTAGTCTTAGACCCTTTCCGGCCACGGGTCGTTTTTTTTTGTAGCCTTTCCCGGTTGCCTTCTTTAATACCATTCCCGCCGCGGTACCAACGGCCTCCAACGCCGCCGCCTTAGCCACTGCTGGTGCGGCCGCGGCAATCAATGCCGGAATCGCAGCTAACAACGGAAATATCCCACCGGTCTTTTCCATGTTTTTAATCGCTGCGGCTGAAAAAATCTATTTGAACACCCTTTTTATTCTTCATCGCATCATTGAAATGTTTTATTTGACGCGCCGTCAACGATATCTTATGATTACCACCCGCCATCTGCGACGGCTTCAGCGTTATTGTGGTTCCGCATTGTTTAGCCGACTTTGATCGTAATTTCTTGACTTGACCATCAGTCAACTCTACACTGACGACACTATACGACATTTATTGTAAACGCGTTTTGTGCTTTCAATTACATGTTTTCCACTGGCGCATCAACGATTCTCATTCGTCCACCAACACCTTCTAGCAGCATTGATTTATCGCTGAGAATGACAGCAACCGCTCTATAATTGGCACCAGCCGGGGCTATACGAGCTCGGAAGTGTATATCAACGACGGATTGTCTCGTTAAATCAAGATGTTCCAGCGAAAAATAATAAATCGGATACAGGTTTTTAAAATCAAGTTGTGATATTTGCAAACCAGTGTCGACGTTTTGATCACGACCCATATATGACAGCAATCGATGATACACACGTGCGATATGGTTGTCGCCGTAATTAAGCTGTATATCCTCGGATGGTTCCTGTTGTCCGTTTATTCTCAGCGAAACATCCCTGACTCCTAATTGATCAAATATCATATGGCTGCGTTCTTGACTGCCCAATCGTTCCCTATTCTGTAGCGCTATGAATATATGACGCGGGGCTGAAACACCCTGTTTTGATGCCAGGTGCCATGTAAACGTATCGGCGACGTTATCCTCTTTAGCATCAGTTGTTACCGCTAGCCAACTCAACAACGATTTCCCTCCCTGTTCCATAAATGCTAACAATCGTGCTTCCGTGGTAACTGATGGAGTCAGCACCGGCATCCACAATGCCATTTTAGTTAAAATGACTTTACCGGCAGCGACGCCAGCAGCACGCCATATTGCATTGTTATCATCGCCCCTTCGCGTCAGCGCGATTGTATGCTTAGCCCCATAGATGACTTTTCTAACATTTCTGCAGAATCCAAATATGTGATGGAGTGGAATCGCGCATGAAAACTGTCGGCGTGGTCCTTGCAACATCCCTACTCGTGTTGCGAATCCCATATTGTAATTATCGTTAAGACTTTTTGTAACAGTGAAATCAGCGTCCGGTTTTGCTCTGCGGTCTGGATTGGCTGCTTCAGCCTGATCACCTGCGATATCTTTTTTCGCCAGCACGTTGATGTACTGAAGATGATCAGCGCTATTAGCGGTGTCCTTCGCAAACATCATAGATGGACCCGCCGATCTTGTATAATCATCCGAGTATCTCGCTAACCCAATTATCGTCGTTGCAACATCAACCTCGCGTTCTATTGATTCAATTTCTCGCCCGTCAATAAGATATCTGGCGCTCTCAAATAACGCCATGATACCGTTGTTGACGAAGCCAACTCGAACACGATGGTCATCTGCGTATGGTGCATTATCGGCGGCATTTGTCACGAGTTCTCCCTCGATTTCGATAAACGCTTCACACGGCAGAAAGTATTTACTGGTATCTTGGACCTGAAGTTCAATTCGCGATCGTAGGTCAGGTTGCGCTGCATAATAAGAATAATATTGATAATAACGGACAGAATCATCCCTGCGCACTGGGGCGTCCATATCAAACGCGGGATCAGCGGTACGCGCAAACATTCTATTATTTATCATGTTGATGTTTTCAATTGCGATTTTTTCGTCGTAGACCACTTCCCGCTATCGCGTTCATGAGCGCGTTGGTTGCCGCATCGGCGGATGGCGAAGTCGCCAACGACGGAGTCGTCACCAACGACTCTAATTTTTCTTCCACGGCGTTATTTATTACTTTACTGACATTTGCAGGCATCACTATCGTTGATGGCATCTGTTTTCTTTTTGAGAATCTCTTGGATTTCACCAATGACATTAGTTTGTTCCGCGCGGCTGAAAGCGCCTTTCCGGCAACATCTCCAATGGCACTAATACCCTTATCACGAATAACATCAATAGCCTTCATTCCTAATTGTTTGGCTAACGGCGCTACTTTTGGAGCCATTCTTGTAAATAACCCCGCAATGGTGCTACCGAGACCATCTCCATAGTACGCGCGGTAAACAGGCAATCGCGAGTTTACCACGTAGACGAGTACTGGTTTATCATGGTTGTAGTGTATGATCATCCTTATTAAAAACACCAGTTTTCCAATTAATCATCCACGAGCTCGTCTATGAGCGTTCGATATGCATTAATGTCCATAATACCGCCTGTAAATAACCGCTTGCAAATATCAGCGGCCTCATTGATTATTTCCGTAGAGTTATTTCCGGCTCGTTTTCCTCCGATTAGTACTTCCAGCCGTGATATATCACTGAGAACACTATTAGGGCAGGTAACGCCGTAGGATTCTTTACCAACAGGGTATCCTTTTCCTTTTTTTGGTGTTATACTCTTAACTTCCTTGCGGAATGCGTCGTAATCGGATTTACTACGATGTGGTAATGCATCTTTATGTTTACTTGCTAAATACACTATTCTTGCCCAGTCCTTTAACGACTTTATATTTTTCTCGTAACCGCTATTGATATGCTTCTTATCTCGTATGCTCTTAGCAAAATTGTTGGCTGCAAAATTAATTAATTCTTCCCTGTTGCTGAAGCCTCTAATTTGATCTATTGTGCTCTTCTTGAGTACAATACGGGGTATATTCCCTTCTTTTTCTTCCGGTATTTCTTCTTCTGGTATTTCTTCTTCTGGTATTTCTTCTTCTGGTTCTTTCGCAGTAGCGCCTAGTTCTTCCTCGTCGGCCATTGTAACATAAGGTTCTTGTGGTTCGGTTATAGCGAGTGGTGGTGGCCTCCGTGTTGTAGCAGCCGCTATTTTTGCAGGGAGTGTTTCTAAAGACCTTTTTGTTTGTTTTGTCTCTGCCGCTATCTTTTCAAGCGCACCAAGAACGGGTACAGTTACCGCCGTAACATCCTTAGTCGCTTTAGTTACCGGGGCAAATAACTGTTCACTTCCAACAGCAAAATCAGTTTGCATTTGTTGTCGCGTTTGAAGTTTCTCTCTCACTCTGTCTCGTAACGGTATAAACTTTCTAAGCGTGGCTAGCCGCTCTCTGGCTAGCCGAGTAGTAAGCGATTCACCTACCATTATTGTAAATTGATCAGCAATTTTCTAATTTTCCGCCGAGTGTACCATCGGGGGCTCCACGGAGTTTTCGTCTATAATCCTTCTAATGTTTTTGATCTTACTAGAAATCTCCCGGCGTCGTTCATAAACACGTCCGAGTTTTTTTCGTATTATTTCAACGGCAGTGAATAGTCCAATGAATGCATTTGCGTCATTGTGGTACAGGTTCTCATTAATCGTATGTTGTAATCGTTTTATAAAAAAGTACTCGCGGGCCAGGGTAAAACGCCCCCGTTTCGACTGTTCGTTAATAATCTCATAATCGGATAATATTTTTTCACTGTCGAGACCATCAGATAATTCAATTCCTTGATTTTTTAATTTTGAAATCTCAGTTAATATATTATTGATGTCTTGGGAATCCATATTCTTATAAACATCTTATTTCTAATATCAAAAATTTTAATAAAATTTAAGTTTAAAGTCATTTTTGACCCCGTTTTTTGTATGGACAGTACAATGCCGTAAATCTCCACTCGAGTGTTGTGGCAGATTACAGGCATACATGGACAGTACAATGCCGTAAATCTCCACTCGAGTGTTGTGGCAGATTACAGGCATACATGGACAGTACAATGCCGTAAATCTCCACTCGAGTGTTGTGGCAGATTGCAGGCATACACATATACTTAATTAAGGACATTCACATCTTGGAACCCCAAACATACATCTCCGGGAGGGAGGCCTAGGGTGACAAACGTCATCGTAGACCGCACAGAAGATATGCTTGGGGGACATCACTACATGTACTTAATTAAGGATGAATATATTTACAATGAAATGATTGATGGATGATGGGGACGGCACAAGACAGCACAAACATAAAACGGCGGGGCGGAACTCTACGGCCAATTCAACCAATCAAAAGCAACCCAATTAAATTAACCCGGTTGCATGATTGTGAACAAAAGACAACCACACGCCCGGGTCAAGAGCGTGGGTTAGTTTTGATTAGTTGAATTGGCTTTCGAAAGCCCCAGGCTTATAACGAGTCATCTTATATATAAAGTGACTAATACAGCGGCGTCAGTCACAAGGTGTGTGTTAATTTGAATTCCCTTGAATCGTTAAATCCTTAAATACTTATTAATGGTGTTTCACGGCATTTAAATGAAACCAAATACTCAAATAAAACATTAAAAAAAGAATACAGCTGTTAGATAACAGTGTGTATTTCATTAGTTTTCATCGTAAAATGATTAATTAATCGCAACATTAATTGGACTTCAAGGGACATAACTCTTGTCATGCGACGCTATCACAAAACGAGTTATCTCCCTTTGATGTTATATATGAAAATCGAATTCTGTGTCCGGTCCTTTTTGAGATCGCTGTTTGATATACTCGTTCTGTAACAAATTGTATTGAGGCTCTACAAATATCGAAATATTTTCCTGCCTCATTCATCGACTGAAATATTTTTTTCCTCGTGAGTTGTTGTATCAAATGATTTTACGCTTTTTGCTTTTTTTGAGCATTTACCAGTTTGGCCTTTTTTACTATTTTCACTCTGAGAGATGGCTTGCAGATTACACAGTCTGTTATTTTGAGGACATCCATCAATATGATCAATAACGAGACCGTCCTCGATTAATCCGTTGAATGCTTCAAATACCACACTATGAACATAATACTTCTTCTTTCCGGCACCAAACATCAAGTATCCGTGATTATTTTTCCATCCAACCGGCTTCTTCAGTCTGCGGTTTCTAACAATACCGTCGCGAGATGCCTCGTAATTAACGAGCACGGGATGCGGCTGAAATTCTTGGTCCATTTGTATAATAATACTACTTGTCTAATTCATTATTTGGTTTAATTATAAACCTTTCAATGTAGTCTTGGGGGGTTTTGATGACGAAGTCGGCGGTGGGGTCAATGACGGCGTTTTTTATTCGTTTATCGTAATAGCGTTTTAGTTCCCTGTATCGCTTTCCGCCACAATTAATACACAACTGCGATTTTCCTCTTACACCAACGTAGCAAACCAAGCACGGGAGGGGGCCAAGAGAACCATTACGAACGCTTTGTAAATGATACCCGCAGAATTCACCTCTACATGATTTATTGCACGGAGTTGTCGACCCAATCATCAACCATTTGCATTTATTCATTATACTATATTCTTTTATTTAAATACTTGTTTTAATTATATGGATGAGTTTGAGAGATTAGCAGTAATTAAGCCCTGGAAAAATATTAAGTTCAATCTCGATAGAGTCCTCAAGGACACACCAAAAGCGTTAATAAACGATAAAACCCTGTTGAATAAAATACGCGATTGTATCAATGAATTCAAACGTGATGGTGCATCTCATAGTTGGTCAACATTTCGAATTGATGGTGTTGTTGATGCTACCATGAACGACAACCGCGCAGCAATGATAATATCACAACTTGACGGTAAAAGGTATTTCTTCAGAGTAAAATTCATTGTCCGGGTGGAATCAGGCGATTGGATCATACGTGATAAATTTGAACCAGTTTTCAGCGACAAGAAAACAGTCACTGTCAGCCGCGACTCCAAGCCGGGGTTGTTAACCGGAATTGACAGACCATACTATGAACGAGCGTATCCTGAAACAGCAGTTGTTTATGGAATATACCCGTTAAATAAGAAACCTGATATCGGAAAACTGAAACCGATGAAACAGTCAACGGGGATAAATTGTGTAGCAGAACGAATAATAGAGCATTTTACAAACGCATGTCGAGGAAACAAATTGACTGATTTACGACGTAGCAAAATCAACCAGTGGGAACTAACCGTAAAAGAGCGTGGAGCAACCATCAGCGACATAGCGAGATTAGAAACGTCGTTGAGATTTCCAATAACCGTTACAACGATAACCGGTGAAGTATTATACGAATCGAAGTATAAATCGAAGGGAGCCCCAATCAAAATTATTGATCATAACGAACACGCATGGACGCCCGCGATCACAATATTTCCACGGGATAGAACAGTAAAGTATATACCCGAAGAATTCCTGGGAGAACAATTCTCCAGGGATGGTTTTCTCGCGGAGAGGAAACTATTTGATGCTATTGCCTACTTGTGTAAAAACGACCCTGTATCAGTGTGGTTACTTCGCAGCGCTGAAAACGATGCGGATACCTTTGATCAGTTTGTAAGACCAAACGGCGAATTATATCGCACTGAAGCATTTCACAACAGGATGAAAAAAACCGCCATGGAATTTGAAGAGCATGATGAACAACTGCTAACAAATTGTTTTACGATTCCATCGGTTGTAGCTCATGTTGCAGCAAGGAAAAATGCGTGGAGACCAACGCACAAGGAATTTCTGCCGGATGTACAATCCAGTTGTTTGGAATACTATCACGGTGGACTATGGAACACTGAATACAGCCGCGACGCTATGATCTCGGTTGATATGGTTGCCTGTTATCCAGCGAGTTTTCTCGGGTATGGATCCGCCGCTGAGTACTTTAGACGATTTGGACACCCCAGTCATGAAATGACTCGTGTTGCTATTAATGGACCACTGCCTGATTTTGATTTAACCGGATTCGCTCGCATAGTATCATTTGAATTCGCGGCAGGACTCCATCGCTGTTGCTATATTTGGATCGGTAGACACATGGCTGAAAAGAAGTGGCTGCCAATAGCGCTGCTACGGTATATGATTGATTGTAGCATGCTAGTTTCGTTGATTGTCAGTGACGCGATTATATCATACCGGGCACAGACTGAAGTCTGGTTACCAGAACCGGAGCGTCTAGATAGCATAATTGACGAGTCCAGAAAAAACATTGATGCCGACGAGGAATATATCATCGAATGGTCCAGGAGGATATTCAACCAACGAAACCGCGAGGCAAAAGATCTCGGTAGAAGAATAATTGGTAAGTTCACACAAGGTGGAAAAAACCACGACTACAAACGATATTGCTCACGGCTGATTATAGATGACGCAGAATATGATTTCGTAATCAAGGACGCAGTGGCAAAAAATAGATACGTGAACTGCAAAACAGCTGTCTTGTCCAATGGAACGAGGTTGGGTACAGTTGTTACCTACAGCGACGGAGACAGCCCGGCGTATCCACATTTGAGGGCGTCTATGCTGGGTTATGCCACTATTAATTTATTCTCGATGATAAATAGATTCCCCGACACCGCGGTTAGAGTAGCCGTTGATTCGTTTTATGTTGACGTAGCGTATAAGGAAAACGTAGCCGGGTTTACTAGTCCGGACGAGAGTTGGGGTACATGGAGAATTAAAAATGAAATACGACGCGATTATTCCCCGTCAGCGGATGTCACCGTTGAGAACAACTACTTACGCGGTGATAAATTGTCAGAATGGTCTAATGCACCATCGTGTTCTGATCCAATTTGTAGACACAAAACAGTTTATTTAAGCGGCTGTGGCGGGTCAGGAAAGACGACTCGGGCAATTGAATTATTTCGAACGCGGGCAAGTATAATCGTGCTTACACCGACCCATAGACTAGCGCGAGAAATAAAACAACGAAATGTTGACGCCGTTACTTATCACAGCTTTTTTCGATACAGCGGCGGTGAGTGGACTCCTGATCGAATGGGTGAAAAATTTATTCCTGACATTATCATCTGGGATGAGATATGTACTGTTTCGTTAGATACTTTACAAATGTTTCTTGAGTGGTTGCTGCGCGCGAATACAGCGGTAATCATGTGTGGGGACCATGGCCAACCACCACCATTTGTCGGCGAGGGTCCACATGATTGGTTGAGCGGGTTCGTAGACTATTATGAAGAAACCGATACTGATTATCGAGCACTTGATGAACAACTGCGCGAGGTTAAAAAACTAATCAGATTACAGCCGGATAAAATTCAATGTGAAATAATTCGCGAGGTGATTCCGGAAACGCCGTTAAATGAATTCTGGGAAACATGGAGACCAAACGATTTGATTGTAGCGAGTAGAAAGATAGTCAGAGACACACTTCAGCGGAGGTTGTTTACGTTGCATAAGGAAAAGTTTCCAACGCGTCCAGTGCCGTTATGTTATAGACCCGCGGACACACGGCGGCAGAACATTGAAGTTGAAATTCCAGCCCCGACAGCGTCGGGGACAAAAAAACAAATTCTCGTGCTGAATGATATCGTGCTCGTTGATATCGGTGTCGTCGAGGACGCGCTACGTGCTGATAAATCCCCGTGGACGCTAGGATACGCAACAACAATACATTCCTCGCAAGGACTAACCATCACGGACACAATTGTTTGGATGGTTGATAATCGCATCGAATGGTCGAATCTAGTCTATCTTGCAGTGTCCAGAGTACGAAGGATAAATCAGCTTCGAAGAATTGTTGTTGACGAAGTCAGTGACGGAGTCACCAACGACATTATCGATGCAAGCGTCATTGATAGAAAACTCTCGGGTTACCGCCAACAGGATAAAAAAAAACAGCGGCGTTTTGATATTGATGCCGAATTAATAATCTCGCTACGACAACAACAGAATAATCACTGCGCGAGTTGCAATTGTATAATGAGTTGGCGTTATTCGGATAAAGACACTCGCCAATTTACCGTGGATAGGATCGATAACAGTCTCGGTCATGTTAAAAACAATGTGAGGTTGACCTGTCTTGAGTGCAATAGACGCAACGGCGCTAGTTAAGACCACGCGGGGGTAATTGAGTATCGTCAGGTATCACTTGTAGTTGCTCGCGTGTAAATCCGCGCTGAGGAGCAGTTGAATCCAGTCTGTAGATCGGTGGTCTACCAGTTGATCGTGTTATCGTTGATATGTTATGTGTGGTAACACTCCAAATAGGATCAGTAGCTCTTTTTTTTACCGCCTTCAAGCTCTCCTGGTTCATATAGATATCTCACGGTGACATCGCCAAGAATCGGCTTGGAAACGCTATTTATTTTTGATTTTCCGGGTATATACTCGTATTTAATCGCGTCGCTGGGCTTCATGTTGATTACTCGGGTAATCTCGTTATTTAACGCTGCAATTACACCTGGCAACCTTTTAACCCATTCACGAGATCGTTTTTCTTGGATGAATTCCTTCGCGTATTGATATCCAAATAACCGTTCAGCGAGAGTCCGATTGAATCGTTCAACAATTGCCTGATCACGATGTAGCGCAGTATGACCTCGTCGTACCGCGACGCTATGATGTTTTAGCGTTGATAAAACAGCGCCGCGAAATTCACTACCGGGACCAACTTGTAATAGATTTGGCCAGCGCAGAGAACCTCTTTGATAAATTCTTTCAAACGCAGCGGCTACTTCAGTTGCTGACTTTGTTTTTAACGGCTCCGCTTGTTTGTATCGACTCGCAACATCAACTACGGTTAGCGCGTATTTGTAACCGTTGTCATGCGGCAAAAATAGTATATCAGCCTGATGAACTTCATTAGGTACGCTGACATCAAAGCGCGAGAAGTTGATTTGTTTAGGCGGTGGTAGATAGATTTGCCATATAGCCTGTTTGGATAACCAATTAGCCGCAGTGGTCTTTGTTACCTTTGCAGCGCTTGCAAGCTTACCAATTGCGGCCTTCCCCTTCCAGTATCCTCTCGGAGAATAATAGATGGATTCCATGTTGTTATTAATTACCAGCGCCCATCATTAATTTACCTTTCATAGCCGATTTCACCAACCATGAGGCCAATTTTTCTTTGACGGATTTATCAGGAATAGCATTTAATGCGTGAATTAATTTTACATCCGCGATATGACGCTGTTGCAGATCGCTACTTTTGTAAGCAACATCATGAGCATGACACGCCTTATCGATAGCGTTTATTGGATACTCACCGGGTTTGGGCTGATTTTGATCATCGAGTCTGATATCTAATCGTGTTCCGGGGCCACAGTAGTTATATCCTGGGAGGTGCTTTTCTCCTGGATACTTTGCCCACGGTGTTCCGGGGAGTTTTGCCAATTTGGCTGCGATGTCACCTCCTCGCTTTTTTTTAAAACATCCCCGGGTCTAGCAGAAATAAATCTAAATTTCTTTGTACCGCATTGTACACACTTACCAGTAAGCGCCGATCTATTATTTCTTGTTGTAACGGTTGTCATATCATTTGTGCCAGTACGCACTCTACACTTCACACAATATAGATCCATAATTTATGTATAGAAATATGAATATAATTGATTTTTCGGCGACTAAAACAAGAGAACCAGTTAAGCATGTTGCAGCGTTACCAAACTCGATCCGGATGATTATCATCGGACCATCTGGATCCGGCAAGACACAATTGTTACTCAATTTAATAATGAGATGGATGAAGTGGGATAAGTTGTATTTGGTTGCTCCTAGCGTAGATGATCAACGATGCTACGAGGTGTTGAAAGATTTCAACGAGAATGCATCAGCGATCGCTAAAAAAAATGTCATCGAGTTTATTACAGATATCAATGATGCACCGGGTATTGATGATATTGATGGCGACGTTAACAATCTAGTCGTGTACGATGATGTTATGTTAGACAATCAAAAAAACCCAGCTAGGATATTTTCCAGAGGCAGGCATAAAAACACTGACGTGATATATGTCACTCAACGATACACTCAGATTCCAAAAGTAATTAGAGACAACTGTAATATTCTTGCTGTGTTCAACGGCGTTGATACACACACGCTACGAAATATTTGGCAGACATGGTGCGGCGGTGACATGGACTTTAATGTTTTTCGAAACTTTTTTAGTCATGCTCAGTCGACCCCACATGGATTCGTAACGATAAATTTACATGATCCTCGGACACGATATCGTATCGGACTTGACCAAATATTCGGTTAGTTGTAAATAATTTTCATTGTAAATAACCACTTAGCAGCAGAGGGGGCGATGACATCGACGCGGTCGTCGATGTGCTTACCGGACGCTGACGACGCTGGGGATCGGCGCGCAGAAGGTGTTAATTAAACCAAATGACGTCACCATCGTGTAGGATGGACCGACGTCGTTTTTTTTTTACCAGCGCTGATTACACCGGATCCGCTGAGTGCAGAAGTAATAATTAAGCAAAATAACGATTGGACAAAATGTCCGATTCGCCCCCCCTGCTGCTTTCCTTGCATACATATATACATAGTGTTAACAGTATCAGGCAACACTATTTATACAATTATTTCGGTAATTGCATGGAGACAGTTCACACGCACCAATTTTACCCAATATGCCAATGGGTTTAAACCTGTTATGCAAATATCTATACACAAGGACAATCAGTATAGTTTGAATCCCTTTCGAAATGTAACAAAGAAAGGAAAACTGGAATAAGAAAAGAAAATTATTACAGAACCTATTATATTTCTAGTTAAAATCATAAGCATTGTTATGTATATTTGATTTAATTTAATTGTTTATTTGTTAGTTTTAATTTTTGTTATTCCATTACATGCTATTGTAATGTAATTTTGTTTACTGGATTTGACATTTTCCAGAAATTAATTTGACCTGACTGTTTGTTTTCGTAAACACTTAATAATAGAAACTTTGTATTTGATGCTGACCCTGTTCCTGACCTTGGTTCAGAATCAGTAAAAGTTGAAGTAAACAACTTCCTTTTTATCTTTTTTTATTCTTTCTCGGAGTAAAATCATTGGTTTTGGTCAAGGCCATACTGAGAGTACGTGATGATAGGCATGTAAAAAGCTTCAACGTTGTTCTAGAAACATGATCATGTGACCCTCATACTGGAATCTGTTTTGCGTCTTAAATTAGTGCATAACTATTTTCTATAGAGAATTTTAGTCAGTTGGGCTATAAACCATTAACACTTTAAGGTGTTTTGTTGCGATCAGTTTGAGCTGAAATTCTATTTTATGGAATTATTAATTCTTTTTCCTGGAAATATTTATGAGCTCATACAGAATTCTTGTGCAAAGATATTTATTGAAATTTTATTCGTAATTCAAAACTGGAATATTATTTTATGTGGTTCAACAAGGAACTGTTGACACATCAGGACAACACTGACCACATCGTCCTCCATCTTGGATTTCTTGTATCAGGTCTCTAACTCAGAATCATTTAGGACTTTTTATTTCAAGGATTTCTATTTATTAATTCTTGGATTTTTCTTGGATTTGATTCGTAGAATCGTAAGTTCTTTTTCTCATTTTTACCTAGTTTTTCGAGGGAAATAAATTATTTGTTAAATTTTACAAAGCTTGTTGTCTTCACTCTTTCCATGTTACTGTATTAAAGAGCCCAAAACGTAACAGTGTGTAGAATATTTGATGTTTGATACTGGGATTATTTTTACATTAAAAAAAAAACTTTTGATTAATGGAAGTTACAAGAATCTTCATTTAAATAAATGAGACTTTCGTCTAAAAATGCTTCTTCCAACATGCACATGAGTTATTTCCCTTTCATATGAATACCTCATTCATATTCTGATTTCATCAAGTATCTGAGCTTTTTCTGTCTACGTTAGATTTTTTAAGAAGTATTGTGTAATAAAATGATAATTGCAAGACTATTTATTTCATTTGCATGTAATGGACGTACATACGGAAATTGAACTCAATGTCTAAGTCATAGTGGTTACAAAAGTTTACATCCTATCTAAAATCTTCTACGCCATTCATATTCCAGTTTCGACAACAAATGGTAATACAACCAATCTAAATTGTTGCAGGATCAATCCGCAATATTCCGATATTTCACATAGCAATCTTTTTCAATAAGTTGAATATTTCTGTATATTGAGTATTCTATCTTTCCAATTATATTTTAAATTACTCTGTTCTAAGAAACCTATTATAGTTATGTACACTAAAGAACAGACTTCATTTCTGAATATGATGTATTTCAGAGACAACTCTGATCATTGTTGATAGTTTTAATTGTGAACATGTTTCCTATATTTCCTTGCATCTATTCCAAAGTCAATTGACCCAAATCGGGATTGAAAGTTCTTCCAACGGATATATCTACTGAAATTGGCTATAGCTGCGAACCTATGAATACCAAAGGAACATTTGATTTCGTTGTTCTGTACAATATCAAATTTTGCTGTATTTGTGTACACTCAAAGCAAATGCAATATAACTCATAAATGGAAACATTAATGATAAATATTTGTTTCTGTATCGAAGTGAAGATCTTGAAAAAGATGCATTTAGGAATTCGTGATCCTAGTGTAATATCTCCAGAATGTGACAACATTTCCCAGAATGCAACAACAGTATTGTAATTGGTGCCAAAAAGACATTAAGTAGAGATACGATCATTGATTCTGGATCATATTAAACAGGATGTATTTTGGCTTACACGTGACCTCAACTGCTTATACTTAATTTACTGTTTTCTACTCAGTTTAGCAGACACCTTATCGGAAAACAAAATCGGAATTAAAAGAAACGACACCGATCATATTCGTTACATTTAAGACTTTCCTTGATTGTATTAGCCCATATAAGAGGCATGTAATGAAACGAGCAAGGCAGCGTTAGCAATAGACTATCATTTTCATATAACATCTGTTATACACGTGAACCAAAATTTACATTGTCCCCAGATTGACCCAAGGATGTTTTTAATGGTAAGTCCCACTGTCCCTAGGGTATCCCTATTCACTACTGTTATACACGTGAACCAAACGATGAGTGTCCAGCTTTCTTTAAATAAGTTTTAATTCAAATACATATAGTTGGAGATTACAGCATGGGCAATGTTGAAGGTAAAGGGTTAAAACGAAAGTGAAAGGCATATGGCATTCGTATCTTTGATTGTAAATGAGAGAGAAAACAAAAATGGCAGATGATACTGAGTTTTAATGAAATAGAAAAGAAATGCTGAATAGACAAATTGAAGAGTTTTTTGTTGAAACAGTAAGTACACAAAGCACTAATCACAAAGATTATACATGAAAGAAAGAAGGTACTCGGTAAATAAAGATAATTAAAGTGTAAAATGGTGAAAAACATACAGTGGTATAAAGTAGAAGAACAAAAGAAAGGAAGACTAAATTTGAGATTAAAAGTAAACAGTAATTCCTTGTAAAAGTGAATCGTGTCAGTCATTGAAAACTCTAATTACTATGTTATATTACGTTCATGCATTGTTTAGATATTGTTAGTGATTCATTTTTAGAAGGATTTAAAGGTTTAAGCCAATTATTTAATCATTGAATGATTTTGTCGAAGTCATAGTCCTTGTTATTAGTTAGACTTGTATACTCTGGAAAAGTAAACTTACACTGGAGTGTACATCATGAACAATCTATCGTATATATATATATATATATATATATATATATATATATATATATATATATATATATATATATATATATATATATATATATATATCTGTGTGTGTGTGTGTGTGTGTTGTGTGTGAGTGTGTGTCAGGTGGTACATCTCATTGTGTTTTCGGAGTGGAGATATATTGGTATTGATCGGCCTCAATGTTTCAGGTCCTTTAGAGACCCATTGAAACCTATAAATTCTAATGTATCTCCACTCCTAAAAAAACAGGAGAATTACCACCCGCTGACGTCTGATTCTGCGATGGCTAGAAAAAAAGTTTTTAAAGGCCTCGTATGATGCTAGCAGCTTTACGTTTATGGACGAATCCATTATGTCACAAGCGATCAAAAGGTTTACTTATACCACACAACACAATCTAATTTCCTTACCTGTATCTACTGCTTTGCAAAACATATCACTCGCGTTTGTGAACTGAGTGTCTGTAGAATCCAGGTATAAAGCCACGCTGGAAAGATATATAGAATATATTTTCTTTTCCTGTGTTAATACCAGATATATTTCATCGTGTGGTATCAACAATATGATATCTTAACGAGTGGCATAGCCACGAGTTAAAAAATATAGTTTTTGGTACCACAAGATTAAATATATTATTTATTATTGTAGGAAAAGAATATTTGTTTTCATTATATCCCAAACGTGCTCCAAAATCGAAGTTTAGAAGAAGAAAATCACTCTTCGGCATAAAACACCCCCTACCCGGATTCGTCAATTCACCTGACTTTCATAGCTTGATCATATACTTGACTTAAGAAAGACGTAGGATGGGGTTGACATAATCTGTCACAGTAAATTACATTTTTGTCATTTTGTAAACTATTCGATGCAAATCTGATTCAGCAATGCATCACAACGGTTTCTGTCATTGTTATCAAGGAAGTAAGGGGAGATAACTTGAGCGTGAAGCTAACGGCTGTGGTCAAATTTCATTATCAAAGTTTAATTTCTATATCTGAAAGGTAAGGCAGTTTCTATTTATTTCTTTTAGCTCAGAATGTATTCCTTTTTGTTGTTGCAGGTTAAAGTTTAAAAGGCACACAATCAAGGGTGCATGGCATGATGGGAACTCATATAGTTTTACATGTGAAGATATAATGATATATTTTTTCATGTGAAAATATACGGATATATTTTTATATGTGAATATATATGAATGACGAAAAAAAATATGAAAATTATTTTCGGCAAAAGACCGCTATGTGAAGATACTTCACATCTAAGTATTTAATAAAAATATTACTTTCGCGAATGTAACTAAATACATGTTTACACACCCATCATTCAATCATTTTGTCAACAGCATTGAGAAGAAATATTGGTCTGTATTAGTCAAAAAGGAAGGGAAGTGACAAACGTTTACAAACTGGAGAAACGCTTACTTCTTTCTAACTTTGTGGAAAAATAGCTGCTCTAAAAGACTGGTTAAAAAGCGAACAAACGTGGATGCTATAGTTCATTAGCAAAAACGCGCATAATTTATATCTACACACAATAGGGACCAGAAGCCATACCAGGAAGAAGGCTTTTGAGAATATTTCTCACTTCGGCAGGCGTCAGATATTTAGACTAAACCTTGCCTCTGCATACAAATTATATCAAGGAAAAATGTTATCTTATATACATTGCAGTATAAATGTCGCTCAATGCTTCAACTTGTCAGTTCTTTGATGATTATCGACCGTTATATTGAAGGCAAGAAATACATGTCTGAGGGCTGATGAGAACATTTATGGCAGATACAGAATCTTTAGAACATGTCGTGGATTTCAGATTTGTTGATAATTTTTCAGACTGTATGTTAGACTTGTGGAACTAGTGATAACTTCTTTATTCTACAGGAAACAAAATTTAGTCCAATGTGAGGGAAGGTCAGATTGCTTGACTTTTCGACAGGGTCCAGTACGTTTGCGTATTGACCTTTTTCATTGTCGTACATTATATTGAAGATCTGATAATTTAACTTTGAAGGTATATTTCAGAATACGTTCCTCAGATATCAAGACTATGTTGTAAGTGATATTCATTGGCGAATTTATATGTACTCTTGCGTTACGTCTACAACCAGTTGGGATAGATCCCGATGGTTTTCGCGGGATGCGAGGATTGTTTGTCATGTGTCTTGGCTTTATATATATTGCGTACCGTAGACCTAAAAATCTCAAAGACCATCTGTTACATGCCAGAGTATCTTCAAACAAAACCACATATTCAGGCACATGCCGTTGCAAAGAAAAGTGTTGCCTAATTTGCAATCATATGCCCGAGACTCTCCCTTTGCGTCTAAACAAAATTATCGCCAGTCATCAGTTCTGCACCAGACGCAAATTTTGAGCTAATATCTACCTAAGTAATTACATTTTGTATGACTTTTATTGTCTTTTATATTATTATTATTATTATTATTATTATTAGTAGTAGTAGTAGTAGTAGTAGTATAGTTCTTGTACATTATCCCGACACACTATTATCCTAACGTCTTTCCTTCAGAACCTACTTGCATAACTCTACCGTGTTATAATTTCTTTGCCAAATCTTTTATTCGCGTTCATCTCTCACCAGGCTGTGTTTCCTTCCTTCGTTCACGACTTACTGGTTCGCTATGTGACGGACACAATATGCGAGTTGTTTTATTTACCCCACTGACGAGGAACTTGTTTAACCCAGAACGTTAAAAAACCGTTTCGAATTTGAGCCGTTATCAATTTTTCTGAACAGAGAGAGAGAGAGAGAGAGAGAGAGAGAGAGGGAGAGAGAGAGAGAGAGAGAGAGTAGTGCGGTTGGAAACACCATGTGTTTAATCCGGCAGTAAAAGAACTGTTAAGATGTTTTATATAGATACTATTTAAATAACTATTACGGTTGTGACGAGATCTAGAATGAATCCATTCAGTCTTTCAGTCCTGGAAAATATTTGAAAATGGCTGAAAGAAGAAACCGAGATTATGTAAGTGAGATGCAAGTGTGAGTAACAGTTCGAATGAAAGTTCTTACTGTGAAGTTGTAGAAAACTCCAAATTTATTAATAGATTGGAATCGAATCAACTTTGTATTTTAAAGGATAATATTTTTCAGTGTGAACGTCAACGATATGCCCTATATTTTTATCTTTGCAGCATGCTTACATCAACTCAACAAATCCATATAGCGGACTTTGCCAGCGTTTTGTGTGTTACGATCCCAAAAGGAATGACTGCTATACAAAAATTGCCGGTGATCATACTCTTTGCGGCAATCACAAGGTTCGACTCTCTCTCTCTCTCTCTCTCTCTCTCTCTCTCTCTCTCTCTCTGTGAACAATCTTCTATTTATTTCGATTGCAGAATCCATGACATTTTAGTGGATATTCCTGAGTTTAGTTATAAGTTACGTGGACACAGACAAAAATTTGAAGTTAAAACTTTCTTCCCTTTTCGGCAGCATGAATCACATCAGCCATGTTGTGGGGTTTGGTAGGGTTGGGGAGGGGTGCTCCCAATATAAGATTTATATTACCATAGAAGTCCCACCCCGGGTTCGATTTTGTAGGGAGTGAAATTAGTAACAGAGAGAGGTAGGGCTCCGAGCCCCCAGTCAGCAATGCCGACAGTTAAAGTATTGAGAACACAAAAGGTGAAATTCAAAAGAATAACAATTTAAAACAATTCAATATTCAAATGATAATAATATCCCAATTACTCTTCTTCCTCGCGACTAAATGATAGCCTATTGCATTCTTTGATTGATAGTGTCAGATCGCTTTTTCACCTGTCCTAGTTTTCTACTCATCTGTATCTCTCCTATCCCGCCAGTTTCTTCTCTCCTTCCGACGTCCCTCCTAATTCCTTCTCCTTGACTGCTCCTTCTCCAATTCCTCCTCCTCGACTCCTTTTCCTCCTCCTCCTTGACTCTACTCTGTTCTCCGACTAGCCTTAGATTATTTCTCCACTAGTCTCTATTCTGTCTCTCTCACCTAGAGACTCGGGACTAAACCACACCGGAAGTCTGTCCCCTAAAAGCTTCCCGTGAAAACACAAGGACGTTAGCATATTTCCTTAGCCATCTTGTCTCACACTAAATCAACAATCATCAAATAAAGGCTTTCACATTTTTCGGTCACGTATTCGTGCACATCGAAATACCCATACGTTCTTGTATGGTAAACAACGTCGTAATAAAAGCACGGTATCAACTACTTATCATACAGGCATCAGTAAATTGCGTCACCTCGGTATATATATATATATATTCTTAATCTCATTATACTGAACAATAGCACAACAATCAGACGCATTTCTGTACATTCACTCCCACTAGTGTACATAAAAAATCAAATATCCATAGTAACTCATTTTACACACTGCAACCATTCTCCAAAGTTACAATTCAATTCAACAGTTGCAAAATCTAAAAATATCACATGAATAAATGCATTAGTTTACTACGAAGTAACCCAATAGCGAATTGCAATATTAATTCTAACCACGATCTAGCAATCTACATAATTCTTTACATAATCATGGCTCATTTCTCAAATACGCATGTAAATTAAACACTACAAAGGTAATTCTACGTACTAACGATTCTAGTAATAAAGTATACATACTGCACATAATTACAATTACAATGCCGTAATATTCTGCAACAATCGAGCAAATAACTCACTGGCCTTTACGAAGCTTTGACTTTCCTTAGAACTTCCTAAGTTTTCCCACCAATTTACGAGTGGATTTCCCGGAGTTATTGCTTTAACTTTCCAGCACGATATTTCACAATTACTGAAGTTTCTAGTCTAAATTACTCAATTAAATTCGGGTTGAAATGGTGACCACACCCTCTTTCAATTCCGATTGAATATCGATTCTACCCTGTTTTATTCAACTTAGCAGACAATGCTCCGGCCGTATGTCAACGTGGTGAAATTTACGACGCCTATAAGGGTCCTTTGTTCTTAAACAAAGCCTTCAACATTCACATGTGGTTTTTGACACCCAACAAAGCTGGCTCTCGTAACAATTACGAACAGGACCACTATAGCCGCAGGGTCTAATATATATACATGGCTTCTAACCAGTTCCTTTGTTCTTAACTTACGTAATCGCGGGCAGGCAACTTGACACATGTAGACAAAAAAAGACCTTCTATTTTACAGGCCACTCCCCCAGAGCAGCAGGGAAGTTCTACAGACCAGACTGCCAGACCAAAATAAAGCCTCCTACGAGAACTTTCTCCGTAGAAGCCTCAGATTTCAAAAATAAGCCTTCCCACGAAAATTAATTTGCGTAAATTCAACCCCGATTGCAATTTTTGTGTGCAAATTCCGATGATTCTGGACAAAGATTTTTTTGGGGGGGGAAATTTATTCCGTCGACGAAGTTTGCAAAGTTTGGCTGCGAGTCTCATGAATAAATTTGATCAAGACCGATTCGATATCTACTACGCGGATCGTGAAGATTAATCGTGATAAAACCGTGCGGTGTTGCCTGGGCGCGGCTGAAGAAATTTTTGAATTTGTTTATGTCCATATCGCCGTTGCACCAAGTCTGATGAATATTTCTCAACGTGTGAGTATCAACGCCATTGAAAACCGACAAAATATTACAATTGTCCCTAATTACCTTTGGAATTTGCGTATATCGCTGCGTCACGTAAATAACATCGGTGTTCTTGTGTCGGCCACGCGAAAATATCCTAGCCGGATTAGTTTGCTTATCCAGCATAACATCATCGAATACAACAAGATTATTAACATCGCCATCTAAATTTTCCACGGATGGAGTTTCATTGATGTCTGTGATGAATTCGATTGTGCCTTCGTCGGTATTGTCGCTAAATTCCTTTAGCACTTGATAACAACGCTGATCATCAACGGACGGTGCAACCAAATACAACTTATCCCATTTTAACCATCGCATTATCAAATTTAGCAACAACTGCGTCTTTCCAGAACCGGACGGGCCAATAATTATCATCCTAATCGAATTTGGTAACACCGCGTTGTGTTTCACCTGCTCGCGTCGCTTCGTGGCTGAAAAATCAATTACATTCATGTTACTAGAATACATGGATCTATATTGTGTTAAGTGTCGCACGCGCACAGCTACGATAAATCCAACCGAAATCGTCACACGCAATAACAGGAACGCAATTGCAGGAGAATGCGAAGTTTGTAAGACGCGCAAATTTAGATTTGTAAAAAAAAAAATAGAAGAACCGGAGGAGATATTACCGCCTCCATGAAAAATCTACCCGGGTTGCCCTGGGCGAAATATCCCGGAGAAAAGCATTTGCCAGGATACAATTACTGCGGACCCGGCACAAGGCTCGATATAAGACTCAACGATAATAATCAACCAAATCCCGGCGAAGATCCAGTAAACGCCATCGATAACGCGTGTTACTATCACGATCTTGCGTATCGTAGCGGGGATTTACAACAAAGACATCTAGCTGATATCAGGCTAATTCACGCAATAGACGCGATTCCTGACAAAAGTTTCAAAGAAAAATTGGCAACTTGGTTGATAAAAGGCGCGATGAAAGGTAAATTAGTACTCGGTGCTGGTAAATAATAATGGAGCAGATATATTATTCTCCGCGAGGTTTTTGGCGAGGAAAATCAGCAATAGCCAAACTCGCCAAGGCAGCAAAAGTAAAACAGTCCGTTGCTGAATCGTGGCTATCGAAACAGGCGGTCTGGCAAATTTATCTTCCTCCACCAAAGAAAATACCGTACGCGAGTTTCTCCGTCAGTGTCCCTAATGAAGTTCATCAGGCTGATCTCATGTTTCTTCCTCATGATACCGTTGACGGAGTCACATACAAATATGTCCTTACCATCATTGATATCGCTAGCAGATACAAGGAAGCGGAACCGTTATCGAATAAAACAGCAACAGAAATTTCAAAGGCATTTGAGAAAATTTACTCGCGATCTCCGCTGACCTGGCCGAAGCTTCTCCAGGTTGATCCAGGTCGAGAATTTCTCGGCGCGGTTACTTCATTGATGAAAAAGAATAATGTTAAAATCCGTCGCGGTATTGTAGGTGTTCATCGCAATCAAGCTATCGTTGAAAGATTCAACAAAACACTAGCGGAAAGATTATTCGGATATCAGTACGCGCGAGAATTCATCCAAGATAATCGATCTCATGATTGGGTAACAAGATTACCTCACGTGATTAACGCGTTAAATAACGAGACAACTCGAATAATAGCAATGAAACCCGCAATTGCGATTACAAGATCGAAAATACCCCTAAAGCGAGATTCCACAATTCCGCCTGTGCTAGGTAGCGTCACTGTCAGGTATTTATATAAAGAAGGCGAGGTCGAAGGAGGAAGAAAATGAGCAACCGATCCAAACTGGAGCGTAACAACACACAAAATATCAGCCGTAACAAGATCATCGGGAAGACCAGCAATTTATTTCCTAGATTCGCTAGCGCCACAACGCGGATTTACCAAGGAAGAATTACAAATAATACCGAAAGATACTCAACTACCGCCAGCGTCATTAATGTGAAACCGAATTCTACCTAACTGAGATAATTTTCTTACTCTTGACACAGCTAAATACACTAAATTTGACCAGGAAATTCTATCATCGACAATCCAAACTTGGCCATCCACGGTTAATCCCTGCGATGAGTGTATCGTTGTTGCGTATCCAAGTTTCCATGGCGATCTTTCTGCGTTTATCGCGTCATTAACAAGATTAATATCAACAAGAATAATATCGTTTAGTACCAAGATCTTTTCCTCTCCGCATGGTAAAGTAACACTAATATTTTGTTTCCTGGTATCAGCGGGCCTGTAACACAACGGCACCTGTAATGTTGGAAATTTCTCGCAATGAAGCTTGAATAACATATCCTGAATAACATCGCGAACAATTTTCCTACTAGCAACAATCAGATGATCGGGACGCCATGAATTTAGAAAAATATCCATCGGAGTCTCGTCGATTATTCTTCTCATCACATCGCATTGAATTTTATTCGGTTGTAATCGAATTATTTTCTTAAATTCAGTCAGTAAAATATCATCGGATCTATAATCGGCGTCGATCTCTTCATAATAGTCAACGAAGTTCCTGAGCCACTCATGAGGAGATTCACCATCAATAGGATCAGGCTGGCCATGATCTCCACACATTATCACGGCGGTATTTTTCTCCTCCAGCCATGTCAGGAACGATTTTAATACAACTAAATTTACTGTGCAAATTTCATCAAATATTATAATTCTGTTGATATATTTATTTCCCATACGAGCCGAATCCCATAATCCACCGCTGTATTTGAAATAACTATGATACGTACAAGAATCAACGCCGCGTTGCCTTATTTCTCGCGCTAATCTGTGAGTTGGAGTCAACACTATCATATCGGATTTCGCAAATAAATTTATCGCTCGCGTTGTTTTACCGCTACCACCAGGACCATTCATGTAAACGAATTTACTACGTGAAATCGGGTCAAATGCAGATGCAGCCTTTGATATTTCCTCGCATTTATCTTGATGAAATTTATCGCAATCTTCGACATCGGCGTCCTCACAGTAATCTAGGATATCCTCGTTTTTTATCCTCCAAGTGCCCCAAAAGCCATCGGCGATTAAATTTTCTAGCCTATACTGATATTTCTTATCGATATAAAACGAGTCCGTTGCGACCCTTACCGAGATATCAGAAAATTTGTTTATCATCGATAGTAAATTTATACTCACATAAGCGAGCATCGATGATCTCAAATGCGTATACTGCGCTGATTCTCCGTCGAGATAGCTAATTATGGTACCCAACTTTACTCCGTCAATGATAATATTCTCTCTGTTGCAGAATATCCCTCGCGATACCGTATCGGCAATAATAAAATCCATCTCGGCATCGTTGATAAACAATCTAGCGTGTCGGTGTTTATGATCAACGGATCCTCCTTGAGTAAATTTGCCAATTATTTTTCTTCCGATATCCTTCGCGTTTTCACAATCCGTCGGTAGCCACACCTTAGTTTGTTTTCTATACGATATAATCGCCTCGCTAACCGTCAACGATATTAACATTGACGAATCCAGCATATACCTCAACAACACCGTAGGGACCCAACGACGCTGCGATAAATGCCGACCAAACCAAATATAGCAAATTTTATGTAAATTTTCAGCAAACTCGAATGAAGTAACACAAGCGAATCCGGTCATGACAAAATCAGGCAACGGTCCGTTAATTGCTACCCTTGTCATTTCGTTGGTGGGATGGCCAAATTTAGCAAAATAATCCGCACAATCGCCGTATCCGAGGAAACTTCCAGGATAGCACGCGCTCATGTCAACGGATATCATGTCTTCGAAATAATATTTGGTATTCCACAATCCGCCATGGCCGTATTCGATACAGCTAAGTTGAATATCATTGAGAAATTCATTCCTTGTAGGTTTCCACGAGTTTCTTTCTCTGGCAGCGTGAGCAGCAACAGATGGAACAGTAAAACAATTCGTTAATAACTGATCAGGATTTGACGAATATTTCACCGCGATATTTTTCATAGATTCATGTAATTTTTCATCACGGTAAATATCTCCTCGCGGCAATATAAACTGATCATATTTTTCTTCGCTCGAGAATAACCAAACTGATATTGGATCAGATGCGGCTAATATTTTGATATATCGGAACATGGCATCGGAATTGTCTTTTGCGCCTTCCACGGGATAAAATTTAACAACCCGATCTCGCGGGAATATCATTACCGACTGCGACCACGCATGTGAATTATGATCAATAATTTCGATTGGTACTCCTCGTGATCTATACGGCGACGAATATAATATTTCTCCCGATAGCGTTTTCACGGTAATAGGAAATTTAAGTTTCTTACTCAACACAGCAACATCATCAATCGATGCGCCATCAACAACTGTCTTCGCCCACGCGTTAATTTTATCCAACCTCAACTGTGTCAGACCAGATCCACGACGAGCGTTTTTCATGTGCTCGATAACACGCTCAGCCACGCAGTTTATCATCGGAGATTCTTTCATCGCAGGTAGATTTTTCATGTCAGGATTATTATTTAGTCGATAAATTCCATAAACAACAGCGCTAGATGGGTACGCCCTAGCATAATAAGGACCATCGATTCCCAATAATAATCCTGGCTTCGAATTTTTATCAAGGATGACGTTTTTCTTACCGCCACGCACGGGATCTCGTTTATCGCGAATAATCCAAGTGTCGTCAGGCATTTGTGCAATAAATTTTATTCCAAAGATAAATCGTTCTTCCTTGTGTTCGAATTTTATGTGCTCGATTATCTTCTTGGCCCGTTTCAGATTCATCGTAGCATCAACAGAGTTAGTTTTCCAAGTCGACCAAGTGTGAATCGCCCCATCATCGAAAAATTCTTTTTTGGCGCGATCGACCTCAGGAATGATATATTCTGCCTCATCAAGATCAAATGTATCCATTATTATATTTTAGACAAATGTTTAAATTATATAATGCAATGCAAATGGATACCAATCGGATCAACAAAATCATGCGACAAATCCTGCAGAGGCGAATATTGTGGTGCTCACATATACGCGATTCGACGAGGCAGTAAAGGACCACAACGGTGTTTAGTTTGCCAAGTTGGCACTCGAGGAAAGACTCGATTGTGTTTATCCTGTGGAGGGAAAAATTATCGGGAATTGCTCAGATATTACAAAAAGAGATCCTCGTCGGTGATAACTTGTGAATAAGATTATATTAATCGATTCAAGGCAAATTACGATTTAGACAAACAGAATATTGTATATGGAACTGAAATCAACGATTCCTGCAATGAAAATCACACACGAGTATAGATCTCATCCAACCATCGAGGGATACGAAGCGTCGTCCGATGGTATCGTCAGAAATATCAAAACGAAGAAAAATGTTGGTAGGGTTAGCAATTCGGGTTATCTGCTAATGTTTGTGTTGGAAGAGTCGAATACCAAACCGGAAGTCTCAGCGAAGACACGTAGTTGATAAATTCTTTCGGTGGTGCTAATCCGTACGAGTCAAAATAAACGACTTCGCGAGGATTAATCGCGTAGGCAACCCAATGCGTGCCAGGGCCGGTATTTTCATCGAGATTTATTATTCCTGTCTCGGTAGGGTTTGGTTTTTCTGGTAGTTGATCTCGCATAAATACGCCTCTGAAAATTTTTTTTTTTTTTTCTTTGCTTCGTTGATTAGATCTAAATTTGATAGGGGCGTGTTAATCTTAGGCCGGATCCGTACAAGGGGGGTTGTCCTAGTCTTAGGCCGGATCCGTGATGATATTTTTTTTTACCGTATCGTCCTCCTGTAACTTTTTCTAATATTTTTTTAGCCCCGAATCCACCCAAGGCCGATACTGCGCCTGTTATTAATGGAGCCAGTAAAGGAAGAAGAAAAGGAAGAAATCCGCCTATTTTGACCATGTCTTTGATTGCGCCTATTGAGAGATTCAGATGAACGCCGGAATTCGCTGATTTGGCTCTGGTAAATCGTTCACGTTGACCTCTAGTTAGTGATAGTTTGTTAGGCCCACCGTGAATCTGATTGTTTTTCAAGGTTAATTTCAAACCGCTTCGCTTTGCTGTTGCTGATTGGAGCTTTTTTATCTGACCCGGGGTCAGAGTTACGCTGACGTGTTCGTATGGCATATTAATAATCGCTTAATCTAAATTTGGAATTTATCACATGTTCTCGACAGGAGCATCGATGACTCTCATTTTACCGCTGATTCCCTCCAAGATCATTGTTCTATCGCTGAGGATTACCGCGATGGCTCTTGCTGCTCCGGCTGTGTTAATTCTGGCTTTGAAAAGGATATCGACAACGGATTGTTTAACCAGGTCGAGATGCTCCAAGGAGAAGTAATAGATAGGATAAAGTTTATTAAAATCCAACTGTGATATTTGCAATCCGGTATCGATATTTTGATCGCGGCCCATGAAACTTAGCAATCGATGATACGCGCGAGCAGTCGAAAAATTTTCAAAATCGATGGCTATTTCCTCCGATGGTTCTTGCTGACCGTTTATTCTCAGTGAAACGTTTGTTGTTGCAAATTTGTCGAATATCATATGACTGTGAAGTTGATCGTATCTGTTTGCGGCTTGAAGAGCAACGAAGATATGCCTAGGTGCCGAAGCACCCTGTTGTGACGCAGTTCGCCAGGTAAATATTCCATTGATATTAACATCACAGGAGTCTGTCATCGTTGTCAACCAGGACATGACGGATTTTCCGCCTTGATTCATGAATGATAATAATTTTTCTTCCTCGATCATCGATGGAACTATCGCTGGCATCCACAAGGTAAATTTAGTTAGTAGTACTTTACCTTGATCAACAACAACAGCGTCTCTCCAGATGGCTTTGTCACTGCCAGCAGCGTCTCGAATGAAAGTTATCGTGTGTTTTGCTCCGTAAATAACTTTTCTGAAATGTCTGCAAAATCCAAAAATGTGAGATAACGGAATTGCACATGAGAATCTTCGTTCATCTCCCTTTAGCATAGCTCTCCGCGTGGCAAATCCAAGGTTATAATTATTATTGATGCCGAGCATTACATCAACGTTTGTGGCGGCAGCGCCAGCGGGAGATTGCGGTACACCGGTGGTATACTGGATATGATCAGCGCGATCAGTATTATCTTTGGCGAACATCATACTAGGGCCGGCTGATCTGGTAAAATCATCCGAGTATCTCGCTAGTCCTATTATCGTTGTTGCTATATCAACGTTGTCCGTGATTGATTCGATTTCTCTTCCATCGATCATGTAAGTGACACTCTTGAATAATGCCATAATGCCGTTATTGACAAATCCGACTTTAAAATCTGCTCCATAGTCGGTATTATCGTTTTTCTTAATTTTCCCAACAACTTCGATATATGCCTCAGATGGAAGAAAATATCTTGTTGTATCGTGAACTTGAATTTCCAAGCGATTAGGTGTATTTGGGTCAACTGCATCGTACGAGAAATACTGGAAATCCCGCACGGATATGTCTCTGCCTACAGGCTCGTCCATGTCGAACACTTCATTTGACACTTGTGCGAACATTTATTATTAAGAATATCATCTAAAACGAAGACCACTACCTGAAATGAAGCTTGTATTTGCAACTTCATTTGCGAGATTTGTATTTGCAACTTCCTTTGCTAGATTTGTCTTAGCAACTTCCTTTACTAGATTTGTCTTAGCAACTTCCTGCGCTAGATCGTTTATTTTTTTATTTGCCGCGTCGTTTATGACTTTACTGATCTCGGGTGGCATTTCTCTGGTGCTGGGTAATTTGACGGGTTGTTTTTTACGCATTAAATTTAATATTTTACTTTTGACAGTATTGAAGCCTTTACTGGCCAAATTACCGATACCAGAAATGGCAGTCTCGCCGATCTTTCCTATTGCTTTTGACGCGAATTGTTTGATCGTGGGTCCGATTTTAGGTATTACTCGCGTAACGAGACTTCCAATGATATCGCCGAATCCATTGCCGTGTATATATTTGTACACGGGTAATCTAGAGTTTACTATGCGGACCTGTTTGGGTCTGCGTTGATGTTTGTGAACAATCATGTTATTTCAATTGTGTTGTTTTAATCGATGAGTTCATCAACGAGTTCTTTGTAAATGTGAGAATTAATGACACCACCGCGGAATAACCGCTGACAAATATCTGAGGCTTCGTTGATTACTTCGCGAGAGTTATTTCCGGCTCGTTTTCCTCCGATTAATACCTCGAGGCGAGACACGTCGTTGACAACGCTGTCAGGGCAAATGGTATATCCGCTACCTGTTTTTGGTTCTGGTGTTGATGGTTCGCTAAACCACTCCGATAACACGTCCTCCTCTTCCTCTTCTTTTTCTTTTTCTTCTTCATTTTTTTGTATTATTTTTTTGATAAAATCTTGGTAACCCGGGTCATCAAGATTGATGGATTTTTTCTTTGAAGCAAAATATACCGCGGGAACCCAACTTTCTTTAGTAAATTTATTAACGCGTCCCGACTTCAAATATTTACCTCTTTCATCGAAGCCAAATCTGGCAATATCGATTAAAATATCCTCGCCTTTGTTGAAAAAATCGGAGGAACTTTCGTCGAAATGTGTGCGTGGAAAAGTTCCTGAGATATTGGTTCCCTTATCTGTTGGAGGAAGTATCTGAGATGTATCAGAGGATTTTATTTGGGGTATTTTCTTTGGTTTCGAAGATTCAGGTTTTTCTTCCACCCTCTTAGGTTGACTCATTTTATGCGTGAATCTATCCCGTGCTGATTTACGAAATTCATTAAAAATCGCGTCGCCCTTAGGTATCCTGGATAAATTAAATCTAGCTCGGTATAGATTTCTGATCCAAGATTCTCGCGTTTTAATTTTATCTAATCCATCCTTCGTTAAAAACTTGTGCCTAACATTAAATGAATCTTCAGCAAATGCGCCAAGTTCAATAAGATCATTACCAGATAATTTAAATTGCTTTTCCATTGTTGTCCAACCATCATCAGTAAATTTATCTTTTATTAATTCCCGAGACTCTCTACTGCTTTCCTCTTCTTCTTCTTCCTCTTCTTCTTGCTCTGGTTGTTCTTGAGGCAATTGTGATTGTTCTTGCTGCAATTGTTCTCGCAGCGCTTGTGTTTGTGCTCGTACTTGTGCTTTTGTTCGCGCCTGCTGTATTTGTCCTTGTAGTTTTTGTGCTTGTGCTCGCACTCGTGCTTGTGCTTTTTCTTGACGCGTTTGTGTTTGTTCTTGATGAATTTGCTCAAGCTGACCCGGAACCGCTCTAGTGTGTTCCTCAATATCTCTCGTCATGGGAATAAGCCCCTTCTTCCTAAGTTCCTTATCTTTCTTTTCATCACCGTATGCGACTTGTTCAATTGCTCCAGTGACTGGACTCAACAATTTCGACGATATCTCACCGAGATGATATTGCGAGTCTTCGTAATCACGAACTTTTTTCTTAAATAATTGCTTTGCCGGGATAAGTTTCTTTACTGCCGCTAACTCTTCTCGCGCTAATCTGGCAGAATGAGGCTCTCCAACTCTACTAGCTTTCCGACTCATATTATTTTCAACTATATTGTTTTAATGCGAGGTAAAATTAGGATTAGCAGCCAAATCTTGACAAACTTCGTCGACGGAATAAATCCCCCCCCCCCTAAAATCTTTGTCCAGAATCATCGGAATTTGCACACAAAAATTGCAATCGGGGTTGAATTTACGCAAATTAATTTTCGTGGGAAGGCTTATTTTTGAAATCTGAGGCTTCTACGGAGAAAGTTCTCGTAGGAGGCTTTATTTTGGTCTGGCAGTCTGGTCTGTAGAACTTCCCTGCTGCTCCCCCAGCGACAAGATCGAGCTAGACGAAAATCTAAAGTAACAACAACAGTAGTAAAAAAGACAAATCCATCATGGATAATAATAATAATAATAATAATAATAATAATAATAATAATAATAAAGTGATATAAAAAGTGTAGAAAAACTTGAATGTTTATGATTATAAACCATTCTAGAAGTTGCAGACAAAATGCTATAAAGTCCCTGCTTTTTTCCCATATTTAAACTAGACTGTTCAGTTAAAATTATGCCATGATAATTTTTCACTATCAGGTTCTTACTCTCAGTAAAATTTAAAACATTTTGTTTAACACTCACGTTTTATCATGTTGCAGTGGTGTGTGCTTGGGCAGTGCCTGCCCGATCCTCATGCGAGTGCAGCTATCGGTAAATACTGTAAACCCTAAATGCAGTCACGTTGTACCAACTACACTTACTTCAGCTATTCAACACGGCATATCATCATACGTTTTACTAAGTATTACAGTTTATCCAGCTCTCCAAGGGGACGGGATAGTAAAGAGAGAGGCATCGAGTGAAAAGAGAGTGCAAGGGCTCTAAATCTTGTACACTCTTTCTGTCTGACTTCTCACAAGATTTGGTAGATATTAATATATTATAGTGTCAATGAAATTCATGCTATGTACATTTAATATTTCGACCGTTCCAGTGGTCTATTGGTTAGAGCGTCCGCCTCGGATACGGGTGGTCGTGGGTTCGATCCCCAGCCGAGTCATACCAAGGACTTACAAAAATGCTACTAACAGCTGCCTAGCTTGGTGCTCAGCATTAAGAAGTTAGTGTTAGGACTGGTCGGCCTGGTGTCAGGATAATGTGACTGGGGGGACATCATGCTACATGTCTGCGTCATGATGCCCCAGTGCTAGACATCACTATAAACTGTCACATTGCAGACATCCTAGCGATATGACTGAAAAATTGTTAAAATTCCAAAATACACACACACACACACACACACACACACACACATTTAATATTTCACTCTTCTTACAACCACAAGGGAGAGAGAAAAAAATTATATCCATCCCTCTTGCAGATGGCTGCCACATGCAAAAAACAACTATACTGTGTCAAAAATATTTACCCAGACGTTTAAGAGATGCAGTGGAAGATAGACCAGTGGCCGGACAGACGGAGGATATCGTATTATTCCAAAGTCTTAACGTTAACTAAAATGTCTAAGTACTGGGACAATCGAATTACATAATAACTGTTCCTTATGGATAATAAATATCTTTCCGATCATCTGCATGGCTAACCATACAAAAACAGAAAATTTGGGATGGCCTAGAGAGGAGAGCGTCTATTGCTTATTTCTTCGTCTATCGATATATCTAACAGGAACACCTAGCAACACATAACATTCTCTCATGTAGTTTCCAGCGAGACAGTACTTGATAGGTCGCTCTGTCTTTTATGGTCAATACTATTTATATAAATCACATTTCATGAAAGAATTTCTGTTGATATATCATTATAACGTTTCTTCACTGAGTACGCATACTACTACTACTACTACTACTAAATACTCTTCTGTTTCACAGGGTGGAAGTCGACAAGAATGTGTTTTAGTGTCAGTGGACACTGGCGGTGCCACTTAAAGCTGAAATAAAATAAAATATTACGATTAAAGAATGCAAGCTATAACACGAGAGAGAGAGAGAGAGAGAGAGAGAGCGAGAAAGAGAAAGAGACAGACACAAGTTATATGAATGAATTAATCTTTCAATATATATATATATATATATATATATATATATATATATATATATATATATATATATATATTCAAATCAAAATACAGGGATTGACAGAAGACCATAATTAAGAATGGTAAATAATTGCTTCAAGCGAGCTATCATTCTCTTATTAACATACAACTGACAAATAATAGGAATCCACGAGGGAGTAGTTTGCTCAATGCCCAAAGAGGAAACCAAAATTATCATTTTTGATCACTATTTCAGATAGTCATGGAACATTAAAATTTGTTAATTATTGTGTGTCAGCAGTTACTCTATAACATTCTTTATTATCCCACTGCAGCTACTTTGTAAAATTCTAAATTATCCCACTGTAGTTACTCTAAAACATTCTATAGTATCCGACAGCAAAAACTATGTAATCTTCTACATTATCCCACTGCAAGTAATCTGTAAAATCCTATATTAACCCACTGCAAATCCTCTGTAAAATTCTATATTATCCCACTACAGTTACTCTTTAACATCCTATATTATCCTAGTAGTTACTCTATGTACCTTTTTATTATATGGTTTCTTTTGTCTCCGTTAACTTTACACTGTGACAATCGTTCAGTATTTTACGATACTGAACACCTTGATATTGCACGCACGTGCACAACACGTGTGCCTAAAATATTGTAGTGTATTAGGAACTACTTTGTGACCAATCCGTGCTCACTCGTGTAGTAGTCGCTTTAGGGTTTGGTTGACTAAATTTGTCTGCAAATGAACGACAACATCTGTTTCGTCCATTTGAAAGTATAGATGATAAAGTTAACGATGTGGACGATTTCTCTGAGTCAGAAACGAACTTTCAAACAAGCACACGAATGAACGTGACATTCACAATGTCAACAATAAACGTGACAGACGCAGTAATTGGAAATACTGTTCTCATCATTGAAACGCTTACTTAGGAGAAATATTGGTACATTTTCGCAAATAGAATGGTTCAGACTTGACCAGTGTTCTCTAGGGTCTGTAAAAGTATAGCATTGAAAAGCATCTTGAGGCCAAGGACAATCGCATCAATCAGAGACGTAACATTTTACAAGTCTGTCAAAATACTAGATTTGACAAAAAAGTGAACCTGAAGGTTTTGGTAGGACACTAATAACATCAGAACCAATAATCCAAGACGAAGAAAAAAGTGGACTGTCACACAAAACACCTGCTTTGCAAACTTCCCCGTGTAACTCTTCTGATACAGTGTTTTAGGCTAGTGATAGAAGACACACTGTATGATACACTTCATTGCTGTGGTCTCTCCAAGAGCGTTGTTGTGGGGTTTAACGCCATTTTTCAGCATACGATAGGCTATACATGGCGGCCAGTATTAATGGTGGAGGAAGAACCCGGGAAAACCCCGGGAAGAACCACCGACCCACGAGAAGCTACTGGCAAGCTTTCTCACATACCCACATTGACTGAATCTGAGACTCGAACCGGCGCAGATAGAGGTGAGATGGCAGTGATCCGTAACGGAGAGCGCTTTAGACCACTCGGCCACTCGGGGCCCCCTCTCCAAGAGCGAGATGCAATTGACAGGACATAACCATATGTCTTCCATAGCCGGTAATAAGAATAGTAATAAATATACTTACATTTATTCATCTTGAATTTCCTCAAAATGTATATTTTTTAAGTTTGTAAATCCGAATGTCATGTCCTGGAAACCTGATACACACCGAAACTGTACTAGAATTTCGAGTACATTTCCAGCGGATATCCATTCTCGTTACTGCACTAAACTGACCCAGTAATTCAGTCGATAATAATCAGTAAAGCAGAATTTAACTGGATCAACACAAAAGCAAATTCCATCCATTACAGACCAAATGGAAAAGTTCTAACAATGGGGATTCATTCACAATGTGACTCAAAATGTCAATTTTAAGTAGACCAAAACGACAATTCTTTTTTAAACTATTGCCGAACGCGCGACGAACTTCAAAGGTCGCTAGGTTGTGTTATGTGCGCATTAATATTGTTATTATTTATTGATGAATCTACATTTGTGTATTTGTTTTGGAATGCAGCATAATTTGAATTACTTTGCTTCTTGTAGTGTATTATTTATAATTAAGCCTTAGGTAGAATTAGAAAATGAGTATATAATAAAAAAATTACTGCATTTGTAAGAGAAAAGATGGATTCCACAGATCCGAAAAACTCGTTCGTATTTTCCCATACAAATACAGTAACATATAAATATTATTCCAGTGCAGATACTCTGTACAATTCTATATTATCTCACTGCAGTTACTTTATAACTTTCAATATTATCCCACTGCAAATACTTTTAAAATCCTGTATTATCCCACTGCAGTTACTATATAACATTCAGCATTATCCCACCGTAAATACTTAACAAAAATCTGTATGATCCCACTACAATTACTCTGTAAAATTCTGTATTATCTCACTGTCCGTACTCTGTAAAATTTAATATTATCTCACTGCAAGCATTCTGTAAATATATAATCCAATATTATGCTATTGACTGACCTCTGTGATTATAGTTACAAGGAAATATTCGTTAGAACATTTACCTTGACGGTACTGTGTTAGTTTGCCTTTTACGAGCGTAAACTGATCATGGGATTGATGTTCATAATTTATGGACATGTTTCATTGCCAAGAAACGTAACCTGACAGGACAAGCGTTACACTAAATTACGAATACAACGCCCTCACTACTGACATTTCATCCAGGTTTCATCAATACATCCAGATTACAGTAAATTCCGAAGTAGACAACATTAACATGGTCTAACACGTTGAGAGAAACTAGATTTTATGTATCTATACAGTTTACGAAATGAACGTAATTTTAGTGTTCGTACACATTGTTTCATCTATGGAAGAGGATGTCTAGAAGACCACGTGCAACTGTAACTGTAACTGTAATTGGTAACTGTGTGAAGATCTCATAATCAGATGACATAATAATGATAAATGCTTGCAATTTACATTTCCATATAGAAAGGTTAGGTAGAATATACTTCAATGGTACATCCAGTTGTGGTCAATTGTGTTGTCATTGGTTTAATGTCATTTCCTGCTAGTTGTATGCTACATATGGCGGCCAGTAAACCTGGTGGAGGAAGCAACCCGAA
The DNA here is from genome assembly GCA_028554795.2 of Sinohyriopsis cumingii. Taxonomy (NCBI): domain Eukaryota; kingdom Metazoa; phylum Mollusca; class Bivalvia; order Unionida; family Unionidae; genus Sinohyriopsis; species Sinohyriopsis cumingii. Next base: position 117,127,488 of record CM068831.1, read on the forward strand.
AAAAAAAAAAAAAAAAAAAAACACGGGAAGAATCACTCTCTCACCGGTAGCTACTGACCCGTCCACTTTTATTTCGAACAATATAATTGCATTGGAATAAAATAGTTTCCCTGACAAATTGATGAATATAATTCATTGCAAGATACATGTATGTGTGCATGTAATAACATCTAGAATAGATCGGCAAAGAAAGAATGGTAGTCTTTAACAAGATTTTGACTGATTGTGAAAGGTTGATTATGTATGACTATCGTGATCATGCAAAATAAATGATTGTTTAAACACTGACAGAAATGATGACGTATCTTTTTGCAGAGGATTGTTTATATGGTGATGTCGCTGGAGTCGTATACAAAGGTCAAACATGTGCCGATTACATCAGTGACCAACCCGCTTTCTATTGTTCTGAAGCATTCTATAGAAGTCAGTGTTGTCAGTCATGCGCAAAACTGGTCACAAACATTCCAGGTATATATATTTATGTGTGTATCCATGTCTGAGTGAATGTTTGTGTATGTATGCACACATGTGTCTCCATTTGTTCCTTGGACAGAACACTAACATGTTTCGCCATTTTAGTCATATTTAGATCAACGGTTTATTAACATGAAATAAATGCAAACTACGTGGGACTTAGGACTTTGCTAGAGCAAGCGTTGTCTACACGTCTCTTTGAACGAATCTTCCCATACAATGAACATTTAACTCGAGGAGATTACAATGCGTTCACTGAAGCTTCATATAGATCTTGCAATGTTTTTATTGATATGAATCCCCAGAGTGATTTTTTATGTATGTTTATATTACGTGCTTGTCTTTCTTGAAGAAAAACGTTCTGATCCGTGATCGTCTTTTGGGTGTCTGTGGCTTTTATCTGGCATGTCTCAGGCCATTTTCGAAATTTGAAGCAGGATCTGTAGCAGGTGGGGTCGGATGCTGGAAACATTCCTTAATGTTAAGCAATATTTCATCTGACGGCATTTCATAGTTCTGTTTGTTCTGTTTCAAAATGAAATAAGTGTTGTCTATCAAATGCACCATACTTCCCATTTAACTTATCTAACACCACTGATGACATGGCAAAAGGGGTAATCAAGAAACGTTTCTTCACTTTCCTTGTTTGTATCGCGCAAATCGAAACCGACGGCGTGACTGAGAACTGGCAATAATAACTGAGATATATTGATAACACTTGAAACAGACAGAATGCGTTGGATTTGTTAAAATGGTGAGTCGTATTTCACAACATATATTTCACTTCTTCGAATAGTTTTGTTTTTCAGTTAGCTAAAGAAATTTCTCACAGTCGTATATACTAAAAAAGTGATATCGTTCTATTTCGCGTATTTGTTGCTCGTTCAGCAGAGGGGCACTGACTATAATAGGTCACTAGGTTAGTGCACTTAAATGCTTCGTCATGTTAACGTCTTTAACTCTGGAGAAGACAGTTTCTTATTACTAAAGATATGTACAATGTTTGGGATCTAGGACTTTTCTGAAGCAACTCCTCTGACACAACAATCGCCACTAATTGTGTTATAATAACATAATTAATGCCGAGGTATTTACAAATTTCGAACCGTTGCCGATATTGTCCGTATTCCTTAGATAATTATTTTCGAAATAGCTTTCATATTTTGCATTTCTATGTTCTCATATTTGAAATATATCCCTTTATTTTCATATGTAGATGTAGAAGAATTCCTATCATGCCATGCGATGCCTGATTACTTGGGCTGATAGTGTGTGCCTACACACATCTGTTATACACGCAGCTAGAAGGACAACCACACTGTGAGCTAGAAGAAATAAATATAAACTATTACATTTGAAACAAGGGAGGTATTTTCTGCTAAAGAAATATGACTCAAAGTAATGGATCGTTCGTGATCTTGAATGTTCAGTACATACCATTTTTGACATTTTGTAGAAAATATTACCTATCTAGTACCTGACCAGTTTCGATTCAGCATTGAGTTACAGGAATTTGCCACTGTTGTGCAGATAGTAACCTTAAATAACTTCATCGAGGCGCGATGAGTATCGAGTCAACTTTATTTAAATAATTATGTAATAATAATTAAATAACTAGAGAATCAGTTTTAGAATTTGTTTATTTAGTGAAAATTTAATCTCTTCAAGGATAATTCATATTTTGCCGAAGAAGATTTAAAGTTGATTTAAATTTTGCAGGTTGTCCGTACGGAGACACCGTTAGCTCTTCTATATGTTTGTCAACGGTACCAAGAATGTGCTATAGCAGACGCTATGCACTTATGTGCTGTAAAACCTGCCATGACCTTGAATCTGCTGACCCAGGTAAACCGCCGTTATATTTATAAAGATAATAAACAAATACTAGTTCTTTGTGTACTGACACGAAAACATGTAGCATAGAGAAAGCACACTTAAAGGTTCGATACGCTACAAGCAACTCGCTCAATTGATGCTGGGCCTTTTGCTCGTTTCACGTAACATATGCGGACTGCAACTCTCGATCACGAGTTACATTGCTGCACGCTTTGGTTCAACAACTGAATTTTGTGCAAACTATGAACTTTGTAGGTGTTTGGTAATACAGAAATTTAAGCTTTCTTACTGGACAAACCACATGTAAACTAATGAAAAAGGAGATTAAAGTACACCACTTGCGATGGCTCGACAAGCCATGAATTTCAGTAGATGGTATTCTCGTTTGAACGTTAGCAAGTAAATAAAGAGAAGCATCTAACCTAGGTTAGTTAGTACGGGTATCAATTCATATCACACTGCTCACATAAGTTCCAAAAGTACAACCTTTTAATGTTATATGTCAGTGCAGACATTCGGTTGGAAGAGGTAACTAGAAGAAGTATAATGAATGTCAGTCACAGCAAATAACAGATGCTTTGCTACATAGGACATTTTTAAGTATCTATATAGCATTAATGCGGTTGATTCTTAAGCTATACAAATATCGAAGGTAAATAGCAAACATTACCATTAATGCAGTCCTCATATAACATGTAGTATCCTTACTATTTGTGAAATTTGCAAAACAAATAGGAAAGATAAACGAGGAAGCTCAGTAAACTGGAACTGCATTGATGATGAGTTTTGTTCTTGGTTTTAAAATATAGATATATAATCCACTCCCAACATAATCCTAAATTTGCCCGTATAACGTAAAGTGTTTAATTGCATATGATTACAAAAGAAGTTTAACATATATATTGAACGTGTCTACAAATAGTCTCATATAAGTATGCAGTATAGATGAAGATTTTATTCATTCTTTCATCTCTCCTGGCCACTGATTCTAAATATACATAAAACTGCTCTAACCATACCTCACCCAATGGATCTGATTGACATTCTAATAGATTGTACAGAATCATATTCTAAATTTTAATGCATAGTCGGAACCGTGGGTGAAGAGTAAAGTTATATTGCATACGTACTTAGGCACAAATGTCACGAGAGGTATAATTCCACAATCCCCTACCATCTTTGAAAAATAGGGACATCGTAATACAAAATGCAGAGCGGGTGATTAAATAATATGGAACACATGGATATGCCAAAAAGTATCACAATCATAGTTGTTACGTGTCTATGCTCTTAAAATAAGTATAAAAAAGACAAGTTTTGTAAAATTTAACAAATAATTTACTACCCGAGAATACAAATTGAAAATGAGAAAAAAGAACTTATGGTATTGCGAATTATATCCCAAAACAATAATAGAATATAGACACAAGTCATAATAATAAAAAGTCCTGAATAAAACTCAGTTCAAGTCCCGAAGAGAACCAAAATTGAAGGCGACGACGTGTCTGTTATAGCATATAAAGTGCTAACGTGTCAACAGTCTCTTGTTGAATCACAGAAGTATTATTCCAGGTTTGAATTCAGTATAAATTCCAATGAATGCCTATCCAAGAATTTTATGAGAGCATTTTTGTATTTCTAGAAAAAATAATCACTTGAATTCAATAATTTGAAGAAAATAAAATTCAGCCCAAGCTGATCACAACATAATACAACTAGAAGGTGTTGGATGTTGAATCACGAGTTCTTCTAGTTTACCTGAACAATATCCACGATAATAAGCTCATACCAATAGAGAATAATAAAGATATTATTAGTTGTTTACATAAATGAAATTAAAAAAATTCAGTCAGGTCAAGTAGAAATGAACTCAGGTTTGGATACGGTCAAGTTCAACATACAATGTTACATAACAAGGGCATGTAATACAATAAAAAATTAAGGAATTCTTAGATTTGTGTGATTACTTGTGTGATTATTGAAATTCGGCGCAACGGAAATATCCTGAGCCCGAAATAATCAGCCAATTACTGGGAGAAAACGTCACGGAGTGAAGTGCAAGTGAGTTTCCAAGATGCCATGGCTCACTAGTAGTGAATTCCGGCCAAAACCGAATAAATGTCCCTGTCGTAAGATAGTCCATATTAAAATCTAGTGGTGTAAATTGGTGGTGTGACTGCAGTGGCAGTATTTACGGTAGGAAACCGGTAAATTACACGAAGGAATAAATAAGAAGGGATTTGGCAGATACCGATTATGTCTCCATGGGGGCAAATATGGTGTAGTTATATTGGCGAAATGTGCCTGGAAAACATACATTGACTGGCCTAAGGTGGCGGAGTTAAAATAGTTCCCAGTGTTAGGGGATACTTCTAAGGCGTGAAAGTTTGGCGGTACGGAAACATGATGAAGATAAGCCATGCAGATGTGCGGTTGATATATATTTGGCAGTTTGTTTTATCTGTGGTCTTGCATTAATTAGAGTAAAATTTAGGTATAGAATGGACACGTCGGGCTTTCGAATATACAACTGAAGTTGTATGGAAGTCTTTCGAAAGTTGCTGTAAACTTATGACTTCTAGCGAGAATCGCGCCAGGGTTTGACAACCGCTCGGTCAAGTAAGGACCCTTGTCTTGTAACAATAACATAGTGAAGCATTATGAATAGTAAAGCGACACAGAATAACCTGACGCAAATATAATCACCACAGGTTTTAACGACACGACCGGATTTAGGACATTTGAAGTCATAATACCTAAATGTAAAGAATTTTATCATCAAAGGTTAGTTAAGAGCTTAAACTGCAGTCTAGAGTCCAGCAATATGATCCAATGAAATTTAAGCCTGACTAAAATACAACCAACCAGAGACCCCAGGTGACCGAGTAGTCTAAGTTAGATCGCCTTTACCAATAATTGGCATCTCACAACTGACCGCATGGAGTAGTCATATGGGGCACTTGGGTGTCAAATGTGAATTAATATTAATCAAACGATTTTATATTTTATTTGACACGTGCGTATCAAACGGGAATTAAAATGAATATGACACATGGGGATCAAACGAGAAATTAACATGGGGAGACACTTGGAGCTCAAAAGTGTTTATAGGATCAAATGGTAACAATGTTACAAGTGGCTAACCTCAATTGACTGGTGACTTAGTAACCGTGTTCGAATTGACCTCAATACGCGCCACTCTAGGTAAGTATCAGGAAAACTATATTAAATGTGTCCATAGGCTTAATATGCGGGGACACTTTGGGGTAAAGCTTAGCTGTTATGTTAGCCTCAAGTTTAAGAGAAGGAGATGAAATCTAACAAGCATACTCTTATACGCTACATAAATCGTTAAACCCCCATACACACATTGTTCGAAACATCTTGTGGTAGATTAGAGCTTAAGAAGAGATGAAAACTCAAAAAATACTCTCTCATACCACCTATTACAACAAACACACTATACACAAACTCTTATACTCATTGTCTAGTCTTCACATACCAAGTATCAGAACTAACAGTCAAGGATCGAAAATAAAAGACATGTAATCCAAAAAACATACTGTCAAGTACACCAACTTTACGATCGAAAATTCCAAACGTAATCCAAATGCCATGGGCGGTGCTCAAAATCCCACACCGACCACAAGAAGAAATTAGTATTCTGTAAATAAAGGAGAAGAAATAGCACATAAATGCTACCCATCACATCATCAATACAGCGCCTTTAAAATCCACCCTGTCCAAAACCCCTGTACCCCATCATTCAATGTTGTGTGCGAGTACGTGAGTGTTCATCCAAACTTTAAACATCAAGACAAACAGGCATTTACGTTTTCTTTCAGGTACATTCTCTCTTTTGGAATCACAACAAACATTTCACAACACATCAAAAAGTCTGTATTCTTATTCTTTCACTCTTCCTCTCCTTTTGAATTTATTCACCGATACGATTTATTCCGCATTTCACTTACACTTTTAGTATTCTGGATGTTGTTACTATTAATGACGGGAATAGCTTCTCCATTTTCTGAAAACCTCTCCTTTTCTACTTCCATTTGCGTCTTTTGTTTCTTATTTGTTTTTCTTAGGGCACTCAGAACGCCAATGGACTTTCTCCTGCCAATGATAACATGTATATTCACCATTGTCTCTCGTTTCACCTATTTCTTCTTGGCTTTTAACGTTGTAGGTATTGTAGAGCCCAATATCCTTTCTCCTGAACGTTGTAGCAAGTATCTTGAATGTATCTCGAGAGGAGTAGTAGTCCGCTGTCTTCCCTGCTCTATACTTTCGTATTATGCTTTCTAAAGTTCTGATCACAACAGCAGCTTGTGTGCTAAATCTCTTATAAGAAGGCTGATCTGTGTTGTCTATTCCATCTTCACTGCTTGAGAGTTCAATTAATGTTATGACTCAAAGACAACTAGAGCTATATATACAGGGGTCAGCTGCATGTAGAACCTAGTCAAAGGAAATTTTGCAATCAAGATGAACGTTCGCACGATTTCAGTGAGAAAGAAGAGGAAGGTGAGAGGCAACGAAGAGACATATTGCCTCACACACGAGAGGAAGTGATGGCTTAACTCTTTTACCGCGATTTTGAAGACGACACGAGTGAGCCTGAATCAACACTATTGAAGTCTGCCCCCAAGACTAAGAGAGCTAACCGCAAACGAAAGTCAGTGAGTAGCTTCCTAAAATTATTAGCACGTTCGAGAGACACAAAAGTGCACTTCTAGAATGTTTAGAATAATGGCTTACATGTACACGGTGAAATGTAAAGCTTTTAAGTCTGATTTGCCACCCGAAAAAGAAGGTTTAATGGCCGATTTGTGGGATTCCTAGTTAGAGACACAGAAACTACAATGCCAATCCAAAGAAGACGATCGTTTGAGATCCTCCATTCATCACGTCGGTATGATGTGACCCATCTGGATCGAGTTAGCACTCAGGCAGAATTGACACCCTCCAAAGTGATCGAAAAAATTCAACGAGTTCAGTAATCCAATGATGAGTTTCAGATCACCGATGGAAAAGCTAAACTTGACATAACCCACGTTTCCCGTCGAGAAAGAAACGGACGCAGAAAAATTGGTATTGGTGGATGCCATCTGCACTACCAAACGCAGCATCGTCCAAACAAAAATTCCCAGGACTACATGTCGTTAGTCTGGGCCACTGCCGTGAGTAGAACGTATGAAAAGAAGAGGGAAGCCACGAAACAGTTCGTTATCAACACCATCCACAATAATTAGAACGTTGATTATGCAGGAGGTCATGCTCTGTGGGCTTTTCATTTCACACCTGATCAAGGCAGCGACGAGAGCCATATCCGCCCTATAAAATCAGTCAAACTGCGCGTGGAGCTTCAGTTGGCTACAGCTCTAGCCAACACGGAGAACGTGATCTTGCATACAGAATGTGATAATACTCTGGAAGTCACCAGTTTTAGAGAACTGATTCTGGACTATTTGTCTAGATTATTGGAAGCTATGTAAGAATACAAACCATCTTTTGAATGTGGAGCATCTCTGGAGATGGGAGGCGATGGTGTCTTTGAGCCAGCACAAGAAGAAGTAAAACAACCTACATAAGAAAAAGTCAAAGACAAATTCATGAAGCTGAGGTGCCATCACGAAACAAGAAAAAGTTTTAGACTCTTGTTTTGCTAGAAACCTTGCAGAACAAATTAGAGGTCTCATACTTGGCAAATGTACATTACCATGGGGCGAAAATTTGAAACTGAAGATGCTGACCCAAGAAAATAAGTTAGAAAAGTATCTGGATACGGCTTGGAATCTCGTCTGGAAATGGTATAAGAATTGCATAAAGATCCCTACACTCCACTGAATTGTCTGGAGATCCAACGCATCGAAGTTTTCTTTAGACAGAGTATAGAGACATGGCGTCGTTGTGAATCAGCTTTCTTGACAGATATTGACAAGGAAAAAGTCAAGAGTGAATTGATAACTCTTAATTGTTTTGTTATTCCATATGATCCAATAAACAATAATTACAAGTGAATAGAATCGATACCTGGGAACTTCATTAAAGTCTGTCGCACAGTGGTTACACTGTTTCTTGGAATCCTTTAGTGTGCTAAGGATGAATTTCCTCATCGTATACCTGAAGATAATCCAGCCTATCTCATTAACACATGCGACATTTATCAACTAGGAACCCAATGGGTAGCCGTCTACTTTCATGACGATCACGATGTGGACTATTTTGATTCTTAAGGATCATCGTCTTTGGAAGGTGCTATCATTGTCTGTATGAGACGAAATGCAAAATCGACTCGATTCAACAAAGCGAAATTACATGGAACAAATGCCATGGTCTGTGGACAATAGCGTGTGCATTTTCTTCATCAATGCAGTCTAGTATAACCCTGAGAACATTTAGCGACTATTTTTGCCGTAAGTGTTAAAACCGATGATAAGTTAATATGATGATTTCGTGAGGATGATGGTTCTTGTTTGTATTCAGCTAGGAAACGTAGCGTACATCAATATAAAAATGACCTAGATAGGTAAAGTAAAATTTTACTCCACAAAGATGTCAGCCTTGTAAATATGTTTCCATTTGGAATTGTTGACTTGATGATTTGTATTTTATGTATGATAAGCTTTTACTTGAAATTAAATATGTTTTTTAAATGGTGTTCTGTTTATTAATTGAAACTGTATGAATATATGCTATTTCATCTCTCTCTATACTCACAGTGAAAACGAAGGGATATTTCCCTTCACAAATTCTCTTTAAGGCATGCAAAGAGGTAAAATTTGTCAGTTTGACCAGCCATCATTCCTGTATCTTGATGATTTGTTATACTGTGATTTAAACAATATCACACGCACACGCTGAGTATTGAACGATGGTGTAATGAGACCTTGGAATTTATTTGTGGTTTTCTGTGTGTGTCGATTGTTGGATCGTATATATTGTGTGACGGACAGTATTTTTGCGAGATATCTTCTTCGTTAACACGATATCCATTTTTGTCTGATAGTTGGTGTGGGACATTATACAAGGCGTTTTGGATAATGTGTATGGAATCTTGGATGGTATAGATAGTGTGACAAATAATATTTGTTATATTTAATTTGTTTTTAACACTTCTACCTTTGGTCTGATATTTGGTATGCAGAAACTAGACAGAAGGTTTTGTATTGTATGTATACGGTGGGGTGTGAGAGTAGATTTGTGAGATTTCATCTTCTATTAAACTCTAAACTACCACAAAAAGTTTTAGATAGTGTGCGTGTTTATGTGCTGGTGGACGATACAGGTGGGGTGTGAGAATATGTTTGTGAGATTTATCCCCTTCTCTTAAACTAAAAGCTAAAACAATACGACTTGGATAGGGTGTATGGTGTGCTGGATGGTATATGTGGTGCGATATGCAACATTTTTGTGAGATTCCATCTCCTTATCGTAATATTAAACTAACACAAGACGTTATAAATAGTGCGTGTGTCTTTGTTCCTTTATTTGTCTATGTTGACAACTCAATCTTTAAACCCTGTATTGTTACCCTTCCTCTCTGACCCCATAAACCCTTTTGTTGTATATGTGTTCGTTTGTTTATTTTGAAAACTCAAACTGAAGACCATTTACCATTGCACTTCCACTTGGACTCTACAACCTCTTTTTGCATTAGTGTTTGCTTGTTGGTCCCTATTATCAAATTTAATCCTGTGTGCTAATTTTGACCCCCAAGTGTCTTGTTTGATCCAAATTATCCCGCATATTAAGGCTATGGACACATTTAACATAGATGTCCCCATACTTACCTAGACGAACTCGTTTTGAGGTCAACTCCAGCACCGTTACTAAGTCACTACCCGACTGACGTCGGACACTTGTAAGCCTGTTGCATTTGAACCAATAAACTCTATTGAAATCCAAGTATTTTCCCATGTTTATTTCTCGTTTGACCCCATGCGTCATTTCTAATTTAATTCCCGTTTGACCCACAAGTGTTAAATAATACTTTCGATTAATGATAATTCATGTTTGAACCCCAAATGCCTTATATCACAAGTCTAAATTTAATACGTTAAAAATCTTGCCAATTGTTTTACGTGGGTCGGTGATTCTTATTGTGGGTTTCCGTGATTCTTCCTCCACCAGCGATAATAGCCGTCATGTATAGCCTCTCAGGTGTTGGAAAATGGTGCTTATCCACAACAAATACAACAGCAGTAAAGGGAGTGTCTTGAGGTTATAGTTAAAATCTTAAACGAACTGATGAAATAAAGGTCTGGCCGTGGAACTAGCATAGATTAATAATATCTTTAAAAAAACAATTAAAAAAGAAATGTAATTTCAGGCTGCCGATGGGGTGATAAGGCTACATTTTGCAACATTCTGAAGTCACAAGAGTGCTACAGTAAAGCAGACACCTGCTGCTTAATTTGCAATACTACCTACAAAACGGACATACCTGGTGAGTAAGATTTAGACGCAACAAGCAGCTACACACACACACACACACACACACACACACACACATATATATATATATATATATATATATATATATATATATATATATATATATATATATATATATATATATATATATATATATATATATATATATACATACCTGAATACCTACCTTGACAAATACGATTTCATTTACATATAACATCAAACCCCTGATCAGACGAATCAGAAATATAACTTTCTACTCGGAGGTATTGCAAGAAATAGGCACGAAACTTATGGTCGCTGTCAATGAAAAATTAAGCAACAGAAACATATAGAGCTATTCCAAATGTTCTAGTTTCCAAGTTTTCATGATCACGATCATGTAGTGATACATTTGATTGGTCAGACAAATCCCAGTCTGATTTTATTATTGAGAATAATGAGCCATTGATGTCGAAGGATTCTATGTCATTTAATGGTGATTCTGCCGATCCTATCCCTATTAAAATATTAAAGAACACAGAGTCTTTTAATGTCGGTTATTTTGCCTTTATTTGAGAAAAATTATTTTAATGAAAGGTTTTTTTTTTAGAAAGTAAAGTGTGGCAATGTCATCAGACATAGCTCAGGGGCCTATCACGGTTGGAGTGGTAGGTTCCTTGCCAATGAAGGGTGTTAATTTAAAGCTAGGAAATGATGCCGCTAGAGATAAGGTTGTGATAACTGACAAGCCTTGTTTAGATCTAAAGGCTGACACTACTGAAAATAAAGCCATTTTTTATACCCTGTTTGTGCAGTGTTACTAGATCTAGGGCAACCAGAGCTCTTGAGAACAAAGATAATCAGGAAATTTTTCCTCTGGCTGACATATTTATTGGTCAGCCTTTTGATAAGGTAACTTTTGTTCCTGTGACTGATCAGTCAAAAGGTATGGATCATTGTGATCTTCTTTTTAACACTTATTTTCTCGTTTCTAATTATGGTAACTTACCAAAATAAGTTGTCGTCGAACAGTAAAAGGACCCCGAGGTCTCCTAGTTGTTTCAGAGGGCTTTTATCAAAGCTGATTATGCGGAGGCACAGACTTGCTATTTTTAACAAAACGGGATCCTATGATAAAATGTAGACCACCTGAGGGACCCGCTGGTGACGAGTGGTCAGTGAGGTATAAACTATTTGTTCCAAAGTCGTATAGACAGAAAATTCTTAGTATAGCCAAAACTCTCCATTGACTGGTCATACAGAGTAAATGAATCTTGTTAAAAAGTTACCCAATAATTTATAATAGCCAAAACATAAAGATATGTTTCCAAATGCTGGAGATTTTGTCTCAATTGTCAAACTGTAAGAAAACCCAACCAGAAGATACCCAAAACTCAATTGCTACATATTCTTGCATTTGACGAACCATTTAGCAGAATGACTGTAGAGTGTGTAGGTCCCTTACCTAAAACAAAGTCTGGCAATACTTGTTGACCATAATGCGTGAGTCGACAAAAGTTCCAGATTCTATTTCGTTGCGGACTATTATGTCTAACACTATTGCAAAAGCCAGAATAAAGCTGTTTACACTTTTTGGTCTTTCCAAATCCAACTGATTTGATCAATGTTCTAATTTCATAACAAGGATCTTCCAACAAATTATGCATGCATTAGAGGTATCCAACATTTAAGTCCTCAGAATATGGCACTAAAAATCATGGGGCGTTGGAAAGATTTCATAACACTTAAAAAAAATGATTTGGTTCATGCTAGAAAAGACTGGGAGGAAGGTATTCATTTACCATTGTTTACTGTTGGGGGGCAGTTCAATAGTCCTTAAGAGTTAGCCTTTCTGAACTTACTTTTGGACGTACTGTTCGTAGATCATTGAAGTTGTTGAAAGAGAAACGTCTTTTAACAGAGAATTCTGAGATTAATTTACTTGGTTATTTCTCAGATTTTAAATACAAGCTGTCGATGGCTTGTAAGATAGCATGAAACAATAGTCAGTCAGCCTAACCACAAATGCAATTAAGCTATGGCAGAGATATGAAGGAAATACATTTTCAGGATAGTGATAAAGTTCTGGCTTTCTTGCCCGCATCTCAAAGTCACTCTTCAGGCTTTTTATCATGGCCCTTATACAGAGTAAAAGAAACTGAGAAAAGTAATTTATATTACCAACACTCATTGGGGCGGGAAGGGCGGAAACAGAGACAACATTGCCACATAAATACGTTAAAGGAGTATGTGGATAGAGATAGCTACGTTAATCATTCAGTCAATGTAGTTGTTCCTGTGCCCAACAGTGTAGATTTAAATGATCACGTGCAACCGTATTATGTTGAAATTAGTATAACCAGCCTTCGACATCCAGAAATATTAAAGTATGTGGAGGAGAAACTTTTAAATCAACAGCTGCAAGAAAAGAATTAATTAAAGCATCGAATATTTGAATATGAGAGCTTATTTCCAAATGTTGTAATTCGAACAAACAAAGCCTAACATTAAGATGAAAGTGGAAATTCTACACCTGTATAACAGCACCCTTACAGGGTGAATCCTCTCAAGCAGGAATGTTTGAAAAAGGATATTGAATATATTTAGAATAATGTCTCTATTGAACCAAGCAAAAGTAACCGGAGTTTACCGCGTACACTTGTATCGAAACCAGCTAAGACTTTGCGCGTGTACATTGACTATAGAAAGGTGAACAGTGTCACCGAAATAGAGTCATTTTCTATACCTAGAATTGATGACTCTAGTGACTAAATTGCAGATCAAAATATGCCAGTTTGACCTAAAAGTGGTTCTGGCAGATTCATCTAACAGATTGCGCAAATAAAATGTTGGTCTTTGCAATTCTAGATGTATTCTAATTATATAAAGTAAATCTACTTGGTATGAAAAAAGTCTCCCTCAACATTCTCGCGTTAAATGAACATTTGGTGTAGATAGCTGTGACGTCATTGTGTATAGTGAATACCTGGAATGATCACCTGAAAACTATAAGGAATTTCTTTGTTCGACTGAGGCAAGTTTGAAAATCAATTTAAGTAAAACTGAGATTGCAGACCTTGTGTTACACTTTTAGGATATATTGTGGGACTTGATCAAGTTAAGCCTGTATAATGTAAGGTTAAGGCTTTATCTGAATTCCCTATGACCATTAGATAAAATAAATGATCTGATTTTGGGGTATGGTTGGATATTATATGAAGTTTTCATCAAAGGTTTCCATAATTGCTGAGTTCCTGACCTATTGTTGAGTAAGAAGACTAAGGTTTATAGGTCTGACAAATGTAAAGGGGCGTTCGATAAGTCAAAGGCCACACATAAATGTACAGCGGTTCGTTCAGCTCCATATTTAAATTAATCATGTAAAATATCTGTTGATGCAAGCGATGTTAGAACTGGTGGTGTATTAGTTCAAGAGGACGAAAAAAATGGTGTTGATCATCCATTGTGGTATTTCTCTAAAACTTTAAAGAAGCACCAATGACTTTATTCCATTATCTAGTTTGAGTGCGTGGCTCTCATTCTGGCTTTACAACACTTTCAAGTGTATATCAATTCAACTACTTCTCCGATTACTTTATTCAGTGACCACAACCCCCTTATTTTCATCAATAAAATAAAAATATAAATCAGAGATTGTTTAAAAATATAAATCAGAGATTGTTTAGGTGGAGTTTAATTATGCAAGAATACATCATCAACACTAGGCACACGAGGAGAAAATAGAATTTAATCGCAAGTGCACTTTCACATGTATTGGAGTTATATAGTGCTTTATTTTGTATAATTTTTGTGTATATTCATTATACATCCTACTGAGTGATTTCATCATTATTATCATTGTGTACGTAAATCTTTATTTTCCTTATGAATGGAGGTGTTATGTAGATCTATAAATTTTGTAATTTATGTTATTGTAGTAGGCAATTATAGCTAAGTTTAGTATATGTGAATAAGTTCTATTTTAAGATATTGAAAATGCAATATTGGATTGGATCTTTAAATAGATGCTTACGTAGGTGTTTACAATTATTATTAATATTATTAATAATGAAACCTATTGATAAGTCTGGGTTTTTTCCCATTGGATAGGTCGTCGGATGTCTACTTAGATGAATTGCAATAATCACCACAGTTGTCATGTTTTTTAATTCGCAAAAACCACCAAAATGAAACCAAACAAATTCTTCAGTTTATTATGAAATAAATATTACATGTAAGGGAATAAATACTCTGATCAGATGGTGCTGAGTAAAGGATAGAATGTAAACAGTTTTGTCTGTGTTGAATACGATGCAAGATTAGTACTAGTACTAGTTACGTATAAATTAATATTAAGTTATATTCTTCTTCTTCTTCTTCTTCTTCTTATTATTATTATTATTATTCCTACAGGTTGCATGTACGGAGACAAAATCAACACTTGCGACCAGATTATGTGTCCAACATATGACCATGACAAACTGTCTCTTTGCTGTAACACATGCCATGATTTTGTCCCTCCCATTGTAGGGTAGATGACCAGTAAATACTTACGCTGTCCTTCTCATCAGTCTAATCAGAATACGCTGTGAGCACTACATATATTAATGGCGAGAAAATAACGCTTAGTGATAATGTCTATGTGCACAATATTCATTCCGAAGAGAACAAAAATCTTGGTCTACAGAAAGTCATCTTTGATCTGACATATCTTATTAACATTTAAACAAAATTCATTTGTTTTGCGTGTAGCATACATCAGTATGAAGGAATGGATGATAACGTATATTAAAACACACGTGCACTTGGTGTACATTTAACGCATTCTGATAATTTAGGTTAACTGTATTTGCTTGTTAGTGAAATATAAAAAATACACAAGTCCTCCAAAGTAACTAAATACTTCAATATTTCTAAACAATCTATACTATAAGAGATACACGCATTACTCGTATTCCAGATATACCGTTATACTAAGGAAATAATGCAAATTTGCATTCAGATATTGTTATTACTTGTCAATATGACTGTGCAGTCAAAAAAGGTATACATTTGTGTCCTATCAAATTCATAATTGACACAATATAATCCTTAAGTATGATAATATTACTTACATTTTTACCAAAAAATATGTTAAAAATAGTAATTGCCAGATGAAATCTGTTTAAGTTTGTTTTTCTGCAATTTGATTTGCCACAGGTATACAAATTTACCAAACGTATCAGATACTAGTGGACTGATCTGTCACTGCCTTGTTACAGACACACTCTGAAATAAACTCTAATGGCACATGTATCATTTTGTCATTTTTGTATTTGGTTTGGAACCATTAACTTAACGCAAACACATGTTTTTAAGCTATGAAGTAATTTAAGAACACCGAGTCATTGAAGACAATGCTGGATTTAGTGTTTTAGTACCTACTTTTATGGATGCTTGGAATTACACGACTAATTCCATAAATTTGTCCAGACGTATTGTTTGCACATCTATCACTGACCAAACAAGAGTGCAGGACGGCCTCACCGCCCATGCGTTGCACAGCAGGAACCCCACACCCATGATTTTCAAGCTCAAGAAAGAACATTATCGACCATAGATGTATGCAAGATCAAAAGCCAAAAACATAACACTATGTATTGATATCATGAATATATGCTACAATCAGTACATATATATATATATATATATATATATATATATATATATATATATATATATATATATATATATATATATATATATATATATCTATATATATATATATATATATATATATATATATATATATATATATATATATATATATATATATATATATAATTTGTATTTTCTCTAGATGTTTGTCCCGAACAGCTGACAAAATAGCCACACCCCTACCCCCTCAACCACGGCAATATTTATAATTTACTCAAGCTTATCTGAGATCTATATGAATAAACAGCGATGTTTACAAAGAAGGATGGTGCTTTTACGTTTTTTTTTAACAAACATTTTCTTCGTTCAATTAAACAATTGTGTAATTATTTCCTGTAAATGTGTATCCATTGGGAAGCACACATTGTCCTTTTTCCATCCCATTAACACCCGAGGCGACATAAAGAGGCGCCAAGAGTAAGAATTAAGAAAGTGTACACGAGAATTGAATTATCCTTTCAACTGAAAGATACGTGTACTTGATGAATGCTGGGCATGGGCTATACTCCCAAACTACCGTACGAATTTTCACGCATTACAGGTGTACATTCTCAAGACCCATGGATTATTTTCAGTCAACAGCGCTGTGTTGGCTCAGTGGTTGGCGAGTGAATGAGGACGATTCAGGGACTAGGGCAAGTACTATGGAAAAAGTGCATATTGCATATAGGGACTATGTAAATTAACATTAAGCAAAAAACATTAGTTTTCCATAGTCCCTGAGAATATTTCCTATAAGGCATAGGCATTATAGGGACAAGGGGAATTTAACATGGGAAAAGAACATTAGTTTTTCCCATTGTCTCTATAACTGGACAAACATGACAAACATCATAGGCATTATAGGGACAAGGGGAATTTAACATGGGGAGTACAGAGTTTGTACCCTGGCGTCAAGGGGAATTTAACATGGGAATAGATCGTGGGACTGTCTAGCGTCAAGGGAAATTGAACATGGTGGGACTATATAGCGTCAAGGGAAAGTGAACATGGTGGCACTGTCTAGGGACAATGGGGAATTTGTATAGGGCCTGTCTAGGGACAATGATGGTGGAGGGCCAAACACAACAGAGACAGAGACAGACATACACTAGTACAAGCCTAGTACAAGCCTGAAATTTATATATAAAGCATCACCAAGACCTGAAATTTTGCTGGGATGTTCAAAAATTTGCATAATTGTAATGATGCTATCAATAATTATGCAAAAATTTGCATAATTGTAATGATGCTATAAATAGCTATAATCAAGGAAAAGCTCAACGCCAAAATGGATGTGACTAAAAGTAACGTTAAAATGACGAAATTGTCCCAGAATTTAAAGGAGAATAAACATATCCCCGAAAATTAAGTTACAGTGGTTTAGACTAAAATGGATAAACCTAGTTACTACTTACAATATCAACTTGTGTGACGATGGTGGATAAACACACATGAATCTATTTATAGATATAATCTGTTGAAATTCCTATGAAATCTCACTATCTATTTATAGCTAGAACTTGTGAAAAAATCCTTTTGGAAAACCCCACTATTTATAGCCTCAACTTATGTGACGTTCCTGTTTAAAAACCATAGTATTTATTTATAGCTTACAATCTGTTAAAAAATCTAAATCTATATTTATAGTCTCAAAATTTCTAGCTTGAATGACCAGACTGTACTGAACACTAAATGAATAATGGCAACATTGTTGCAAGTAGCTGACCTGAATACGCGATACTGTAGGTAGGTAGGTAGAATGTATTTGATAGGGATAAAGGGAGTTTTATAGGGAAAAACAGAGACCAATACACACACACACACACACACACACACACACACACGTAGGCGCGCAGACATACGAACAAACACACACACACCACAGAGGGAAGAAGTTTAAACAAACCCAAAATATACTATTGACACAAGGAAGAGGATGTGATGTGATGTGATTTTGATTTTTAACGTAGCTTTAACAATTTTTCAGTCATATCGCTACGATGTCTGCAATGTGGCAGTTTATAGTGATGTCTAGTACAGGGGCATCACGCTGCAGACATGTAGCATGATGTCCCACCCAATCACATTATCCTGACACCAGGCCGACCAGTCCTAACACTAACCTCTTAATGCTGAACGCCAAGCGAGGCAGCTGTTAGTACCATTTTTGTAAGTCTTTGGTATGACTCGGCCGGGGATCGAACCCACGACCTCCCGCATCCGAGGCGGACGCTCTAACCACTACAAGGAAGAGGAAAAAAACAACAAATATACTATCCACACACGGGAAGAAAAAGGAAAAAACAAATATACTATCCACACTATCTTACACACACACACATACACACACACACACACACAGAGGGAAGAGGAAAATAACAAACCCCAAATATACTATCAACAGAGAAGGGAGATAATACAAACCCCTAATATACTATTTACACATGAAAGAGGAAGAATGCAAATCCCATATCTACTATCCACACAGAGGTGAGATGTAAAAAATTAAACCCCATATCTACAATCCACGCAGAGGGAAGAAGAAACAAATAACCCAATATACACTATCCTCAAAGAGGGAAGAGAAAAAAGCCATAATACTCTAGCCACACAGAGGGAAGAAGAAAACCATTATACACTATCCACACGGAGTGAAGAAATAACCATTCATATATACTATCAACAGAGAGTGAAGAAAATAACCCATTATATTCCATCAGCACAGAGTGAAGAAGAAAAAGTTTTTTGAAAGCACCTAAACCCTCACCTGCAATGACCAACTGTGCCAAACACCTACACCCCGCCCCCACCCCAACACTACAAAACCCATTTAACCCGTCATTTTATGGCATCAGTGTGTTATTTTAGGAAACATCAAGACACAAAATGATGGATGAATAGACTGACTATTGTTTACCGCCTTGCATGCCTGAAGAGCATGCATGAAGGAAAACATCCTTCCATTTCAATTCTAACTAAAACATGATCCAGAGAGATAGAGAGAGGTAAAAGAGCACAATTTCATGAAGTGTGAGTAAAAACAAAACACGCCATCCTTATTATAGAATGTCAAGACCAAGAGACACTTACGTTTTCTTTCTGGTCTATTTTCGTTTAGAAGGTAGTATGAAATTTCACATCAGGCCAACGCATCGGCTCACATTGTCAATTTTTCCATTTCCATGTCTTCACTGGCACAAGTTCTTCCTCATCTTCAATTTCTTCTTCTTCGGAATCCCTCTCCTCTTTTTCGTCTTGTTTCTGTTTCTTCTCTTTTCTCTCAGGGCACTATGAATCCCAGTGTCCTTTCTCCCGACAACGATAATAGGTATCTTGACTTTTGTCTCTCTTTCTTAGACGAAGCAGGTATTCTGGAGACAAATGCCCATTTACCTTTGCAGATATAGCAAACTTCATCAGCACTTCTACACTTTCGTATGACTCTCATCAAATTAACGACCAAAAGAGTAAGTTTTGTTGCCACTTTCGCCTGTGAATTATGCTTTCGTATGACCTTTAGCAAATATTTGACCAGCAGGTCGATCTGTGCTGACTCTTCCATCTTCTTGTTCGTTTGAGAGTAGAACGAATACTCTGACTCTAAGACACTCCCCCATATACAGGGACCTGCTGCGTATGAAACCTAGTCAAATGTAATTTTGCAATAAGATTAAACGATTTCATTGAGAAAGTAAAAGGCAATGACGTGCCGTGTCGTCTCACACAAGAGCTGAAGTGTTAGCTCAGATCCGTGTCAGCGATTTCAAAGACGAAATAACTGAGCCTTAATCAATGCTCTCCACTTATGCCACAAAACCACGAGTCCTGATTCACGCCAAAAGAAATTTCGTTCGGTCCATAAAAGAATAGTATAACATTTGAGAAACGCAAAAACGAACTTCCAGAAAACTGAGAACGACGGCTTGGACTTACAACGTGAAATGTATGAGTTCAAGTAGTGCGTAAAACTTAGTGAAATTAAATGTTTATAGCCAAGACGAAACGATCTATTTTCGAAGAAGAAAGCAGACACCAATCCGTGTCACACAACACCTTTCAAAATGTATTATTAGAGGTTTGTTCTAGCGATCTGCACGGTTTAATTAAATAGTTTACGTCAATGGTTTCTATTTGTAATTAAATATTTTGTACAAACGATATGTATGTAAGAGAAAGCTAACACACACACACACACACACACACACACACACACACACACGTGTTACTACATTGGGTGACAATAGAACGGACAGTACTTTAGTCTGGGGTGTTTTGAGAAATGGGCAGACTTAACATTACATTGGCGAAAGAAAGAATGGTAAAGAAAAACATAGGACACCATTTTTGGTTTGTTATTTTTTGCGGTGTTATTGGACAAAGATAACTAAGACTACCTCACATTGTATGTGAGAAATGTTCATTGTTTTCATTCATTCATCAATTTTATAAAAAGGTATTGTAATATCTATTGTCAACTGACTGCTGAACATTTTGCTGTATTTCTCAAATTTAAGAGATGTCCTGTGTTTCGTAGCACACGCGACTAACAATGTTGAAGAGTTTTCACAAATCTAAGGCGGGGAAGAAAGCAGCACCAAAACGCGCCCTGTTCTAAGAGTCACGGAACCAATTCAGTCCCCATAGTAAACCTATGCAAACTCCATGATCTTCAAAGTTCAATAACTTACAGTTTTTGAGTACTCATGATCAAACCTATATTTATCAGTATAGATGAAACCTGGATGTCAGCTTCTTTGTAGAGGAAAGGATATGAGCCGCGGCATTTTCTGGACCTGCATTTGTTTGAAACATGTGCTTTCAATTCTGCACCAAAGAGTCAGGTGCTAATTTTAGTAATGAGTGTTTCAAACTCAAGAATGTTAAAGGACTGAAATTCCATCAATGAAACAATGTCTTTATTTTTTTTCACTCACAACTAGTATAAGCTCTCAAAAGGTTCTTTTTCCTACAACATAACTTACATTATTAACCAATCCTTGTAAGCCTAACCCATATAGGCAGGCTGGTTCCTATTTTTCCATACTATTAGTACGTGTGTCCTCTATCGACAGTCTAAACTGAGAGAAAATAGGTCGAACATTGGTAAATTTGTTTCTGAACACATGTTTTGGTTTTAGAATTCAGAGTTAAACATAGGTAAGGTTATACAGTGCAATGACACTCGCGTTATTCTTTAAAAAGTCATGTGTTTGTTGCCTCTCTGAGAAGAAAAAAACGGTAGACCTAATGTAGACCTAATGTTGCAAACTTTTCCGTGACACATTGCGGTGCCAAAATAAGGATAAAGCTAAGATACATGAATTGTCCAAGTTCGTCAACTCAAGATTTTACTTCATCCAACGATTTACTGATAGAAACAAAATCATCGTTATACAATTGTTAGGGTGTAAGTTTTTTGGGAAAAAATGAGATGACAAACGGAACAGCTCACCTATTTATGGTAACTACTGATCACATTTTTGGAGAGGTATCTTCAAAATGAACAAATACTATTAAGATTTCAATAAAAACTACTATGAGACAGCGAGAGAGAGAGAGAGAGAGAGAGAGTATTTTATTCCTACTTTTAAAAAGAATTACGACAATTACGTTTGTTGTTTTTGTGGCATATTTTACCTAAGAAATTTTCAAGGAAACACACATTCCACTTACAAAATAAAATCCATCGGAAAAAATCCACCATTGTAAAATATCACCAGAGTGAACTGCTGACAAATGCGACTAAAACGTACTCACAGAATATTACAATTAAACATCATTCCTTGATGTATTTTGCAATAAGACTGACACAATTTCCATGGGATCGCCCATGGTACGATTGTTCGTGCATTAGTTTAATTTTTTTAAATATTTTTTTTTTATAAATCGCCTATAGAATAGACCCAGTAAAGCATTGCCATGCTCATCACTGTGTGAATAGCTACTTAAGTCAATTCGAAGTGAACGCGGTAAGAAAATAAGTACTGCCAATGAAATGGCTTACAACGGGTGATGCATTGTTTTGTTCTAAGGCTGTGTGGCAAAATAATTCCTACGCTCTTGCGTTGTTACCATTACAGTGCAGACAGACCGGAAAGTGAACTTACAGGCCCTCTTTGTGTATTGTACCATTTCTTCTTACCACATCAAAATACTGAGCGTCACAGTATTGGTTCACGTTTTCAAGCTGACCATTTTTTTAATATCTCACTTAAACATTTTAACATAAACACTCACACTCACATTGGTAGAGTCAGAACAGACGTGTTACAGTATTGAGGGGCATGTTGTCTTTTTTTCTTTCTTCAAATTAGTGACTTTGTGGTTTTGTATGAAGTAAAGAAGCGAAAGCACAGTGAACCTCAAGGATGATGACCCAATCTGTCTGTCTGTTGATGTGTGTATTTACTTAAGAAGAAATATGACGTCTAAAACACAAAGAGATACGGCAAGCATGATTATAATGAACACAACGATGTTTCCTTCACGCTCGTGTAATTTAGAGTTTCAATCCTCTTTCAAGACAAACTTGGTCCCCTTTTGTAGGGCTTGAAATAAAAAAAACTGAAAAATCTTAAGCACTTTTCTATAGATAATTTCATCAACAGACTAAACAACATAAATACCGTTACAACAATAGAAAGCCTTAAATCTTCTATCAAAAAGAAATGTATCAAAAAATAAAATTAAAGATTAACGATAACTAACCAAAGAAACCGAATTTAACAAAAGCAATGACATGTGAAGAAATGCCTCTCACTTTGGAAAGGTAGGCGAATGTAATCTGTCATGCGCCATCAACTTGAAAAAAATTATAAACAGAGAGAAACCTGAATTCAAAATTCAGTTTTTTTTTTCAAAATTGTTTCGTTTCTTTTTTCTTTTTTGGAACAAATCTAAGCACTAATATGGAGTGGAAAAGGGAAAATACATAAAAGCTTTGATATTTCTGGAAAAAAATGAGAGGATATTCCTAACGTTCTTAACTACCTATATATGCTTGGACTTGTCTGACTTATCCACAAAACAAGAAGTACAGATTTCTGGTTACGCTGCAAGTGTGTGCATGTTTTGGAAAATGGTAAAAATTGGATATACAATTTTCTCGTGACACTTATAAAGTGAAGAGTCTGTGCAAGTGTCAAAAGCCAAAGTCATATAACTTTTGTATTTTGTACGGCTTGTAAAGATTTCCACTTTAGAAAATGTGAAGTATCACAAGTTATTATCACAAACAGAAGTGGAATATAGGGGCTTGCAAGAAAGAAAAAAAACCCAGACAGTTGGTGTCATCAAGAGTGCTAGAGACGGTACCCGAACTTGCTTGCTTGCTTACTTGAATTAAAGTGATTTTCGCTCCAATGGAGCATGTATCACTGGTTCAATCACACTCATCTTTCTTATTTGGATTGAAATGCCTCAGGTGTCAACCCAAGCAGCATGTAACTCCCGCTACGATTGGTCGGCAGCGATGACGTCACATTAGGACAGATGGGCGTGTGGCAGGTGGAAATCGTTCCACATTCTGCCACGTGTACGATGTCCGAGCGTGGTAAAGGAGGAAAAAGGTGCTCAGCAAACCAGCCATGGGTGTTAAGTACTCCCCAAAACGCCAGCCCGTACTTATTTCAAATCAAGTCGTGTCACCAAAAAAAACGAAGACGACGTGTACGACATCGAAAGCATTCTCGAACGCAGAACCCGTAAAGTGGGCAAACGACGTGTCAAAGAAGTCAAAGTACGTTGGAAAAGATATCCACCTAGTTTTGATTCTTGGATCGGCACTTCGCAAGTCATCGACTATTAAAAAAAGTGACCATCATGCCTTTTCACACAGATGCGGCTATTACTGCTACCACTCCTTCACCCAGTTCTTCTCTGCAAGATTTACAAAAACATTCCTTGTGGGTGTGGTGTGGAGAACGTGTGCCTAAAACGCAAATCGTCTTTTACTGCCAAATCTTCGTGGTGTATTGTGTCATCGGGGCAGCCATCGCCAATTTGAGTTTGCAACAAGGAGACAAACAATTGTGGACCATTTTATTGAGCAGTTGCATCGGTTACCTGCTTCCCAATCCCTCCCTGAAATTCACCTCGAACGGGAACAACGGGAACCTTGTTTCCAGTGCCAGTGTCAGTCACCACTCCAACAACAAACCCAACGCTGTTTTGGGCGGAGACACTCCTCTGACTTCCAGTAACCCCTCGGACAGTAAAAATCTCAGGAAGTATTATGAGCCACCATAACCAATTTTACTTAACCTTACCCAGTGACAGTTCCATGGAGGTGTTTCCCAATAACACTCTGTGCTGTTACACGGTCAAATTACCTCAGACCATATAAAATTAGATCACGAAGCCCATTGGAAAGTGACTTTAGTGGAAATGATTCACCCAACACAACATCATCGAAAAGCAAAACACTTTCCAGGTGGAAATCCTGAATACCCAATTGGAAGAAGAAATCAATAAAATCGGGTTTTTAGGGGACACAAGACCAGCCAGCAATCCAGCCTTCATTATCTACACCTTGAAAATTCCTTCAGGTTATTATTTTAGTGGTGAACATTTGGTGGACACTATTGCGGACAGGTTCAACTTAGCCTTTGGCAAAGCCCTGAACAGAGCCAAAAAAAGTGTGAAGATTGACTACCATAAAGTGGCTCATCGTCTCATGATCAAATTTCAAGATATGGACACATTGTCCCTCAGGTTCAATGGTAGTTTGTTTGAAATTTTGGGTGGACATGCAGAAATGATCGCAAACAATTTGAGCCCCAAGATTAACAGTAATATGGATTTTTACAGAGCTTTTGGAAACCCGGTAGAACTGAACCAAGGACTGAATTTGATCTTTGTGTATTCCGATATGGTGAAGAACAACGTGGTGAGACACACCTCTGTGCCATTACTGTGTGTCATTCCTTTCAAAGTGGATAGTACCACGACCAATGACCAGGAAGGTGCAAACACCTATCACGTACACCGCGAATTTGTACATCCTCACTATTTGCTGGTCAGTAAGTCGTATTTGGACACGGTCAACATTGCTATAAAATGAGATCTGTGACAAAATATTCCATTCTCCAAAGGGAAAGTTACGGTGAAACTCCATTTTCGAAAACGGTTCTCTAACGAATTGTAAGTCAAGGCAGCGACGAGGGACATTTCCACCCTATTAAATCCGGACAGATTCGTGTGGAAATTCAGTTTGCACAAAATTTACGCGCAGATAATACGGTGAACGTCATGCTGTATGCCGAATTTGCCAATACGATAGAAATCAACAGTTGGAGAGAAGTCATTCTAGACTATTACAAGCCATGGAAGACTGTCATCCCTCTTTACCTAGTGGAGAGTGAATGTGAAGAGCCTGTGGAAGTAGAACCCCAAGACAAAGACGAAGAAGTCTCTTGTTTTGCTACAGTCCTGGGAGATAAAATGAAAGAATTTATCAAGAAAGATTGCTATGGATGTCAAAACGATCATCCCAGTCAAATTCAACACGATAAATGCCTGATGCTGAGTCAAGAAGAAAAACTGGACGAATATCAAACGAAGGTTGGAGTCTCATCTCGGAAAAAGACGTGTTGCAACAGTGGTATAAAGGCTTGCGTGAACATTCTTGTACTTCATTAACAACTCAAGAGACCCATCGCATCGAAGCTGTCTTGGATCAGAGTTGGGAGACGAGGCGAAGAAACGGTTACTTGTCAGACATTTTCAAGCAAAATGTCAGGATCGAATTGATCACTTATCATTACCTATGAAGAAAAAAGCACACAAAACATGGATACCTGGGAACTGTATTACCATTTGAACCACAGTTCTTATACGACTTCTTGGAATCCTGTCGTATGTGCTAAAGATGAACTCCCTCATCGCAAACCTCAAGATCATCAAGCTTATGCGATCAACACGGACGACAGTCACCTTCCAGGAACCCATTGGGTAGCCGCCTATATTCCTCAAGAAGGATGTGTGGAATATTTTGATTCGTATGGATAGCCTCCTTTGGAATACGATATCAGTGACTTTATGAGAAGAAATGCTCAGACCACACGATTCAATAATGTGAAATTACAAGACACAGATTCCTTGGTGTGTGGACAATATTGTATTTTCTGCATCATCGCAGTCTGGACTATTCTTTAGAACATTTAGTGAATCATTTTGACCCTCGTTCTTCTTATTGAAATGATGTGAAAGTAGATCGTTGGTTCTGTGACCATTATGCTTATCTTTTGTCTCAAGCTAGGAAACGTAGTGTCCATCGATGGCCTAATGACTTCCAAGAGTGGAAATCAAAATTTCATTCACAACGTTGTCAGCCCTGTCCTAAATAATGTGTTAGTTGAGAAAAAAATGTTTGTTATTTAAAAAAAATGTCTCATGTTATATTGAATGGTTATTGTTGAAAAAAGTTGTTACTTGTTAGTGTTAAGTGATTTTGAATAAAAAAAATGTTGTTTTGAAGAAACAAAATGCCTTTGTCTTTTGTTTAGCTATAGGTTTCCTAATTCATGCTCCTTGACTTCTCTCTATCCCTCCCATGACACTCATTGAACGTTCCGACTCGAAAACCGTGTAGGGATGTTTTCCTTCACGTCCGCGCTTTGACAATAAAACCGGGGCAGTCTCCAGTCTAACCATCCATTATCGACTCATCCTCCTACGAAGATGTGCTCCAGACTAGCTAAGCTAAACGAAGCCTACGTGAATTTGCATAGGGACAGACACAGTCTGATACCGAAGCCAGAAGAGATAGAGAATGTGAGAATGTTAAAAGTCACTGAAGTCCTAATAGAGGAGCTCTTCAGAGAAGAAATTAACAGGGAGAAAGAAGAATGGACAAAGTAGTACAGACTTCAGAAACAGCAGAGAGAGCAGCAACAGCAACAGCAGCAGCAGCAGCAATGTGAACCTGACAGAGGCTTTGTCGACTGTCGTATCGATACCAAAGAGTTCTTCTTCTCTTTCCGAAGAAGCAGAACTTATCCTGTGAGAAAGCCTATCGTCAGAGGTGACCGCCATCTTAGAACCTAAAAGATTGCCATAGTTTCAAGTTCACAAAAAAACAGTCCTTTTCTGTGCTACCCCCAACTTCTAGAAAAGAAATAATTTTTGATTTGCCAATGTGTAAATGTACAGTAGTGCAAATATAAACACTTACTCTTTTCTGGTGTGATTGTATATGTTTACGTGTGTGTGTGTGTGTGTGTGTGTGTGTGTGTGTGTGTGTTTGTGTTAGCTTTCTCTTACATACATATCGTTTGTACAAAAAATTTAATTACAAATAGAAACCATTGACGTAAACTATTTAATTAAACCGTGCAGATCGCTAGAACAAACCTCTAATAATACATTTTGAAAGGTGTTGTGTGACACGGATCGCCATTGTCGATTGGTGTCTGCTTTCTTCTTCGAAAATAGATCGTTTCGTCTTGGCTATAAACATTTAATTTCACTAAGTTTTACGTACTACTTGAACTCATACATTTCACGTTGTAAGTCCAAGCCGTCGTTCTCAGTTTTCTGGAAGTTCGTTTTTGCGTTTCTCAAATGTTATACTATTCTTTTATGGACCGAACGAAATTTCTTTTGGCGTGAATCAGGACTCGTGGTTTTGTGGCATAAGTGGAGAGCATTGATTAAAGCTCAGTTATTTCGTCTTTGAAATCGCTGACACGGATCTGAGCTAACACTTCAGCTCTTGTGTGAGACGACACGGCACGTCATTGCCTTTTACTTTCTCAATGAAATCGTTTAATCTTATTGCAAAATTACATTTGACTAGGTTTCATACGCAGCAGGTCCCTGTATATAGGGGGAGTGTCTTAGAGTCAGAGTATTCGTTCTACTCTCAAACGAACAAGAAGATGGAAGAGTCAGCACAGATCGACCTGCTGGTCAAATATTTGCTAAAAGTCATACGAAAGCATAATTCACAGGCGAAAGTGGCAACAAAACTTACTCTTTTGGTCGTTAATTTGATGAGAGTCATACGAAAGTGTAGAAGTGCTGATGAAGTTTGCTATATCTGCAAAGGTAAATGGGCATTTGTCTCCAGAATACCTGCTTCTTCTAAGAAAGAGAGACAAAAGTCAAGATACCTATTATCGTTGTCGGGAGAAAGGACACTGGGATTCATAGTGCCCTGAGAGAAAAGAGAAGAAACAGAAACAAGACGAAAAAGAGGAGAGGGATTCCGAAGAAGAAGAAATTGAAGATGAGGAAGAACTTGTGCCAGTGAAGACATGGAAATGGAAAAATTGACAATGTGAGCCGATGCGTTGGCCTGATGTGAAATTTCATACTACCTTCTAAACGAAAATAGACCAGAAAGAAAACGTAAGTGTCTCTTGGTCTTGACATTCTATAATAAGGATGGCGTGTTTTGTTTTTACTCACACTTCATGAAATTGTGCTCTTTTACCTCTCTCTATCTCTCTGGATCATGTTTTAGTTAGAATTGAAATGGAAGGATGTTTTCCTTCATGCATGCTCTTCAGGCATGCAAGGCGGTAAACAATAGTCAGTCTATTCATCCATCATTTTGTGTCTTGATGTTTCCTAAAATAACACACTGATGCCATAAAATGACGGGTTAAATGGGTTTTGTAGTGTTGGGGTGGGGGCGGGGTGTAGGTGTTTGGCACAGTTGGTCATTGCAGGTGAGGGTTTAGGTGCTTTCAAAAAACTTTTTCTTCTTCACTCTGTGCTGATGGAATATAATGGGTTATTTTCTTCACTCTCTGTTGATAGTATATATGAATGGTTATTTCTTCACTCCGTGTGGATAGTGTATAATGGTTTTCTTCTTCCCTCTGTGTGGCTAGAGTATTATGGCTTTTTTCTCTTCCCTCTTTGAGGATAGTGTATATTGGGTTACTTGTTTCTTCTTCCCTCTGCGTGGATTGTAGATATGGGGTTTATTTTTTTACATCTCACCTCTGTGTGGATAGTAGATATGGGATTTGTATTCTTCCTCTTTCATGTGTAGATAGTATATTAGGGTTTGTATTATCTCCCTTCCGTGTTGATAGTATATTTGGGATTTGTTTTTTTCCTCTTCCCTCTGTGTGTGTGTGTGTTCGCGTACGTTGTGTGGATAATATGTTTGGTTTTTGTTTTCTTCCTCCCGTGTGTGGATAATATATTTGGGGTCTGTATGCTTTAGCGACGTTGTGTGGATAGTATATTTGGGGTTTGTATGCGTTCGCGTACGTTTGTATGGATAGTATATTTGGGTTTGTTTTCCCTCCTTTCCGTGTGGATAGTATATTTTTTGTTTCCGCTTCCCTCTGAATAGTATACTTTAGGTTTGTTTTATTCTTCCCTCTATGTGCGTGTGTGTGTGTGTGTGTGTGTGTGTGTGTGTGTGTGTGTGTGTAAGATAGTGTGGATAGTATATTTGCTTTTTTTCTTTTTCTTCCCGTGTGTGGATAGTATATTTGTTGTTTTTTTTCTCTTCCTTGTAGTGGTTAGAGCGTCCGCCTCGGATGCGCGAGGTCGTGGGTTTGATCCCCGGCCGAGTCATACCAAAGACTTACAAAAATGGTACTAACAGCTGCCTCGCTTGGCGTTCAGCATTAAGAGGTTAGTGTTAGGACTGGTCGGACCGGTGTCAGGATAATGTGACTGGGTGGGACATCATGCTACATGTCTGCAGCATGATGCCCCAGTACTAGACATCACTATAAACTGCCACATTGCAGACATCGTAGCGATATGACTGAAAAATTGTTAAAGCTACGTTAAAAATCAAAATCACATCACATCACATCCTCTTCCTTGTGTCAATAGTATATTTTGGGTTTGTTTTTTCTTCTTCCCTCTGTGGTGTGTGTGTCTGTTTGTTCGTATGTAAGCGCGCATACATATGTGTGTGTGTGTGTGTGTGTGTGTGTGTGTGTATTGGTCTATGTTTTTCCCTATAAAACTCCCTATCCCTATCAAATACATTCTACCTACCTACCTACAGTATCGCGTATTCAGGTCAGCTACTTGCAACAATGTTGCCATTATTCATTTAGTGTTCAGTACAGTCAGGTCATTCAAGCTAGAAATTTTGAGACTATAAATATAGATTTAGATTTTTTTAACAGATTGTAAGCTGTAAATAAATACTATGGTTTTTAAACAGGAACGTCACATAAGTTGAGGCTATAAATAGTGGGGTTTTCCAAAAGGATTTTTGTCCACAAGTTGTAGTATAAATAGATAGTGAGATTTCATAGGAATTTCAACAGATTATATCTATAAATAGATTCATGTGTGTTTATCCACCATCGTCACACAAGTTGATATTGTAAGTAGTAACTAGGTTTATCCATTTTAGTCTAAACCATTGTAACTTAATTTTCGGGGATATGTTTATTCTCCTTTAAATTCTGGGACAATTTCGTCATTTTAACGTTACTTTTAGTCACATCCATTTTGGCGTTGAGCTTTTCCTTGATTATAGCTATTTATAGCATCATTACAATTATGCAAATTTTTGCATAATTATTGATAGCATCATTACAATTATGCAAATGTTTGAACACCCCAGCAAAATTTCAGGTCTTGGTGATGCTTTATATATAAATCTCAGGCTTGTACTAGGCTTGTACTAGTGTATGTCTGTCTCTGTCTCTGTTGTGTTTTGCCCTCCACCATCATTGTCTCTAGACAGGCCCTATACAAATTCCCCATTGTCCCTAGACAGTGCCACCATGTTCAATTTCCCTTGACGCTAGACAGTCCCGCGATCTATTCCCATGTTAAATTCCCCTTGACGCCAGGGTACAAACTCTGTACTCCCCATGTTAAATTCCCCTTGTCCCTATAATGCCTATGATGTTTGTCATGTTTGTCCAGTCATAGGGACAATGGGAAAAACTAATGTTCTTTTCCCATGTTAAATTCCTCTTGTCCCTATAATGCCTATGCCTTATAGAAAAAATTCTCAGGGACTATGGAAAACTAATGTTATTTGCCTAATGCTAATTTACATAGTCCCTATATGCAATATACACTTTTTCCATAGTACTTGCCCTAGTCCCTGAATCGTCCCCATTCACTACTTTGGCGTGTCCAAGTCAGTAGTTAATAAGTTCGAATTCTATCGACTAGCTCGGTTACGTTCATGGGTGTGACTCTTGGCAAGGCACTTTGCTTCCTTATCTCAGAACTAAGTAGTTTTCCAGTCAGAAAGCCCGTTGCAAAACTGCAGGATGTATTTGTTAAGGTACAGCAATGACTGACAAATTACGTATTTTCAAAGAACGCATTGCAAACTTCTAGGAAGAAAACATTTGCAGATGCTATCGACTTGCTTTAAAAACACGCCTAAAGCTTTCTATATGCGTAGACGTATATATCTACTACATAGGGGCCACTATCAAAATGGGCGAGAAGTCTATTATCAAAATAATTGCAGGATAAATTAGTCATCTGAATAAGACCCGTATTACTTGTCAATTTGTAAATCCTGTCTTTGCGACAATACGGATAAAACCGTAGAGGACACTTTTCAAATCTCATCCGCAATGAGGGGTTATCAAATATTCTTCAAGATCTCAGTTCAGATAATATATATATATATATATATATATATATATATATATATATATATATATATATATATATATATATATATATATATATATATATATATATATATACAAATACCAACCGGACTTCAAATGCAATAAATTGTTCTAGGAAACCCAAAGTTTCGATGGAAAAGTCCACTAACTCATGAACTTATGACAAAAGTTAGGTAGGAACTAATTCCATTCACATCATTTAATCACGATCAAAAAGCAGACGTGAGAAAACTCGATACTCCATCACAGGCATATGTCAAGCACGCACACACACACACACAACATATATATATATATATATATATATATATATATATATATATATATATATATATATATATATATATATATATATATATATATATATATATATATATATATATATATATATATATATATATATATATGTTGTCAAGCATTTCTGCGCACCTAAGGCTTTCGTTTCCAATACTGAAGCAAAACGCATACCGAATTCGAGCGGTTGACAAAAATAAAATGCAGCAATGCTTACCATTGGAAAAGATGCAATTGTCACCATAATATTCTGTTCAAAATAATATTAATTTTGGACACAGTGTATACCACACCCCTGTTTTCCTGATTCACGAAGTGTCGGCCTATTCTGCGCATATTTGTGAAAAGATGTAATGTTTATCCATCTTGCTATAGAAATGAAATATATTACTTTGGACTGTTTCTGTCAGAAGTTCAGTCGAGTAATTAGGTCAGGTTTATAGTTAGTTTTACAACATTCAACGTAAAAATGCCCATAAATGGCAAGATATATTAAGATAACTAAACCGATCTTGTAAAAAAGTTAGTAAAGTTCAACATTTTATGAAAAATAAGCTATTACGTGGAAGAGAAACAACGATGAATAGGATGTAATGTGTTTACAACGTCTTGTTGATGGGGAAAAATTACTACAGAATTTAGAAACAGACTATACGCCGGGGGAATTTGTTGAGAATTTTTGATTTAGCGGCAAGTAGAAGTAGACCCGTTGGGTAGCAGGCGATTTTGTACGTGTGGGACAATTTCTTGCAAAATTGGAAACTTGGATTAAAATACAGTTTGTTTTAAGGTACACATTTCCATCTTTTATATACTGTGTTTATTTGTATGATTTTCAAAGATGCATAGTAAATCGAATTTCTGGGTTACAGGTTTAAGAAGGTCATGAAGTGGGTCTTCACGTTGCCATTTAAAAATCACACTTTTATGTGTATTTCGAGTCTAAATGTGGGATATTTTTTATACACTTTATGAATATAACTTTTCTTAATTAATGTACAATTTTTCTTTCTGGATACAAAATGGATTTTTGACCCAAAATAGCACGTGATCAAATGTTTACAGAAATGACGTATCGTTGCGCAGAATTACCCGACGCGCAGAATAGACCGACATGGCGGTTTATATATATATATATATATATATATATATATATATATATATATATATATATATATATATATATATATATATATATATATATATATATATATATATATATATATATATATATATATATATATATATATATATATATATATATATATATATATATATATATATATATATATATATATATATATATATATATATATATATGTATATATATATAATGTTATACACAAATAT
The DNA here is from genome assembly GCA_028554795.2 of Sinohyriopsis cumingii. Taxonomy (NCBI): domain Eukaryota; kingdom Metazoa; phylum Mollusca; class Bivalvia; order Unionida; family Unionidae; genus Sinohyriopsis; species Sinohyriopsis cumingii. The sequence goes on from CM068831.1 coordinate 117,161,138, forward strand.
AGGCAATCTTTATCGGATAACATATGCACGAATCAACAGGCACCGCAAAAATGCAATGAATTATAGTCCGATTACGCTAATTTCCCACACACACACACACACACACACACACACTCATTTCAAATAACAGACAAACTCGGACATGCCTATATAACTTTTCCACACACAAGTGGAACCTTACTATTCACTGGGGAGAACTAACTTTTTCATACAGTAAGACTAGGCCTTCGTGTATTCTATCTAGATGAAAAAGAATGCCGGCAGAAAATCGCAAAGAAATTTCCTTGCCAATCGGTCGGTATACTTGTCTTAAGTATAGATTCCATGTCCGCAACCACTTTTATTTAGTGGGACCGAAAACGTTCAGGTTTCGCTTTCATTTTCTTCGCATAAAAGGCGCTTTTTGAGCACTAACATTAATTCGTGAATAATTCCAATTAGTATAAATTGACTGCGTCTTCTAAGCTTTGATTGTACGTAAACGGTCACGTGATACTGATCTGGATTTTTTTTTTACACATCAATAAATTCTTCGGACTACTTTTGGTTCCCTGTTATCAAATCATTTGATGTGAAGTTTTATTTATATCAACGCCTTACACCCTATTAATAATAACAACAAGCTCCCACCCACCCATTCCTGTGATTTCCGATAAAAAAAATGGCAAGCCACTGCTTAAAATGGACCATTGGAAGTTAAAACAATGTAATTGCACAGACCTTCCTGCACTTCAACACTCATCCCTTTTGCCGAAGAAGGAATATGGCAGCCAATCTTAGGAAATTATTGCATTTCACCTCGACAACGTGTTATAGCAGCGGTTGTTAAAGGTCAGGGTCATATGTCAACCAAGGGATGTCACTAAAAATGGACACGAATTTGCTTTTGAAAGATCGAAATTCGTAGAAAGTAACAATGACGTTGTTATAACAACACGTGCCATACGCAAGAGTAATTTTCTAAAAAAGGAATATTCCTAGTTTAACCGCAACAACCATTTGTTTATATATTAAAATATTGATCATAACAGTATATCACTGGCATGGCCCGCAATGACATTCTACCTCGTATCAGTGTATGAAGAATCGATGAATCTAGGCTAGCGAAGATAGGGCTATGTATTCTATCGAAGTTAAGAGGCTAATGAAAGAAAACTTCGATGTACATAAAGTGAATGTTTCGTTGGTTAAATCCGCTGATCTGATGTTAGAAGGGAAGTAAATTGGAATTATAAGGATTAAATGATCATGGTTGGGTATTTATCGATGTGTCAATTTTACTACTGACAAAGTAAATAAAGTCCGAAATTTTACCTAATCACTCACAAAGTAAATAAAGCCCGAAGAGCTTTATGCAAACTTTGTGAGTGATTAGGTAACATTTACACATCGATAAATATACAACCATGATCATTTAATCCTATAATAACAACTATTTCGTGGTGTTCTTCAACGACTGGACGCCCCACTGGTCTAGAATAAAGTCAATTGTTTGCACTGCTGATGCTAATGTTGTAAGTCAAGTCAGGTATATATATATATATATATATATATATATATATATATATATATATATATATATATATATATATATACCTCACACATGCCGCCCATGTTCTTTTTCTACTTGTTGGCTTTGGAAATGTGTATTAAACGTCATTGGTCATAATCTACAAATAAACCTTTACCTAAGTCTGTAAACTGGGGAATATAGGTCACCGTGACTCTCTTTTATGGTCTAATTGCGGTACTGATATAAATATATAGAATCATTTAGTTTGATTACTGTCATGAAACGTGCTTGAGATATAAATATAATCTACAAAATCTGTTCAGTCAGTGAAGCGTAAAATATATGGCACAGTGACTACTTTTGTGATGAGGGTATACTACTCATGAAAAATCACCCCCTCACAAAGTTACGTAAGTTCAAGTATAACAGTATTCGTCCTGTGAGAACAAAACCCTGAACGAAATGCAAATACTGAACTAAAAATGTACAATTAATGTACACTTTTGTGCAAATTTGGTCCTTCAGCTGATACTGTGAAACTCACTTAAACTATTGCGTCTGACCTAAGAAAACGGAATTATTGACAATTAATGTTGGTGTACGCATGCATATGCGTTTATTTGTAAAGTCACCGACGTCTAAGATGGTGCGCTAAAAGTGAATAAAATCTCTAAACACATTACTTCGGTACGGACACATTAGGTCCAATACATTAATTATTGGGTAACCGGCTAGAATTTAAAAAAAAAATGCACGGACATGATTAGTGTGATAAATGAACGACAATATTCTTCTTTTTATACAATTAGTATACACAATAATTTTAAACATCTAACTGATACGTAAAATGTGAAAGTTAGAAACATTATTAAAGACAATATATGTATATATATATTCCTCGATTATCTTGTCAGAATGTAATGAAAACCATGGTATATGTTAACAGTTGACAATGAACATTAATATGTACGTACAAATAAATATACCATTTACAATCAATCCACAGTTTTGTTAGCTATTTTCAGTGTACATGTTCACTACGACTTATTTTAATGCAATCCAAGCGTAAACGTAAAGGCATAGCAAAACACTTGATACAAAACATCCAGCACGAATTAAATATTACTTTTTGAAAATATGCGTGCTTTACAAGATTGACTGGAATACGAACTTTAGTGGCCAGTGCCTGAAAACTAAGATAACGACTAAAATTACCTTAGCGAATTCGTCAATACTATATATTGTAAGTGACAAATGAAAACAACATCTGCAAATAATTATCATTAAACAACATTTCTTTTCCAATTGTTAAAACTTGCGTGTAGAGCGCCAACAATGTGATAACACAACACTAACAAAATGGTAAAAAGTATATGTGTACACACATTCGTTTATTGAGGTAATATAACACAAATAAATGGGAAGAAATAAGTTCTTGAATACTGTGATTTTTTTACTGTAATATAAAACAAGTAAATGGTAGGAACAAAGGGTGCGCAGAGCGCCAGTAATATGATAAGAAAACAAAACAAAATAAAATACAAAACCGCACTAGCATGTGGTAGAAAAATGCGTGTGTAGAGAGCATCGGTAATGATGTAAAAACGCACGCAAACAGTACAAGCAAAGTGGGTAGTGACACTAGCCAAAAAGGGATAATATAACAAAAAGGAAAAGGTGCAAATCAAGCGCGTGCAGATCATGATTCAGTGTGATACTATAACAAAAGGATATGGTAGAAGGGACGTGTGGTCCCTAATGTGATAACTTTGTACAAGCAAATTGTATTAGAGAAGAGAGGACAGGGCATTAGTAATGTAATAGGATAACAGGAAGATATGATAGATAAGAAATGCGTGGGAAACGTCAGCAAATTCATAACATAATTCAAGCTGATGGTAAAATAGATGGAATCGAAATCGTTAAATAAGATAATATGCATACAAAGCTAACATACTAGAATTAGTATTAAAATCAGTTTGCGTAATCGCTTTCACATTAATCCTGTACCTTAACAACTTGACTCGGGGCACCAATGATAAAAAATCTTTATCTCCAGTAAGTGTTTAACAGCTGTGTGAAGTAGGGTCGTGGTCTTCTTGCTCGGTGTAGCAGCCCTTATCAAATATGTGAACTAACGTTTCTTGTTGCGAGCAACAAGGACAGACGTTTATTTCATAGGAGCATGGAATTTAGATTTTGAATAAAAGAGACTAACTCTGTAGAACATATCATAGGAACGGAAGTGACGAATGATTCTAGAATAACTTGGTCAAGGTTAATCGTGAGGTACGGCACATGCTTGTCTCGATAATGTAACCCGGACAGAACTTTAACCGACATTTAAAGGAAGTGTCCTTTAAATACTATAAAGATGTATATGTTCTTACATTCTGTGCATCATTCGCCTTTAGTCATTTATAAATAGATAAAATATTCCATCGTTGGTCCTAGCGACGATTTGAATGTATCATAGGGAGCAATAAAAAAACAGCTGTATAATATGCCGATAATTCAGTGCAATTTCAAGCAAATCATGTCAATATAAAATAATTTGTACTTGTACATGTTTATATCTTCGGAAGAAACATGATGGTGGTTTAAATTTTTTGTGGGAAGTGTTCACCAAGAAACTGTCTGGAATCATTATTGTTGAATACTTTGCTGAAATATCAAGCTGAACTGATCTGATCCTGGTATTAAAATAGTCTTACCTTTACCTTAAAAAAATTAAAAAATCTTCAGATTGCAGTCTGGGATATTTGTCTGCTTCCAAGAAAGGAAGAAGTATATGAGTGTAGAGATCGTAAACAAACTCCAGGATATCTAAATTCCAAGTACAGAATCCTATTTCACACCAAAAATACTAGAATTAGTTTTCGGAGTACCTCCATGACAATGAATTATGTGTAACCAAACTTTTAATTGAAATTAAAGCAGCAGCACACAAACTAAAGCTAACGAGCTCTACATAATCAACCGATAGCATGAATTTGAGAGGGATTTACTTTCTTCCAAATGCTGTGCAATTTCTTTGAAAGTTTGCAAAGAAAGCATTAGTTGTTAACATTGTTCGAATCAATTAGAATGTTGGTATTGTTATGCTTTTCTATTATGTTGCAGCAAGCTGAGTCTGCAATTTCAAACTTTTTTTATCAGGTTTGTTTGCCTGTAAAGATCTAATACCGATATCTTTTCGACATTCTGTGGTGGTCATTACTTTAAATGTTTGGACAATAATTCAACAGCCATCTTATTGCCTTGACCCTGTTGAACGAAATCAAACCGATGTGCAATGATAAGTATATAGTGGGTCACTGAACCTACGCGAACTTTATACATTCACTTGAATGGCCCCGGAAAAGACCAATCGGTAACAGTTAATATCTCCTTGACGTTCCATATCATCTTCAACTGCATTCATTATTCCAAGGAAAAGGGAATGTTTACCTATCAAGAAATTGGATTGACCTTTACTTTTTGACCTTTCTTTGTGTAAGATTCAGGAGAAAAGGACGAACCTATTATTTAGGAAACTTTTGACAAGCTATAAATACTTGGAATATTCAGATTCGTAAAGAAAAGTTGTCTACTTTGAAGAGACTGCAAAAATAATCATGATGTCTTCTTCGATAGTGTCTCTAACATTATTTTTTGTTGTCTCTGTGTTAATAACTAAATGCGATGCGGGACTGAGCCAGAAAGATAAGGAAACCATTTTGCGTAATTCGGCGTAAAATTTCCCATTTCAGGATCCCGAAATGCCGATCATTTCAATTGATTAAGCTGATATAAAATGCATATTAAGACAAATGTTTAACTTTGTTGGGGTAAAAAGTACCATAAAGCCTTATAAAGAAAACAAAAAGGCCTTACCATTGTAATAATGGCGAATGTGATGTATTGCAAAGAAAGGATTGATGTACTGGAACGGGTGAAAAGAAAAGGTCTATATTCTTCTGAGTTGATGGCAACGTAACTGTATGTAGCAAATATGTTCTTCTTGAAATTGTTGCTCATAATGGGTAAGTGAACACACTTATGTAAGAATTTAAATGTATTCGTGGATATTCCAAATTGTTTTACAGACAACATTTATTTAAGAAGTATTTTGATGCATAATTAGTTATCATAATATTTCTGTGAAAAACTGATTTTGATCTGAGGATTGCTTACTTTGTGAATAAAATCACATTAATCATTCGAAAGTTCACGGTCCTTCTACGAGAAAAACCTCAACAGCTAAAGATATTAAAGTAATGAAGTCAATATTTTCACCCTTACTATTTCCACTTAGTGTACTCTCAACCTTTTAAACTATGCTAGCTTAATGAAGACATCGCAGTTAATTTTATGAAAAGTTCAAACCCTTACCTCAGAGTTTTCTTGATACAAATATTTAGGTTTCGATTTATAGTCAATCTGATAGACAAACGATGAGTCATGAACATTGCAATTGAAATATATCTTGACAAAGTTTAAAACAACATATGAATTGGTGTTTCATCATCAAAAATTCATAGCAATTATTGAATTAATGCAAATAAAATATTTAAAAATATTCTTAAAAAAAAGCGGTAAGCCATCCGTTCAATAGGACAATCGACACAAGTGTTAATCTTATATTCACTTTCGTTGAAGACAGACGTCATATGTGCGTTTCCATTTATTGGGGTGTTAATTTCAATGGTTACCTTTCTGAATGAACGAATTAGGCTGACTACAAAACGGAATTTTCCGCCTTAGGTGGATTTTAGTCTTTATTTTGGAATACTAACAGATGATCCAAAAGTACGGACTTCTTTGAATGTTTTTAATTACATGGCTAACTCTTGCATTTATTAATGGTTTAAGTACCTTATCAATATGCTTTGCTAACAAGAAATATTAAAAGGCGGAAGTGATTTATGGTTAACATAGTACATCATGAATTCTATACATCTTATTTTTTTTTGTTGCTGAGTTTAATTATAGTGGCGTGCGCACAATTGTGCATGTGCCACTTTTTTCTGACTGCACGGCAGTCTGCTAGTTGTTCCTGGGGAAGGGGATGGTGCCACCTCCCCCAGGTTTTAATGGATTCAAGGAACCCGGATAGTTTGGCCTCAATCTGTGGGTCCATAAAGGTCCCTACAGTTGAATGGTTGGCTGTCATTAGTGGGAAGGAGAGCTCGAGAACGGTCCTGCTTGTTTTACATCGCTAGTTTCTTGTTGCATTTGCCTGGTGTTTCTTGCGATTTTGTTTTCTTTTTTTTCGACTTTTTTTTTTCTTCTTCAAAATATTCTAAAAGGGGGGGGGGATGTTCTATGCTGTTTATAGAGGTTCTTAGTAGAAATCATGTATAAAGAGAGATTTTCAAGGTTATTATGGTATTACTAGTCGAGGTGTTTAGGGTGTGCTTCCTACGTTATGTTATTTATAAGTTTTTAGATATTACCTCTTTAAGTTATTTAATAATTAATATTTTTAGAGATTGAATGTTATTTATACTTTATTTAGCAAGAGACCGGTTACACGGTTCGTTAAGGACATCTAGGACCGGAATCCTAGCTGATTACTCGGTTCGTTAAGGACATCTAGGACATCCGATTTTGCGGTTTCCTTAGTTTTTAATAGGTGCTTCGTAAGTGAATTATTTATTAAAACTTTTTAAAATTGAATGATATGTTATGGATTTTTATGTGGTGGATTCTAAATTTATTTAGCTAGTTACTGGGTCTTTTGCTTTTGTGGGGATAGTAATTATATTTTGTTCCTAAGTCCTGCTGAGTCTATGAATTGATTTATATTTTTATATGCTGATTGTTTATTTTTATTAAAGTCCATAGGTAACTCTGGGTATGTGTGTGGTGATCCAATCTCTTTTTGGTTTTTGATAAATATTTTCCTAGCGGGTTGATATTTTGGGCATATATTGAATACGTGGTGTAGATCTTCGGTGGTGTGGCAGTTAAAGCAGTTAATCGTTGCTGGTTTGGGTCCTATAAACCTTCCAAAACTGCTTGCTAGTTTAGTTTTTCCAGTTATTATCCTCTTTATGGTTTTCTGTTCAAAATAGGTATCCTTAGGTAGCTGTATGTTCCTATCTACGTTTTTTGGGTTTCATGGTGCTTTTTACCTTTTGTGGAAGAGTTCCAAAAATCTTGCCATGTTTGGTCTATATATGTTTGTGCGAAGCTTATTGCTTCTGTAGAGCTATAGTTAAGCTTGATAGAGTTTTGATCTCCTAGTTTGGTTTTTGCAACTTTGTCTGCTGTTTCGTTACCAGAGATTCCAATGTGCGACGGTATCCACATGAGCTCGACCAATTGATGTGCTGAGGTGATATCGTCGATTAATTGGCATGCTCTGTCGAGGAATTGTTCCCTAGAGTGTGTATTGCGATTTTGGATCGATTTGATAACGCTTAGGGAATCGCTTATAATGACTGCTTTAGGTATTTGGTTGTCTTTGATCCATTGTAGTGATTCAAGTATAGCCCAGAATTCAGTGGTGTAAATGGAGCAATAGTCAGGTAATCTGGATCCCGTTTGTATATCTTATTCCCTGTACGTTTTATACCGAGTGTGCAATCGGACATCTCGACAAACATATTGTCTTCCTCAGCCTAATTCACCGATCAAAAGCGACTTAAAACATAATTAGTAAATAATAGTTATCATTTGGAAGAATATCCAAACCAGCAGCAGTAAAACGTCCATAGAATGAGGAGAGTAATTTCTGTAACTGCATGACGTAATTTCAAAGGCGTGCATGAAATGCATCTGATCTATCAAAACTTAATATTTTAACGTATGTTATTTTTTTCTTGTCACCGCTTCAATGTAACGATTTCATGGAAGACTTCACATAGAATAGATCGCCATTCATAGACTTGCGACCTTGTAATTTCGATTAAAAATGTTTACTCTTGATATATATATATATATATATATATATATATATATATATATATATATATATATATATATATATATATATATATATATATATATATATATATATATATATATATATATATATATATATATATATATATATATATATATATATATATATATATATACACATACATACATACATATATATATATATATACACATACATACATACATACATATATATATATATATATATATATATATATATATATATATATATATATATATATATATATATATATATATATATATATATATATATATATATAATATATATATATATATATTAACGTCAGGACTACGATCGCAATCTATCTGAAGACATGCAACTAGAAATCTTCAATAACAATTAGAATATAAGCGTAATCTGTGTGTACCAGATCTTTATCCAATGTTGGACATACGTGAAGAAAGCCATGTGTACTGAGTCGGAATTACTGCACCTGCTATTACGTCTGGGTCAATATGGCGTCAATGGGATAATCATCACGCTTCAGTATTGCTGACTGATTTACATTGAATGATTATTATTATTATATAAGTACGGTGTACCTTGTACGAACATATTTTCACGTTGCTGTGTAAGCCTTTAAATACATTTTAGCTTATCGTCAAGTCAACGCCTTCTCTTAACTTTATATCACCCTATCTATATTTGAAAAGAAATTTTCTGATACAATTTTCTGGCATCCAGTTTTATCCGAATGTCGCACGAATCGTGTAATATTGTTGTGGGAACCGCATAATCTTGCAGTTCCAAACACCCACGCCAATATGTCACTATTCAGATATATTTAATATTTCGCGTGTTAATTGTACCTAATTAATTGTAAACGCAAACACGTGGAATATATTCTGATATTCCCAGCACTATGTACGAAATTTCTTATGAAAGGTTTCAAACCCCGAACTTCTAAACCATAAATAAATTTGGGTAACACTAATTTAATTTTCCAAATCTAGATAATTTGCAATGTAACAAAATTACGTCTTCCGAGAAACGTAGTAACACATGGGAAAATAATCTCGCCAGCTATATAAAATTAATCAGTTGTTTGTTTCTCAAGATCAACCAATACTTTCCATGGAAAGCAGAATGACTGCATTGACTACAAGATGGAAATGACTAATGCAACAAATGAAAGAAATTGTACTATAGCAAGCTATGCAGAAGAAGAATGCGTTAGTTATAAATGCTAAATAAAGGTTTTGACATATGTATTGTGGACAGCACGCACAAAATAATTGTCTTTTACCCAGACAACCTTGTATCCCTATTTCAGTCTTGTGGTCTAGCCGTCAGGAAATTTATCATGCTAAACCGATATTTAGCTTGTCCCGTTAGTCGGGCAATTTGAGTTAAAAACCCATTGATATATTTCACTTATAAAATGGAGCAAGGTAAATCCTGAAACTTATTAAAGTATATTAATTATTGTCATGACCATAAAAAAACTACCACGTTAATTTATATTTTGTATTCCTTAATAAGACCTAGTCACAGTCGTTACTTGAACGTTTTTTTTTTTTACGAGCGTCAATAAACACTTTTCGCACATATCAAGTATAGTCTTTCTGATTTCAAATTTCGTTGTACCATAGCAAACCTTTATCTTGTAAAAATTAGTCGCAATTGAATATTTTGGAGAGGGTCGAACGTTGTCTAGCGAACTCTTTAATTTGTGTGAAATTCTGTTTAGCTCTGAAGACGTGGGGTATCTTTATGTTAATTTGTAAGATACGAATCACGCTACCCTATCGAGGGGCCCCGAGTGGCCGAGTGGTCTAAAGCGCTCACCGTTCCGGATCACTGCCATCTCACCTCTGTCTGCGTGGGTTCGAGTCCAGGGCTCGGCTAGCGTGGGTACGTGGGAAAGCCTGCCAGTAGCTTCTCGTGCGTCGGTGGTTCTTCCCTGGGTTTTCCAGGGTTCTTCCTTCACCAGTTATACTGGCCGCCATGTATAGCCTATATTGTGCTGAAAAATGGCGTTAAACCCTAGAACGACAACAACAACAACAACAATTACCCTATCGAAGTCATCGTTGAGGTATCAGTTTTAAAACGGATATATGCTAATTCGTGCCGGTCATAAAAATTTGCGTTCTTTTGCAATACTGATTTGTGCAGTTTTAAGTAACACGATTCGTACATTAACGACTTTGATTGCCCCCAGACTGTAAAGATATTGTATATTAGTTGTGTTACATGTTTTTCATGCTAACTAAATCTAAATGCTCCTTTATTATTATTGATATGCAGAATTCGTTTCATATGATATTTTGATTTTTACAATCAATAAATTCTCTCACGGTTTCACTATTGTTTATCACTTTTGGTCAAACAAACCTTTGGAATTATAATTTTCTTCAATTTTTGTTTACGTCTTCAGCTGCTATTTGAGTTTGACTGAAAGATGTAAGCCACGGTTTCTAAAATGTCACCTTTGTAGTTATTACACATTCAAAACTAATCATACATACCACGTTAGAACGTTTGTACTGAAAAAGTATTTGATTTTATTTCTGTAAGGTACGTATTATTTTAGGTACTATTAGTTTTGTGTCCTTCTATTCTGCCATTCTGCTAATGGCTTTTGAAGGTCAGATAAATTTATCGTACAGGCACAAGTTTTCACGGTGATAGATTGCAGGCTTTAAAATATTCTTGAAAGTGAGATGGTACTTCCAAATCAAATTCCAAAATATAGCCGGAACCATTGTCCTGCCGTCTTCCTAAGATATTCCTTTTCTTTTTGCGCAGATGGAGCACATCGATATATAAATTACTGTTAACCAATTTCGTCTGATAATTATTTAGTGCTAACAGTAATCATTTGATGAAACTGAATAGGAATGCCATTGAACTGTTTATTCATGGCCACAGTTATTTTTGCCCGTTTGCTAGAATTTTTAAACAAGTATGTTTTAAATATATTTAGGTTTCCTGATGATTGTTTTCTGTGTTGAGCTGACAAAAGAAGGCACTAGGTTTTGACCAGGAAATTTGTATTTGTTAATTAAGTACATTTATACATGATACTTTCAATCTTAATTGAACTTTGCCCAACCGTCGCCATTTATGGCTCTGTCGGACGTTATCTTCGTACTCATTTACCATTTTTTTCTTTTCTCGCCATTATCACAAAAGCTTTCGATGTAGAACTAATAATGCCGTTTAGTCTTTGTTGTTGGAACCAGCTTCTATGTGATTCTCGGCTTCTATGTTGCTCGCCATCAAGTATATGTATCGGAGTCAACATGGCTCTAGAGATCTTCATAGACGTTCTATTCTATGACTTCACCCTCATCCATAAGCTGTTGATCTATTTTTTGATGTCTGAGTTTGTCTAGTCTTTAAGTTTCCTATTAATCTAAATTTTGATGTTTGAGTTTGTTTAGTCTTTAAGTTTCCATCAAAGGTCTTGTAGGCGTTGAAGTGTAGATTGTCTCCGTTATTTTAGCTATCGTGTCCTGTTTCTCTGACATTTTTTCGTTCAGGTTAAAACTCACTGAAATTTGATTTATAATTGCGGCTATATCCCAATACTTTCTTCCTTGTTATCCATTGGTGAAAAATAGATTAACCTGGTGATAGCGTTTCTACATTTAATTCTTATGACACCAAACTTTTAAACTTATTAACAATAGGTAAAAATGGCATGCTTCACATACATAATTTGTTTCTTCTTTTTCTTAGCATTTAAACTTGCAAACTACCAGCCTTTTTATTTATCAGTTATCGATGCACTAAAGTTTACACGGTGGCAATAAATGTCAGTTTATTTGCCTTTGAACTCATCAGAAGTTTGATCATATTATCCGTCGGTGGAAAACCTCTGATTTGTATAGCATCCAGTTCTTACAAATATTCGCGCTTGAGCTTACCAAACGTCTCATTGTTTGTGGCCTTCTGATTGAAGTAGCACATTTGTTTTTGAATTAATTCTCGCTTGAACTTGTTAGGATTTTAACTTCGTATCTATAAACTGTTTCACACAATAATTTACTGGGAATTATTATAAAATCTTGACAATATAGCCCCAATGAATAAATATATACGTGTCTTGCACATTTACACTGGTCTCTTTATTATTTTAGCATTGAAATTATAATATTCCATCTAGTATTGTCCTTGTTTGGCATCAATCCATCTTATCTTTTCTCAAATTCATATGCAATTTTTAATTCATGACAGTTTCTATTGGTTTATTATTTCGCACAATGGTTTATGTAGGATAAATAAAAATGACTCAAGAATGCTATCTAATTGTATAAACAAATTCAGTATTTCACAGATATTGGGCTAAATAATTGTCAGTAACACAAGTGACGGTGAAAACCCATTCTAACTAAAATTGCCTGAAAATAACTACATAATTGTAACCAGTAATAGCTGAAACTGACTAGATCTTATTAACTAAACACCTATTTTCCCACTACCTAAATATATAGCTTGCCTAAGATGGTCCTTATTGCCTCCACTTGATAAGGAGGATATTGACACATTCGCATCATGTTAGAAACAAGCATATAACGAGATAGATGAAGTAAGCTAACTAAAAACATCAAGTAAATTATTGGGACTACACAAGTAGAGGAAATACACAATTACGCAATAATGTTAAAACAAACAAAACATTGTCAAGCCGAAATCCGGAAGCTAGTGAACTGAGATACACACAGCCAATAGCTCGATTTAAAATGCAAGGAGTATGTTTGAATTTCCGAATAGATTTTCATCAATCTATTTACTTCTTATAATTCACTACGTGCACAATATGGCTAATGAGCTTGAATAACGTAATCATGTGTTTACATCATCTATTTCGATCATGTGTTTACATCATCTATTTCGATCATGTGTTTACATCATCTATTTCGATCATGTGTTTACATCATCTATTTCGATCATGTGTTTACATCGTCTATTTCGATCATGTGTTTACATCATCTATTTCGATCATGTGTTTGCATCATCTATTTCGATCATGTGTTTACATCATCTATTTCGATCATGTGTTTACATCATCTATTTCGATCATGTGTTTACATCATCTATTTCGATCATGTGTTTACATCATCTATTTCGATCATGTGTTTACATCATCTATTTCGATCATGACCAGCTTCCTTAATTTATTTTGTACATCTTTATATTTAATTTTCTTGAAATATACTTTTAATCGACCTCATATAGTCATAATTGTCCAGACGCGCCTTTTAGCCTGTTAATGCCCTTAAACGATCAAACCCTCGTGGAAATGAGGCTTATTAAAGATAAAGAAAGTTTGTACTAGTATATTATATCCAATTTATTCCCCCTGTTTTATCTACTCTAGCTCCCCTCCATACATTATTATTATTATTATTATTATTATTATTATTGTTATTAAAATTATTATTATTATTAAAGGTACGATTTGATTCGAACTGGAAATGAAGATTTGCAAGGTATGTATTCTTTCCAATGTTTTTTAACCATTCACTATAGGATAAAGATAAAGGTATTGTATAGAAATCCTGTAAGATATACATATAAACATTGAAATTGTTGTTGTTCTTATAGTAGTAGTAGTATCAGCAGTAGTAATAGCAGAGTAGCATGGAAGAAGAAGAAACATTAGTAGAATCAGACTCTGAATTAGGAAAGTAAATATATAAGCAAAGAAAGAAGGTGAGAGAAATAGACGCAGCAGCAATAATAATAGTAATATTAATAGTAGTAGTAGTAGCAGTAGTAGTAAAAGAAGATATAGAATTAGTAGTAAATATCAAATAATCGAAGGAAAGGTGATAGGGATGACTAATCTTGAACCAACAGAATGTTTTTGACGCAACTTAATGTTTTTGTGGTAAACCACGTCTCAAACAGACAAAGGATAGAAGCCTTTTTCAAACTACATTGAAGTTTTGTACTTGATTGACAGTAGTTTCATATATAAGATAACGTTTCAGTTTCATTGACCAATATAATCAAATAACACAGATCTTTTCAATACAACTTCATAGTATTCAACTATGTGCGGTAGAGTTAGATAAGAATTCGTTTTATCTGTTGGCAACGTCGACAATGATTATCGCGTATTTGCATATGCGCACTTGTGCGCTACAATCACGTACACGATATGTGGAGAAAAAAAAAGATAGGCCTAATGGCCCTCTGTAGGCGTTTGGACATAAAACTAACCACGTGAACTCTTTCTTGCTACTGATAGGCCAATTTTGCCGCAATGCTTGTTTTGCCAGCCATGTTCGATAATTACGTGTGTGAACTCGAGTTTGGTTTCCGAAAGGTGTTTTGGCACGAAATCGTGCACAATATGAAGACATGTATTATTCAATGGTATCACGATAAAGTAAATTCATCGTAATTGACTTCTCTGCAGCGGCAACATATAAGCCATCTAAGCATATAGTGGAACTTAAAGTTTCGTAGTGGAACTACAAGTTTCGTATTTTAAAACCCAGTGCGTGCATTGATCATTGGCACTGCTCGATCAGGAAAAACAACTGTTGTTGAACATGATTTTACGATGGTTGAAGTGGGATCGGTTAAGTGTAATTGTGCCATTGGTCACACACTAACCTTTAATATTTTACAGAAGAATACGAACAAAGTTTGCAAGAGCAACAACGTCAACAACGAATGCTTTTGCAACAACGCGCAACTCGTGTACCCCAAACATCCGCACATGCACACCCAAAACGTGTATCACCACCTACAAAAACAAAAGAACAGGAGCAATGTAGAAAGCAGCTGGCCCAACAACATAGGCCCGAATTTTACTCACGACCAGAACAATCAGAAGGTACAAAAAACAAAATATTGGCATAATAAAACAACGAAACGTATACCTGCATCGACACAAAATCTTCATGCTGCACCCATATCAGAGCAACAACTGCGAGATTAAATCACCAAGAGAATCGCGTTGATCGTGAAACACAAACACGCATGTTTGGACTTCGATAATATCTGTGGTCTTGTCTCAGCAACAACTGTTCGTCTTAGTGTGACTGGATTTGCAACCACGATAGCCATCGTTGATGCACCAATCGGAATTGTTGTCGTGACTATATTGATAGTAACCAGTATCTCTGGTATTGCTTGCACAATAATTTCGATACAACTGCATTTACAATTACGTGTCTATTCAGAATTTCTTTCAGTGACAGAAAACAATCAGTAAACTGTGTTCGATAGCTATCAATGGTAAAATAAGTAGCACAGCCGAGTTTGAGATTGTGTTGGAAGAAATGGGAAATCGCCGACAATTCCGAGTACTTATAAGGAACCTTGAAGTTCTGGATTTACTTATAATACAAGCCTAATAAAACAGTCTTAAATATTGTGGATGCTTCAGATGCCGCCGATTGCGCAAAGTATATTTCTGGCTTGCCAGATCATGTGGGATCGAGGCTGTGACTTCAATCAGCTCCTCCGATAGGGGAAAAATGTAAAACACTGAATCTGACACTAGTAGTGTGTATGGATATAAAATATACTTGGAAATGAATGATGAGTGTGTATGGAAGTAACACATGCATATAAATGAACTATGCAAGTGTATGTTTGTAAGAAATGAATGCTATTGAATGGTGAGTGTGAATTACTGTAACATATGCTTGATAATGAATGTAGAGTGTGTATGGCTGTAACAGATAGATGAGAAATAACTGGTTAGTGTGTGACTTTTCAGTGTATACTGATGTACGCAGTATTTGGGATTGAAAGTCTATCTCATATGGCTATAACACACACACACACACACAGATATATATATATATATATATATATATATATATATATATATATATATATATATATATATATATATATATATATATATATATATATATATATATATATATATCAATGAAAAGTTAATGTCTGTAAATTAATGTGCCGAAATACATTCGATGCATTTTTGTATCTCGCAGAAATAGTTGAGGTGGTCGGAATGTTTAAGAAACGTATTTACGTTGGTCAGTAAAATATGTGTCTTTAGGATGAGTCATTCATAATGACTCGGAGATTTCCATATCCCGACATTAACCTCAGGGTATTGTCTTTACGTAAAAATCAGACAAGATACGGTTGAAACATGATCAAAGAGTAATAGTTCTCTAATCAACATGTCGGACTCTTTACATTCATAACTTGACAATAGTGCAGAGAACAGTAACTATATAATGATTACTGGCAAATTCTATTAATCCGGCATGGTCTTATCCATAGTGCTAACAATCACCATGCAATACGGCCATGGCCACAGGCTTTTCCTCATCACGTCATTAATCAATAGTTTAGCTTGACATAGAAGGACCACGTCAAACGTCTGGTTGAACATACGTCATTGTGTACGTGGTGGATAAACAATTGGTTTAATTAATAAAACACTTTGTATGTATGTATGTATGTATGTATGTATGTATGCATGTATGTATCTATGTACTTTGTTACGTGGTGGTTTAGTTATCGTTTTCTAGAAGATAATCGACCTCGGTGTTATTGCCGGGATCGAGTAAATAATAAAATAGTGTGCGAGGTGGATAAACAATTGGTTTAATTAATAAAATCACTTTGTATGTATGTATGTATGTATGTATGTATCTGAGTGTGCGTGTATGTATGTATGTAACCATGCATGCAAATATGGTCTCGAGACAAATAAAAAGTACTAGCAAATTCAAACATAAATTTGTATCTCTGATATCAAGAATGATTTTGGAAAAGTGGATGAGGTTAAAATGTCCTAAAGCATTGAATGAACATGCAGGGCTCTTTAAATGTTTGACATATTAAAAAAAATTTAAGTGACCAGCTATCGCTTGATGCGACTTTAACTTATCTGACCTAGATTCTTTGGTAACAGCATGTACAACGAACATATTTCGTATTCTATATTAACGAATCACCAGCTGTACCCAGCTGTCTGACAAACGTAAAGGGCTTTTCAAAGGACTATATTGAATAAGGGCCATTTTCTGCCCCCTCTCCAAATGTCCTTGTATTATGTATAATGTACATATGAGGTGGTTAACAGTTATTTCTGACATCAGTTTTGTGTTCATGTGTCCGTTGCCATGGTTACAGGGTGTCAAAACACCATCAGAAAATACATGAAAAGCAGTCATCTTTTCCATTTACTTCTCATCGATACTGCTTTTCCATGAGCTATTCACTCAGTTTCAAAATTGCAATATACATTTGTATTATTTTAGAGGTTATACAGCTGTATATATATAAAGTTTAGTTTCTAAAACTATTCCAAAATGGTCCATTGTAGACAAAAATAGAATATCGAACTTATACGTCAACTGAAAACTTTCTAACATATGTTTATAAAAAGATACTTAATCATACAATACAAAATCTGTTCCTCAATAAAATATTGTTTATTATTATTGAATGATGTTTAATATTATTGAATTATTTAAATGATTGTTTGGTATTATTGAATATGACGGTAAAGGAGGTGTTACCAGGGGCCTGTATGTTCACTTCGTCGCCGAAGACATGGGTTTCTTACCTTCAGTGGAAATGACAAGTGTTCTTTATCTATTATGTATTTATGTATTTTATGTACTTTTATCCTTATATTTTCATACTATATAACACATACACTACTGTGTTTCTATTTTTAGAAGAAAAAAATCAATAAATTGTCTCCCACACCCTTTGAGGTAGTCTATAGTCAAACTGTAATCTAGCTATAAACTATATATTCATCCGTAAAGATATAATATGGACATTAATAAGACCAAAAAAAAATAAATAAACTTTTAATGAACTTTTGAAAACTGTGAAATATGTTTTGGAAGTAATGGTATTGGAGAATACAAGAAAGAAACAGACTATAGGTTTTGTACTCTCTAGAGTAGATCTTTTGCGTCTATTTTTAAACCAGCACGGGAATACTGCATTACACTGACTGCATGCTGCTGTCTGTGAAATGAGAGGATGTACACGTTTATAAAGAACATATACCTATAACGAACAAATGGAAACACAATCATTTTATTATTCGTTTTGCAAATGCTATTTACCAGCACTTAAGAGTCGGCAAAGATGGTGATTTACATCGTACAAGATTCGGGGATTCATAGAATGAATGCAGCTTTAAAGAATTTTTAGGGACAAGTTTGAACATAAACTTCGATGAAAAACGAGTCAAAGTAAGTATTTTTCTACCTTTTCATCGTTTAAAATAACTATATACGACTATAATCTCTCTCTCTCTCTCCTATGCGTATGTATGCCTATATTTAATTCTTTGTAGACTCAAAACTGGGGCCCTCGGTTGGGGCAATGAAATTCAAAAACGTATATAAAAATGTTAACGAATAAAATAACGTTATATGAACATGTGTTCATGTATACCATTAAAGGAAAGCTAGTCACATTATCTCATTTACTTTTATAAGTTTACAATGGTTTCAAAAGCAATTTTTTGTGCCGAAATATTCTAAGTACTATAATACATGTAGGCCGACGTGTTCTCTGTATTCCTGCGCAAAAATATTGCGAATATCTCGCCGTAATGCTTTCTATATAACTGGACGTTCAGGGACGTGTTAAAAAGAAATCTATGCATGCAAGAGACGACGAAACATCTGATAAAATAAATGCACTCATTAAACACACATTGCCAAACAGTAGCAGTTAACCAAAACTAATAGCAAATCCGTTGCCATTGTTACAGGTTGTCAAAACACTGTAAAAAAAAGACATGAAAAGCAGTCATCTTTTCCATTTACTTCTCATAGATACTGCTTTGTCAAGAAATATTCACTCAGTTTTAAATTTTACAATATGCATTTTTTTTTATTTTTGGGTTATAAAGCTCTGCAAATAAAATTTTATTTCTAAAACTATTCCATATGGATTTATCTTAGACAAATATATATATATATATATATATATATATATATATATATATATATATATATATATATATATATATATATATAACATATACGCCCACTGTATACTACACCTAAATTACATTGACAAAAAGGTACTTAACCATACAATGATAAAAAATGTTCCACCATGAAATATTGATTAACATTATTGAACGATGTTTCATGTTATTGATTTTTTTTTGTTTTGAATTATTGTTTAATATTATTGAATGCTGTGAATATATTTAGGCATTAACAGAGACCAATATGTTCACTTCTTCACCGATTATTTTGGTTTGTTACCTTCACTGGAAATGACAAGTGCTCTTTATGTATTTTTATCTTTTTACTTTCATGGCAATATAAAACACACACGTGTTTCAATCTATAGCAGAACTAAATATAAATACCTTGACTTCCATACCCCTTGATGTAGCCTCTATTCAGTATATGATCCGTTTATGAACTATATATTTGTCCACATATTAATGTGAATGCCAAGCAATATGTAATATCCCTTACACTAACACTTTTGTAATTTTTGCATTATTTTGTAAAACATGAATGGTAATAAGTAAATGGGCCACCCCCACCCCACCCCAAAATGCATCTTATTGTTATGTTTTAGCTGTGACATCTATAATGGCGAGAACACACTTAATTAATATGTCAATGAAGCACAATAGTAGATTTCAAATGAAATGCACTGAATAAATAAGTCATCAAAGATAATAAGTATTGAAAAATAATTGAAGAGCATGTCTTAAAAATATATCTCATATTCATTTAAATGTGGAATGTATTATCATTCTCGCTTTTTAATTATCACCCAAATGACATGCCATAATAATATAAACATCTGGATATGGATGACAATTTAGATTATAAAAATATATTTTTACACACACATACACACACACATTATATATATATATATATATATATATATATATATATATATATATATATATATATATATATATATATATATATATATATATATATATATATATATAAACGGAACCAGATGATTATTGATGAGGGTATTGGTCGCGGTGTAGCATTCACTCCTTTATTGATTTACTGTTGTTATTTTCACATTCTGGAATAAATGATGCATCCTTAAGATGACAAGTTAGTGATTTTCTCTTTGTCAACTCATCATTTTCCCATCTTTTGCAGCCCAGAAACCATATGACACTTGACACGTGTGCACAACACCCTACAACCCGAGCATCAACCTTGCAGGGTCAGTACCATCATTTGATGGAATCTGTGTAATCGTTTAGGCTTGTATTGGATCCACAGTGAATGTGTTTTCTTTCTGGAGTGGCGGGACTGGATTTTTGCATGTAACAGGCCTGGAAAATCCATGCATACCATAACATCATAAAGCCCCTCATCTGTGAAGTGTTCATTTGTATAGCTTGGAGCCTGTTTGACTTGATAAATGCCCATAGTGATGTAATGCAGGTAATCAACTGAGAGCCTGGGAAAATCAGTCAGTTCATCAGTGGATGCATCAATCTTAAAGTAGATTTTGCGCTTATTCAGCAAGTTGTTCTCTTGAACCAGGATTTGAACACTGTTCGATTCCTTTGCTTTTTCAACCATCCTTCTCGCGGTCTCAGCAGTTGATGGGTCCATGTTGGCCAGGGGTGGTCGAAATTTATTCATTAATGCACAGATAATTCTAAGGAAGTCACCTATATGAGGAACAAGTGTATTTGGCACTACTTTGTCAAAAACTTCCACTGTTTTACTCGTGCATCTACCATGTGTATTACGCAGTGTATTACAAAAAGAAGACACTTCCAGGAATTGATCTCTTTTCAAGCCAGTAAGATGGAATTAGTCATCATCAGACAGGGAAGAAGGAGCATCAAAGTTAAAATATGACTTTGTTTTAATTAACTCACACACATTTTGTGAAAGTGAGGTAATGTCTGTTCTTGAAAAGTCTTGAAACTCTTTTGTTGCACTGATAGATTGTAAGGCTTCATTACTAAAGTATGAGTTTTCCAAATGAAATTTGCAACATCTACTATATGAATTTATAAATATACCACACTCTACAAAAGACTGGGTAATGGCACAGATTGGGACATTAACAAGATGATTTTGATGCCCATGTGGTATTTTACATACAACACAATGTCTGTGTGATCTTGGTGTTGATGGAATTTGAAGTTGAATTGTTTATGGGCTTTTTAAGGCAGCACTTGAAGTAGTTGGTAGCTGAAAATCTGGATCATGGTGACTGACAGATTTCTGTAATATGTACTACGGCAACTAGAGGAAACATCATCATCTTGCATTACAGGCCTTTGCAATAATTCCTCTGTATGCTTTTCTAGAATGCCTGTAAGTACTTTTGTTCTAGCTGATGGTTTTACCCTTTTGTAGCACCAGGAACATTGATATGCTTTATGCATTTCAGATTTTTGTAGAAATTAATTGAACAATTTGATTTTAGACTATTTAAGAAACCGTCACATATGACATAAAGTCTTATATAACACTCATTTATGGTTACTTTTCATTATTTTGCAACTATTCACTTAGGCAATCATATTTATTATATATTGGTACTCGAAGCCTACAACTTCCACCCACACAGTTCTTGTAGTGATGTAGCTTGAAACAAATTGTATGTAGAGTATATAAAAATAAACAACTCAGCTTATTATGTAGTAATTGTCATTATAATAGTTTCATTGTGTAATCAGTTATGACGTATAACAGAGGCCAACATTTTGTATTTCTAAATCACTTTGGTCTGAATATATTTTATGCTATATATGTTTTATGGTTAGAAAGTACACCCCACCCCCATTGTTTATTTCCCGTACAAAAAGAGGTGTGGGCTACATTTTGTTATTAATTTACTACTGCTGTTTTTATTTATTATTACTAGTAGTAGTAATAGTGATCTTGCTTTTATTCACGCAAGTTATACTTCGAATAAAAGATTTTCACCTGTAAATTTTATGGCATTTTAGTTTTTTGTTTTATTATACCTGATTAGTAAGTTTAGAAAGTTCTGAGGTGCTCTTTTAATGAAATAAAGGCATAATGTCATTACAATAAATATGCAGTAATTAGATAAGTAGATTGAACTAATAGGTATTTTGGCATAGAAGTAATGCAAATATTATTTTCACTTACAAAATCATAATTACTTGGCTTCCATTGGGACTGTGGACATTGTTCCCACTGTTTGGACAGTTTATAATTTTAACAATTGTTAATTTGTTTAGCAATTGTTAAAAACATCATTAGTGTAGTAAGCAAGTTAAAAAAATTTATGTCATTCTTTAAACGATTATTCTTGTTATGGACAAGTGTATAAAAATAAATAAAAATTAAATTGATTTTTTAATTGTGCATTAGTTTTTGTTGGTTTTGCTGAGCTGTTTCCTAATTTTATTTCAAAATAAATTCACAGCTATTCATATTATGAATATTAATTCTTAAAAAGAAAAGACAAAAAAAATTTAAAAAAAAAAATCGCTGCGTTGGAGAATTGAACTTGGTGCGATAGGTTTTCGAAATAAATGCTCAACGATTTGAGCTATTGATACTTTCAGTTATATTTGTGTATCATGCAGGTGACATTTTTTCCAAGCTGCTTTATATAACTGCAGACTATTGGTTGCTGTTTGCACATTTAATGATAGAATTGCCATTGTTACTATATGAAGAAAGACACAGTTGACAAAATTTAATGAAAAAGTACGCAGGTTGTAAACGTTATTTCCAGCAGAAAATTGACAGATTCATTTAGATGACATGTACGGAATTGCGCTGTAATAGTGTCGTGAATTAAACATTGCAAAACGGTATCGTGATGGAACTGAAGAAAAACCCTTTGTATTAATGTGTAAAATAAATAATATATATGTACTTACCCTATTATTTAAAGCATCCTTTTGCCAAAAATTGGCAACGTAAAAATACAATTTCATTTAATGTTTAATCCACTTAGTCTTTGTTCATATATAGTTCTAAATGCCCCTTCAGCGCCTCTTCGAAAAATCTTGTTCCCAATGCAATTTAGATAGAATGAAGAAACAGAGAAAGAATGGATAACATTATTTTTAAAATATCTGAATCGTTATTATTCCCAGAATTTTTATAATATAATAATGAAGGAAATAATAGAGCGCACTCTAGAAATGCGAGTCTAATGGTTCACGCGTAAAGATACTTCGGCAGGTACGGTGCAACAGGGAAAACGACATTGATACATAGGCAGCAAAATTCAAGAATTTTTTAATTTTTAGTGATTAGTGCAAACGTGAACACATGAGTTATTATGAGAACCTAAAACTTTTAATAAAAATTAATAAATCAGTGTAAATACCTTGTCTGATCAAGTCTGCGCTTATGTCTTATTTCTAGTTTCAAGTTGCTCAAATGTAGCATTTTTTCTTAAATTTCCCATACCAGACCATGTTCAAAGGTCGTATTTTGGTATGAAAAAGAAATTTATGTGCATATTTAATGCAGAATAGGGTGATTTATACATCGAATAATACAATAAGGCACAGAGTTGTGATATTTACAAGAATGTTTTTTCCCCATAAAAACGGGGGCAGAAAATGGCCCTTATTCAAATATAATCCTTTCAATGAAAAGCTGGTCAATTATATCGCTCGCGATTTGTGAGCCATTACGTAACTATGCTGCATTGGCAGCTTGTTGAGGCGTGCAGATGCAATGCTCCAAATCATAGTCGAATCTACAGCGAGATACAATTAAAACTGTCCCGGGCCATGGCTATATATTTGGCAAGGATTGTACTGAATCATGCCATGTCCCAATTTTCAAGTCATCCACTAATACAAATACGTGTCGCTTATCACAGTGCGGCATCACTGCCTTATAAATATATGTAAACTTTGACTTCCCCAATCTCAAAACCATATACACGGGATGAAAGTATAATGCGGGTTCAGATTTGGACTGTAACGTTTCACTTCTGTATTTCATGATTAAATACAATTTTCTTCGTTAAACGTGTTTAGAATGCTCGTAAATCAGAGTATAACGTTTATTTAAATTATGAATATCATCGAAAGACTGCATGGAACGACATAAATGTTTTATTAAGAACTGACGTTGAATAAGTCCTGCCCCTGTACTCTATCCAATATTTATATAAACATCGATACAAAATTATTTTCAAACCATTATATATAAATGTACTCGAATGAGTATATACGTTAGTGAAATTTAAATAAATAATTTAATGATCGAGGCAGGTATAAAAAATAATAAAAGTAAATGCTTTGAAAGAAGAACTTCATATCCTCAGTGTGTGACTAGTAACTGTACATTCAAGTGTTGTATTATTTCCAGTGATACAAAGCATTTCGTGTGTTTAATATTTGTTTGGAATGCGAATCTTTGCATTCTCAGCGAGGTAAGATGAGCCATATAACAACGTATTGGATTGCTCGAGGTGATACAGACGCTAAACCAATTTCCCACATTTCTTTCTTTTTTTTTTTTTTTTTTTTTTTTTTTTTTTACAGTTTTGCAAATAAATATCTAATGATATGCAGTTTCTATATCTTCACCACAAGTACAGGATGCATTATGTCTCAAATCGAAGGAATACATATCATTATATAAATTGCTACCGTTAATTATATTTCTTATATACATGACATAACTTTAGGCGCGTGTATAATCTTAGCCTCGGCTCTGTTTCGAAGATATAATAATTACTTTCACGGTTGATTGAACCAGGGAATGTATTCTACACACGACAAGAAGAGAGCAACATATTTTGCTTATTTCGAGTCTAGCTTTAGCAAATTTAAACAAAGAACAAAACCAGAAATAAGCGGCATATTATAGCCTCGTCTTCTAGGGATATACACGAGTGATGACTGAGTTAAATTCTCTTCCCACATTTACACAAAACTATTTTATCGCAGTATCAGATACAGTCATATGTGAATTTGATAAAAAATATGTATCAGATATTATTGAGCTGGAGACGCGTATAGTGAAATCAGAAAAGATCAGTTCATTCCGTTTACTTACAAAGAAAAGAAATGTAGAACAAAAAAATCATACTGTGGAATTCGAATAAAAATCATAAACATCTATGTAATATCAGAAAACAAGAAAAATAAGGAAACGCATGTTTATCCCGATATATCTTCAGAGCAATAATTTCAAGGCATCCCAGTATCGGAACATAAGCACTGACTTAACATTCTGTATTGATTTAGAAGTGTTGCAATTATTCGTTTAAAATTTAAATCTTTATATCTTGAAGAATGTTTGATTGGCGGTCTATTAAGATTGATATGTTCGAAATGAAATATGACAAAACACTTTCTCATCTTCCTTGACAAATGGGGTTCCAGAGAAATCAATGGAATGCTTCTTGTTATCATTAGAATGTAGTTTAAGATTAATTAGATAGTTCAAATTGGACGTCGCTTTTCTCCCGCATGAAGATTTTATAAGAAACACATATAGTTTGTACAAATTAAGTTCAATATAAAATCATAAGCTGGTCAATATCCACTTATGTCGAGTCCACATTAGTTGAACCACATGCAAAACTAAGAACGAAAAGAAAACAAGTAAAACAAAGAGACATGCTAGCTGCTGTCTGATGCATGCATGGGTATAATAATTGGAATCACCACTTTCGTTTTTAAAGATAACATGTTTGGTTTACTTTAGAAAGATAGTCTTTATTTTCTGTCTCAATATTGAAATAGTTGCTGGTGTATGCGAGTCACAATGTGTATGTATGTGTGTGCGTCGGGGTTTGTAATTAATTGCAAACAGTTTTATTCCAAGGATGCTACTCGTTGTGTATGTATATGTGTACGCGTATTTTCTTTGTTGTTAACTGAATAAAGCACTGTATTCATTTCTCAAGGACGAGTAACACACACACACACATATTTACATATATTTGGAGTATGCACATTTGGTTATAGCGCCCCGTTTAGATTTTTGAGATTACTTGTCTGATTTTTGGAATTTGGTGCAATGTAAATATTTAGCCAATTACTAGGAGTAAACGTCACGGAGTGAAGTGTTAGTGAGTGTCCATGATGCCAGGGACAGTTGTATAGTTTCTACGGCTTGAACTGCTGCCTGTACGGAAACCAAAGAAAGAGAAACCATACAGATGTGCGGTTGATATATATTTGGCAGGTTGTGAGATCTGTGGTCTTGCACTTATTAGAGTAAAATTTATGTATAGAATGGACACGTCGGGCTTCCCAACTTACAACTGAAGTTGTGTGGAAGTCTTTGGGAATTTAGGGTAAACTTATGACTTCTAGCGGGAATCGCGACCGGGTTTGACACCGCTTGGTCAAGTAAAGACCCTTCTTTTGTAACAAGGAAATGTCTGGTGGCAAGACAAATGAGATTTTTGTGGTAGTGTTGTAAGTGATTTACACAGTGTGCACTTTTTCGCTGGATAGAAGAAAATCAGGCGGCATTCGAAAAAATACGAAAAGCGCCAGTGTTGGCTGTACTGGACTTCAATCACCCCTTTATACTGGACACAAATGCGAGTGGCGAAGCCGTAGAAGCTGTCCTGTCCCAAAACATAGATGGAAAAGAAAAAGTGTGTCTGGACAGGACAGAACTCCAGTATTGTGTCTTTCGTCGTGAGCTGTTGGCCGTAGTTAAAATAGTTCCCTATGTTAAGGGACAGTTGTATAGTTTCTAGGCCGTGAACTGCTGTCGGTACGGAAACCGAACGATGAGAAACCATGCAGATGTGCGGTTGATAGATATTTGGTAGATTGTGAGATATGTGGTCTTGCATTGATTAGAATATGATTTATATATAGAACGGACACGTCGGGTTTCTAATTTACAACTGAAGTTGTATGGAAGTCTTCGGAAATTTGGGGTAAACTTATGACTTCTAGCGGGAACTGCGCCAGGGTTTGACAACACTCGGTCGAGTAAAAATCGTGGTTTGTAACAATATATATATATATATATATATATATATATATATATATATATATATATATATATATATATATATATATATATATATATATATATATATATATATATATATATATATATATAAAAATAAAGAAAATAGTAATAAAGTCTACCTGAGATTCCATATGTTTAGACTAATTTGTTGGCGTCCTTGAATGGATTCAGAATCCACTGATGAAGGAAAATTAGCCAAGGCGTATGGAATTGCAGGTAGACTTTATTATTTAACTCAGAAAGGCTTCTTTGTTTGACTTTAACCCAGCAACTTGTTAATCAGTCTATCCATCGGTCTATATATTAACCGATCAGCTATGTATTAAAATACGAAAAATGACAACGACATTCTGTACCGGATTATTTATATTTTGCACAAAAAAAGTTTGAAATAAAATGAGGGAAGCGAATTGCATGAATCTAAAAAGCATTCATTGACGAAAATAATGGCTACATGACTGATATTATTGGCTTATCAAACTCTCTCTCTCTCTCTCTGTCACACACACACACACACACACACACACACACACACTTTCACCTCGAGAGTATTAGGCTGGGATCTTTTCTAGATTCCTTTTTCTATTACGAAGTTGTCTATTACTTAACTGTTTGACATATGGAGGGACAAAAGACAACACATATGCTGGAGTCAAGCCATCATGTATTATAAACCATATTATCATTATGTTCTTTGCGACTTGTTGAAGTCTATCCAATTCTGTGTCATCAAAATTGTACTATATGTAGATTTTACTGTACTATACGTAGATTTTATTGTGCTATATGTAGATTCTACTGTACTATATGCAGACTGTATTGTACTATATGTAGATTTTGTTGTACTGTATGTAGATTTTATTGTACTAAATGTAGGTTTTATTGTACTAAATGTAGGTTTTATTGCACTATATGTAGATTTTTTTGTACTGTGTGTAGATTTTATTATACTAAATGTAAGTTTTATTGCCGTACAAATCATTTTGCACTGCTTAATCTGGCATATTTACGTTTTATGTCATCTTTGTCATCTCATGATGCAGTTATCTCAGATAATATTTCCTTACTGCAAAAGAGGTCTTTAAAAGATAAAATAAACGAGTTCCAATGATTTTATATCAAGTTCGAATTTCAGATTTGGTGATGTGCCTCACATTTAAATCACTACTAAATAATCGGCTATGAAATGTAGAATTTTAAACCGTATGTTACATGATGGTTTATGTATTATTATTATTATTATTATTATTATTATCATTATTATTATTATTATTATTATTATTATTATTATTATTATTATTATTATTAAACAGCGTATCGAACGGTTCTGCATCCTTTCGTTTTTCCAAACAATCAAGAATGACAATGCAGACATCTTGAAATATGACAGACTGGTTATAAATAGAACCGAATACGTGTTCAGTGATGCCCTGCAGGATACTGTAAACGATAAATAGGGGTGTGGCCGAAGCTATTTGTCGCATGGGTAACGTAATATGCAGATGATTAGCGAAAATAATTTCTATATGTGGTATAATTCAGGTCTAACAAGAAAACTATCCAGTGAACAGTATGATATAGAGTTTAGCGATTCGATCAAATATATATGTGTGATTTTGATATTTTTGCGCCGGTTGAGACTTGTGCTCGTAATAAACTTGACATAATGATTCCACAGTTAAATAAGTGTCAGAGATAAAGAGCTTTCAATATCTATCAACTCGAAAGTAAATAAAACGTATTGTATGGTTAAAAAATTTTCCCTTACACACCGTTCAGCAAGACGTAATTTTGATGTAGTATATATTTCACAAGAATACTCGTCAAAACATGCAGAAAACCTATTTAGAATAATAGGAAACAAACCGGTGCATTACAGAGATATGTATCCAAAAAACTCATCTTTATTGCTGAAAATTTCAGTCCTATGCCTAAACAGAACCTGACTTTATTGCACATGATAATGTTAATATCATTGATAAGAATGTAACATGCGTCGAGGATGGAGATATAGGGGAAGGGCAAACAAAGACAGAAAATAAGCTTAGTCACTATGGTGAGAAATCTGTCAGCTATCTGGAATGAGGATTGCAAATGGCAGATGTGGGGACGATAAAGACATAGTAAACTTTACCAGGATATGAATATCTATGGTGCAACATTAGAATATTGACCTTTAGATCAATTTTATTTGCATGTGTAAATACCTTTCTTGGTAAAAGAATTGAATCTATTCATTAGCCAACAATATTTAACTTGGGCATAGGCGATCGCATTTGAAAATAAAGTATTACTCCAATATATATATATATATATATATATATATATATATATATATATATATATATATATATATATATATATATATATATATATATATAGAGAGAGAGAGAGAGAGAGAGAGAGAGAGAGAGAGAGAGTATATATATATATATAGAGAGAGAGAGAGAGAGAGAGAGAGAGAGAGAGAGAGAGGCAGACAGATAATTACAAATATACTCCAAACAGACGGAAAGTGTTATCCCTAGATTCTACAGGAGAATGTTTGATACTACTAACAACATTTTCATAAATACGAATAAATATAACTATCATCTAGGTTAGAGATTTTTAATTAGTACTCATCCTAAATTTGAACTGGGTCACTCAAGGTGCACTAAATATAACTAAAATAATATTGCATTATCTGGAAACTAATGAGAGAAAAATAGAAGGCCCCCCCCCCCCACGTATACCTAGTTTTCGGAGGGGAGATATTTGAGATGAAATTCGTTACTTTGGTGATTGTTTGTCATTGCTGAGTAAATAAAGTTAAGAATCTACTATTTTCATATGGAGAATCTTGGGTTAATCAAAGTGTGGGTGACGATAAACTCTTTTCCATTATAATTAAACAATGTTGTGAACATGTCTTCTACACGAACTAAATGAAGAGTTTAATTCAAAGGATATATTATGATTCTATAATAAGATCAGAAATATCCGAGTTGTCAATACTAGATAGATTGTTTAAAATTTCCGTACAGAGTTCCCTTACTATATATGTTGCGCAACGTAACCTTTCCTATGACGGTAAATATAGGTAGGTTTAAAAATATCCCCTATGTTGAAAGTGTCATTGTCTTGCAGATATATAAGATGAGTTTCACATTGCTGCTAAATACCCGATGAATGGTAATTTGAGAAACGTATATTTACCTTCATGCATTCATTGTAATGCAAATCGGATACAAATTTTATAATTTAATTTGAGAGGCAATAATAATATTAACATATTACATAATTTATCTCTCTCTAGCAACAGCGATGAAATGGAATGATTCAGTGTGTTAATTTTAGAATTGTTATGTTTCGTGTTTGTACCATATTATTTAATACATGTATGTAATTGGGCCGGTGACCTATGTTACAAGAAATAAAGAGTCTTCTTCTTCGTCGTCTTCTTCTGCAGGTTCCACATTTCGTTATTATTACCAAATTCTGTTCTTTTATCTTGGCTGATGTAATGGCTGGAGAGCAATACTAATTCAACATGGCAACCAATATTATTATCAGAAGAAATGGTCCTTGTCACGCTGTAATTGCAATTCCAAATTCCAAATAATATATGCCGTATATACCGAGCAACTGAGAACATAAGAAACGTTCCAATAGCTAGCTGACTTATAGAATCACATAGGTACTATCTATATGCGGTTATAAGTCCAGTTCAACCGCAATGTGAACAGACCCAGATCTTCTGCCGCATCATGCCCCGGCACATCTGGTTCTCTGGCGTTTGCTAAGAGTAATCAGTAGAACAACAACACATATCCTGATCTGCTGGGTAATAAGGTGAAGGCTGATTAGAGTCGATGTTGTATGCATCTGGAACCGATTTATATACGAGTACAGATGGTACAGGTATAACTTGTTCAACCGAGTGTGACATCTAGACAGTTTTGTCTGTATAGATTGTACAATATAAACCATTACGAGTCCCAAGATTTACGTACAATTTTATTAGTTTACTGAGAGTTTGTTCCATCAACTCCGCTATTTTATTTAAGTGAGAAAATCACTGATTTCAATGAATTAAGTATACGAGTCATTGGGAGGACATTATCATGAATTCCGTAAGTTTAGTTGATTCATTAGTCATTAGACTTTGAGTGTAACTTACATATATTGTATCTTGAAGATGTACACTTAGACAAACTCTAGAATCTATATACATGAAAATACCCACTTGATGTTTTGTTGGGTTGATTTTTTATACGAACTGCAAGGTCGAGTAGAAAATCGTAAACATTAAACAAGCGTACCAGTTATGTACCCAAATCTTAACTTGAATACGTGAAATTTTTCAAACCGTAAATTCGCTTTAATTAGAATCACAAATACAAAAGTTGTGTAAACACCCATTTTACATAGCTTATTGCTCAATGTAATTTCAGCTCAAGACAGATTCCTAGTTGCTGGTATTTTGGCAAAACACTTTTTGTCCTATGTTGTTATGGGAAGCCTGATTCCATTGTTGTCCGGGGGTGTAAGGTATACTCTATCATCATCAAATATAAAGTAACATCTTGATAAGTGATACTTTACTGTTTCATTTATTTACATATTATCATATTTACCGTTTAGTTATCATTTAATTTTGGTATCTTACCTAATGTATTTGCCACCATACGACAAAAGGCCTTAATAACGTATTCGATACTTTGTCAGAGACATGGATAAAAAAAATACCAAAAAGACAAAAGCAGATCTAGGAATGAATGATCTGGACACAATTCGACACTTTGCCTTTGTGGTGGTCTAGTGTCCAATAAATTTACCGGCAATGACCGCAAAGCTGCCAGCTCTGTGACTTGCAACTATTCAATCTTGCAAACAGTTACGCAACTGGTGCAACTATGTGCTTCACAAAACTTCGTGTACATTGAAATAATACTCAAAATTGCAAACATTGGTGATAAATAATAGTAACCAGAAACAAGTGCATGAAGATGTATCGAGCTACGTGTTTACAGCGGAGCCATTACTTAAAAAGCAAACGACAACAAGAAAGTTACTTATTAGCTGTATCAACAACGGTTATGTTTAAGGGCATGAAAGTATATGAAAAACTATGGAACATCTTTCTCAGTCACTTACAAAGGACATTGAACAAGTTAAGCACGATTAAGTTTATCTCTCGCACCTTGTTACTAATTAGGGAGCGTACAACAGCATAATTCACGTCTAACATGTAATCATATAAACAAAAGCTTCTAGGCCAGAATAAAGAAATCATAGTGTAAAGCCAATGAAGTGTCATAGCTAGCGAGGTGCTGTCCGTCCCTTATTTCCCTCCAAAAATCACTTGAGGCATGACTAGTTTTGGTTTTCCTGCTAGGAGCCGAAAAAGGCAGTTTTAATAACGGTGCCTTGCATATTGTTATTTGGTTTTGTCGAGACAAAGTGATGTCTCGTTCCCCTGCTGTCTAGTATATAAAGATCCCACATCGTTTTGATTTGGTCTAGGAAGATACAAATTTGTATGAAATCTCCTGTAAGAGAGTGAATTTTACAGACGTCAATGAAACAAAGCAATTTTAAATTGAAATACGCGTATAGAAAGCGTGTTAAATCTGTTGCATGTTTAAAGTTGTTAGTACTTGATACATCAGGTAGGGACATGACTGATTCTTAATGAGATTTTCATTGATCACTGTGTATGGAGAAAGTGGACTAGGGGTGAACGATGTTTTTTTTTTTTTTTTAATCGAAATTCCAAGGGTTGAAATGTTGCAGAAACAGTGCTCATACTTGCTGAAATATTTGACGTAAGTTGAAACATTTTGCAGAGACGGTATATTAAGGAACGCGAGAATATTACTTTTTCAAACCTGGATGAGTGAGTGTTAATATTGGCAGTATGGATAAATGGTTTGGGTGTGTGTGTTTTCCTGGCGGAAAGGTTTTGAGTCTTGGGTGGGAGGTATGGAAGGCAAACTCCTCGCAAAGTTTGTCCAAGGGACGTGTAGCTGAAAGTCTATGAGAGACACGTAACCAGGTGTGTAAGGAGAAGGTCCTGCTAAAGTGAAAACATGGCGAACCGTAATGCTAAATAGGTATTGTGGCCTAACTTAATATCCAAGTTTTCATGATATCATTCTTAAGATAAGAGTTTGAATTGATAATTATTAAGTGTACAAATTTATCATTATTAGGTTTGTATAATGCTTTCTGCCAATGAATAGTGTAGATAAGCTAAGAAGTGAATTCTTTTGTTTTAAATCTATTTGTTTAACTACGATATGAATTCTTTTTAACTTATGAATCGGTTGAGCATCATGGTGGAATTAACGGTTACTTTTTGATCACCCATATGTGTGCATGTGTTAAACATTTCGTTCGAGGAAGTGATTAAAGGCTGACACTGAAAGGGAGTAATTGTCATTAAGGAGGAGCAGGCTATGCTTATAGATCAGTTAACAATGTCATCAAGTTCTCTTGGAAAAATACCTTTATTTCCCTGTCTTATCTTAATTGTCCATGGAAAAAGAGAAAATATACTAATTCGACACTGTTGTGTTAAATGTAAGGTTATTACATGGAATGCAATTGGCAGTAGCGGTCTGTTAGTAAATACAATACTGATTATTCTTAGAAACGGAGTCTTGGTTGTATATTCAGTTCAGGGTGTGAGAAACGAATCAAGGGACTTGGACACATTTATTTTGTTCTATTATAAAAATAGCTTCCACGACTGATATAATAGTGAACGAAGGAACATAAGAGTGGACGACCCATAAGAGGCGAATCGACTGGGAGAGGCCACTAAAACAAGGTAACGCAAGAGTGGGCCATGGGGAAAAAGACTAGTCGACAGGAACCGACGAGTGATGTTTATTCTGGGTAGTGACCAGCAACCAGTTATGAGATTATAAAGTCATGCTGGAGAATTAATGTTCAAAACGCTCACTCGATTCAGTTATGAAATTTGCCCTATCTTTGCAAAACAAAACTGCTAATTGCATTTTAGTACTTTATATTAATTTATGATTTGATAGAGGTGTACCCTACAATTGGTATTGTACAATTTTGTTTTGTTTTTCTAATTTATTAAACCATTATGTTCCGTATACAGGAGGCTCGTGTTATATTTTATAACTCTGCTCAGATCTCCATTGGTCCCATCCATTAATTTCATATTTTAATATTCTGTCCGGCTATAACACCGTAATCAATCATCTTCTAGACATCGATAACCAACACAAAAAGAAATATCCAAACACAACAGCCTTATTGCATTCTTGAATTAACGTAAAAGAAAATGTTGTCTGAAGTTCATTTTACATATTAATAAACTACAAAATTAATTCAATAGTCTGCCATATCTGTTTTTTTAATATTGGATATTGTAACGACTCTAAAGTCTCAACCTAATTAACGGAACAAAACAAAAACCAACAAATAATTTATTCATCTGGAATACAAAATGAAAATTTAAAAGGAACTTACGGTGTTATGAATTTGGTCAAAAATACAAAATGAAAATTTAAAAGGAACTTACGGTGTTATGAATTTGGTCAAAAATATTGTAAAATAATTTATCATCAGTACAAAAAAGTATAATAATGAATTCCATTGGTGTTTCGAATGAATTCCAATCTTGAATGTGCTGATGTGCCATAAACCCTGAATACATCATACTAATATAATCCACAATGTCTTTGAATAAATTTACTATAATTCCAAAATAGTAATTTAGTCAAAACGTCAATGAGCACTTTGTAATTGCAATAAATAATTTCAATAAATAAATCATCGCAATTTATAAATGAACACAACTAAACTTGATTCCTCAAAGACTGGTGCTAAAATATGGAATGAATAAACAACATTTATATAAAACAAAATACAATTATAAAGAAGCAATATGCGGGTCATTTTCCCATCAAACGTTTAAACAAGTTCGCTTATGGGACATTAAAAATTTCCATATGAATACTAGACCGAGAACCAAACATTAGTAAATAATCTTTTAGTGGCTTACAAACAAGACAAAACTATATTCACCTTCTAGAACCTTCTAAAGTCAATAGACCATGTCAACATGTTTACATCATCTTAAAGTGAAATCTACAGTACAATCATAGAAAAAATGTTAGCTATGTAATATTTTGTTTCCAAAATTTCCCGTACAATCTACATAAACAAAAACGCAAACACACTATATAGACTTACACAACACCGCCCTTTAGTTTGGATTTATTTTGAACTCATTCCAAGACATTCTGAATTACATCGTTGTGGTACACCAGGACATTTAAATAATTTCTTTCGGACTTTTAAGATTTAGGATTTTTTTTGGGGATTTAAGTCATAATACTGTAACTGTCTCTTAAATGAACTGTTTGTTAAGTTTGCTTCAATTGTTGGTTTCACTTTATTCTCTTATTTTAAGACAATCTTAATAGTATGTGATGATGACATTATGGCGTGGAAAGGATGTGGCACTAATAGACGTCCATGTAGTCGTCTAGTTTTGTGAGTCCAGCATGAACAGAGCTTGAAAACCAAAGTCTGTGAAATATGAAATATACATCAAAGTGACCCACTTTTGTTATGAGCGTAGTGTTCATAACGTATGTATAGGTCCCTGAAACTACGTCTTCACAAGCCAACTTAAAAAGCTTACATTGTAAGTTACAGAAGCATTCATTTTTCGAATGGGTGTGTTACTAGCAGAGAAGCATACATTTATCTAGCTTGATTATTCTATCAGGACAGAACTCGATATATAATTTTCAAACACAGGATTTATTCAAAGTCGATGAAACGTGAGACATATGTTTCAGTGACCCACTTCTGTGGTGAGGGTGTAGTACTCATCAAAATGCATCTGCTCGTATAATTTATGAATCTCGTTATAAGAGTATACATTTAAAGGTTCCTAAAATCATATCATGAGATCAACATAAAGATGTGACCTAAATCAGAAACATGTGGAATTATTTGGCAGTGATACTGTTTTGCGGTAAGAGTGAGGTAAAATACAGATGCATGGAATAATCCAGTTTGATTCGGTCATGAACAGAGCTTGAAATAGAAGCTTGAAATACAACATTTAAGCAAGAAGCTTTTATGATTCTGAGTTTTAACCTAAATCAATAAAATCGCAAATGTATGTCATTGTGACCTTACTGTATGGTATGAATTTGGTACTGACATAAATACGTACAATCATATAGGTTGATGATTCTCTTATGAAAAGAGCTCGAGATAAATAACGTAAACTACAAAAATTGATCAGTCAGTAAAGAGTCAAATGAGGTTGCAATGACAAATATTTGTTATGAGGGTATTGTACCGATCAAGATGCATCCCACACTAAGGTTGATAATTCCAGATGTAACAGTGCTTAGGGAGTGTGAACAAATGAGCTAAACTGAAAATCTTAACAAAGAATGGTAATATTTGTGTACATTTAGTCTTTATCTCTCTCACTTTGGGTAGATGCTGCGAATCCCACAGAAAACTATTGCCTCTGATACATAAAGAATAAGTGGCATGTAATGAGAGCGTACACATGTATTTGCTTTTATTTGTAAAGACCCCGACACCAGAGCGAGTGAGCTAAAAATGAACAGCATCTCTAAACACTTGATTTAGGTATATAAACAATACCCCTCCCATATATAATCACCGAGTCACCGCGGTTACATTTGTGAAAAGCAAATGTATGTATGTATGTATGTATGTATGAATGTATGTGAACCTCATTTATATTCTCGGAATATGATGAAAACTATGGTTAAACAATTTATGTACAAATAGACGTTATATTACATTACCTACAAATCGTCAGTTTTGATAGACATTTTCATTATACATATTAGCACGACTTATTTTATTGCAATCCAAGACGTAAAGACCTGGCAATATCAATTTCTACTGAACATATGGCACGGATTAGACATTACTTGCTGAAAATATATGTGCTTCACAGGTTAGATTTGAACACGAACCTCTATAACTGTCATGGGACCAGTGTCTGAAGAAAAAAAAACTACCAAAATTTACCTCCGGTGAAGATGCCAATACTATGTATTGCAAGGCAGACATGAAAACGATATCTACTTCGATTCTCATAAATGTAGGACTAATGTGATACTATTATTCGAGGTGATGGTAGAAAAGAAGTTGGTGGAGGCCATCGTTTATTGAGGTATATATAAAACAAATGGTGGGGAAAATGTGCGTTGTTTATTGAGGTAATTTAAGACTAACAAATGGTACGAACGATTCAGAGCATCAATGTTATGACATAAAATGCGAACAAGTCGTAGAAAAGACGTGCGTGAAGAGCATCATTAGTGTAAGAACAAAACGCGAGCAAAAGGTAGAAACGAA
Source organism: Sinohyriopsis cumingii (assembly GCA_028554795.2). Taxonomy (NCBI): domain Eukaryota; kingdom Metazoa; phylum Mollusca; class Bivalvia; order Unionida; family Unionidae; genus Sinohyriopsis; species Sinohyriopsis cumingii. The sequence continues at coordinate 117,198,891 of CM068831.1, forward strand.
GTGCGTGGTAGACCATGGTCTATTATTATAATATAACACGAAGAAGTGGCAACAAATCATGTGCATGCAGGCCATAATTTTTGTGTGAATATATATATATATATATATATATATATATATATATATATATATATATATATATATATATATATATATATATATATATATATATATATATATATAACAAACTTATGTTAGAAACGAAGATGAGTACAAAGCATCCATTAAAGTGACAAATTAACATGAAAAAATGGTAGAAGGAATTATTGGTGGGACATTAGTAATGTCATATCATAACAGAAGGAAATGATAGAGTGCAGAATACCGTTAATTTAATGACATGTTTCAAACTAATGGTAAAATAGATGGCATCAACATGGGATGAATGAGAACACATAGGTACAAATTGAAGCTGGTATAATAAGTATTAAGCATTCAGTTTGCATAACCTCTTTCACATTAATCCACGTACATCACGTATGTGAACAATTGACTCAGGGCACTCATGATAAATAAAGCTTTATCTCCGGTAAGTGTTTAACGGCCGTGTGAAGTAGACTCGTGGTCTTTATCGCTTTTGAAGCTCTTTATCATACATGAACTGCATTTTGCTGTGGCGAGCAAGAGTGAGAGTCTTTGTATTTATGGATTCACGCAATTTTGGATTTCAATGAAACTGACAAAATGTCCATCAAATATCAAACGAACGGAGAGGGACAGAAGATTCTAGAATAGCTTGGTCAAGCTTAATCGTGAGGTACGGCGCATGATTGTCGTCGATAATGTGACCCGGACAGAACTTTAACCTACATTTACGGGAAGTGTCCTTTAAATACAACTGTGTACATGCACTTATATTATGAGCATCATTCGCCTTTTGTCATTTATAAATGTATAAAAGGTTCAGACAGTGGACGACGGGAATGTAGCATAAGGAGGAGGACCAAAATACATATATAGTTTTGCCAATAATTCAGTAAAAAAACCAAGCAAAACATGTCAGTATACAATAATTTGCACTCTTTAGATAAAGTGTAATGGTGGCATGTTTTGTTTGCATATGTGCAATAAGACAATGACTGGAAGCATTTCTATCGAACAGGTCTGAAAATGTAATAAAGCAGTCTTGCCTTTTCTTTAGAAAAATTCCAAATTATTTTCAAAATACAGTATGGAGTAAATGTCTGCTTCAAAGGATGTAAAGAAAATTATATGAGTACAGATGTCATAACCATACTTCGGTATTTTGTATATAGAAAACGTCGATTACAGATTTCTAATTCACACTAAAATTCTGCAGTGAGTTTTGGGAGTACCCGCATGTTAATGCAATATATACATTGGTCTGGCATGTGAGACAAGTATTCAAAGCAAGGAAAATCATTACAGAATGTGTTTCTTGAATTTTATTTATGCTATAGAAGTTTGAAATCTAGTGATCTTAAATTTCCTTGAAGAGAATGTAAAAGCATCTGATAAAATAAGATCGGTTACTTCCGTCTAAGAAAAGACATAATGTCCACGTTTTGTTAAGAACCACGTTTTTTTTAAATGCAGTTTTAGATTGAAACCAGAACATCTACACACATACACAATTAAAACTGATATTTCTAACTTGATATTCATAATCTACCCATAACACGAATTTGAGAGGGATTAACGTTCAATCAAAAATGTTGTTTTCTTTTTAAATTTATGCTATGGAAACATTATTTGTTTACATTGTTTAAAATAATGAGTTTGTTGTTAAATTTGGTAATGCTTTTCTCACATCTGGCAAAATATCTACGTCTGACATTTTGAACATTTTTTTTTGTCAAATTGGTTTGCCTGCAAAGATCTAATAATGAGGTCTTTTTCGACATTATATAGTGGTCGTTACTGTAAATTTGGGCAATAATTTCAAAGAAGTGTTAGTAACATGACCCTGTTTTGAACGCAACCAAATTGATATGCAAAGCTAAGTAAACATTGGTCACTGAACCCACGTGAACCTTATGAAGTACTTGAATGGCCACGGAAAGACCAATCAGTAACAGCTAAAATCCGCGTGACGCCCCATGGCAGTTTAAGATACATTGAGTTTTCTACGGAAGAGGGAACCTTATCTATCAAGGCATTGGATTGACCTTTATACTTTGACCTTTTCCGTGTAAGTTTCTGGAGAAAGCCAAACCCATTATTTTAGGGAACCTTTGACAAGTTATAAATATCTCTAATATTCAGATCCAGCACTTCTTCTGCAGAGACTGCAAAAATAACCATGTCGTCTTCTTCCGTTGTATCTCTGACAATACTTCTCGTCTGTGTGTTAGTAACTAAATGCGATGGGGGACTGAGCCAGATAGGTAAGGAAACTGTATTACACAAGACAACGTAATTTCCAATGTTTGCTGATGTTTTAATTTATAAAGTTCATAGAAATATATACTAGGAGAGATGATAACTTTCGGGTATTGTAAATTACCATCATCCTTAACAACAAGCAAAATGCCTTACCGTTGCAAGATTGATTCGTGTCGGTGATATTTTTGCAATGAGGGGATTGGTTTGTGAAAAGAGGGACTCGATACTTATGAATCTTAAGTAACATACATTTACGTTGCAACACTTTTCTTGTTTACAATAAAGCTCGTAGCAGGTTAGGGAAGCAGAATAATTAAGAATAAAAGGTATCTGTAGATATTCTAATTTGCTCCACCGGATATCAGACATTAAAATAACATTTTGATGTGTTATTGATTATAAAAATATTTTCGTGAAAGAGTGATTTATTATGCAGTGTGACAGGTTTTAGTGATGTCTAGCACTGGTGAATCATGCTGCAGGCATGTAGCATGATGTACCACCCAGTCACATTATCCTGACACCAAGCCGACCAGTCCTAACACTAACCTCTTAATGCTGAGAGCCAAGCGAGGCAGCTGTTAGTACCATTTTTGATAGTCTTTGGTATGACTCACCGGGGATCGAACCCACGACCTCCTGCATCCGAGGCGGACTCTCTAACCACTAGGCCACCGGAGCGGTTTACTGTGGAGGGGAGCAGTGGTAGTTTGAATCGTACACTTAAACAGTTGCTTATTAATTATTGGCGCATTCATTCTAGTTAGCTGTCAAATGTCAACCCAATACAAATGACTATCAGAGAATCAGGAACAAAAACCCCACAACAATATTATCATAATTTTATCATTATCAATGACTCTACAAACGTTTGGAGTGGCCAGTGTCACGTGAACCGCTCAAATCATTATCAACACAACTACGTTAGCAATGCATTTGAAGACACGCGATGGGAAATCTTCTTCACAGCTGTAAAATAAGTGTACCAGATATTTTAAACAATGCTGGATATACGTGACTAAAGCTACTTGTGCTGTGTGGGTGGGTCGGCATCTGCCATTAAGTATGGGTCCATATGGCGTCAGTGAGATAACCATCAAATGTCATTAATCGTGGCTGATGTATATTGAATGATAATTATCATATAAGCACGGCTGTCGTGTGACTTTGCTTTGTAGGACTATTTGCGCGAACGCAATGTACTTTGTCTGAAATACTATCGTTCGGCAATCGTGTGCATGATCCTGCTATGTACAACATTTACGTAATGCTATTCGCACGGTTATGTGGTATATGCATGAAAATCTAGTCTAGTTTACACGGCAGTCGCGGCTTGGTATGATGGACCTTTTCGAATTTAAGAATTAAACCTGTCGGAAATTATACGTTTAAAGGCATACTCATTTTGACATTGGTTACCTTTGTCATTTTTGCTAGGCTGGTACAATGCTATACTTTTTACGCAAACTTTTCATTGTCTTTACTATTAATATTTAACTGTTCTCGTTAAAGCAATTGTTGCAACATGGCTAAAATAATCGACGTGTCAGTTGTATCTCTGATTTGATCGAGATCATTCGGAATATAGCTGGTTCGTCCGTAATACGGATAGTCTATATAAAAGTTAGTACACGTCCGCAGTACGAATATAAACTTCTATGATATGTATCGTGATAAGAGAGATTCTCTCTCAGCCTTTGCAACATTTGCAAAAGCAATCATTTAAACCAATAAGGTTTGTAAAACTTAACAAGTAATTTTAGTTATCGTAGTTATAAAATGAACAATTAAGAGAACTGTTATTATTATGAACTAAATCCAAAATAAACCCTTAAAGGTTCTACACAAGTCTGAAAACTTCTAACGCCCCGGATAAAGCCCAGAATTTCGGATTTACTGGCCTGCCAAAAGTCCTGATGTATCACAATGACATTTTCCAGAACTCCCTTGAATAAATTCAAAGCAATACCAGAAAAATATTTTAATTCCAATGAATAGTCCAAACAAAAGTTTTCTTTCAATATATATCTAAAAACAATATTAATCACATCTGCAGACTAAATTTAAACAGATACATAGGAAATAAGAATGAAAGAATTGTCCAGCTCCACTGACTTATATACAACCCATTTGTTTTATATTCGCTAGGTGACGTTCTTCAACATTCCATAAAATAACCCATTTGACCGACCGAACTTAATTCTTCTAAGAACCCACCCATCTGACCTCATTAGCCAATGAAAAAGTACTCCAAAGGTGACATCTGGTTCAATACATAGGTTATATATATATATATATATATATATATATATATATATATATATATATATATATATATATATATATATATATATATATATATATGTGTGTGTGTGTGTGTGTGTGTGTGTGTGTGTGTGTGTGTGACCTAAACACGCGAATATATATTTATTTATTTGCATTCACCCTACCCTTTTTGTAATTTCAAGCATCGTGGTTGTTGAGTTATCAGTTTCAGCACGCGATATATTCTAATTCGCGTAGCTCATAAGAAGTTACATATTTTTGCAGTAGTTGTTTGAATGCCTTTAAGTAATAAGATTATTAGACGACTTCGATATTTCTGCATATATATATAGCATCGGTTTTATAATGCTCTTTTCTTGTTTTTCATACTGACTAATACTAAATGCTCTTCTGTTATTATTGTTCTCCTAACGAATTAAAGATATTTTATGTTTGGATTTGTTTATTCTGTACATATTTAATTTGTTGCTCTTATTCTTAAATTTGTCTTCTGTTTCTCATTTAATTATTAAATTGGAAGAAATACTCTTTCTAAAATATAATTTTTGTTTAATTCCTTTGAATTGGACTCATGATTTAATCCACGGTTGCTGTTCAGAAAGAACAACTATGTCGTTATTGTACGTTCAGGCCTATACGTTCATAGTGCCTTGACAATGTTTTGTGTACAAATTATTTGTTTTTATCTCCGTGAGGAACATAATTATTTGGGTATTACTGGTTTTTTTTTATCCTTCTTCTGTTTTGCAAATTGTTTTTGAAGTTCAGATAAATGAATCCAATTGCGTCCCAGCTGTTAGGTTGCTCCGTATTAGTCTATTAATATTTCTTGTAAATTAGTTGGTACTTGAAAACTCAACTCCCAGAATATATACATCTTTGCCCTTCGTTTTATTTAATACGTTTCTTTTTCTTTTCTTACCCAAATCGGGCATTATTGATATATGAACTATAAGCAATAAATAAAACGTATTTATATTCATCGGGAAATATTTCAGTTTGTCAGATATAATTTTAGATCTAACTTTATCCTTTAATTAAAAACTAGGACTGTCATCGAACATAGTATTTTTGTCCTTGAATAGCTGCATTTAATACTCCAGCAAGGACATATGTTGTATGCAGACTTCTACCGTGTTTTGAAAAAAATACTCAGTACATATTCTTATTTTCCTGCAAATTGTGTTCTTTACGTGTTTGATCTGACCAATAAAATACGCGAGGTTTTTGATTGTTTCCACCAGGAATAAATACATTCATAAATGATGCTATTCTTTCAGTCTGAAATTGATTTATCCTACCTTTGTCATTATAACTCTGTCGGACATTCTTTTAGTAGTCCTTTAATTTGCATTTGTACATTTGACTAATTTTAGATGTCAGAATTCTTAAATTCTCTGTGACATTCTTTGTTCAAAGATGTTCGAGTCACTTGTCAGTTTCGATAATAAAGTCCACTCTCGAGAATGATCTTCTAATGCGTTCTCTTCTTTGACTTCACTTTCATCCGTAAGCTTTCATTTTAAATCTTAATGTCTGCGTTTATGTAGTCTTTCTGTTTTTGTTTTTCTTGCTTCATCAATGACGTGTCAGCGTTACATTTCATTAGGTCTCCGTTGTCTTAGCCATTGTGTCATGTTTCTTTGCCAATTTTCATTTATGTTTCACCTTATTTAAATTTGACCCTTATTCATGCTTGAAGTCTTTAAACATTCGTACAAATAGTCTGATGTACCAAGGGGAACGTTTTAGTCTTAAAACGTATCAAACATTCAACCTTGTTATCAATGGTTGTAAGATCGTATGATGTATAAACATCCTAACGTTTTTATAACTCTATTGTTATTTATTCAGCTCTTTCAATCTTTTTGTCCATCAGGAAACTAGGCCCTAAATATAGTATCTTGATAATAAAATGTCAATTTATTCGCCTTTAAATTCATCGAAATTTCAGTCATATATCACTCGGTTAAAAATCTTATCAATCCTATAGCAAACATTTCTAAATTTATTCTCTTTTGGACTCATGAGACGTCTACGTTTTCAATACCAGTTGGTAAATGTCCTTGACTTAGCTAAATTGTTTTGAATTAAGTCGTGTCTCAACTAATTAAGACTTTCAACAATAGTATCCATATTTTTTTCAGAGAATAATTTACTTGGGTTGTACATTTTTTATTTTAAATGCAGCCTGACTTAATAAATATTACCTTTTCCAAATTTACACTGCACTCTTATTTCTTTTTTTAAGTTATATTCCGTTCAACCATACCTTGTTGCACATTTTGAGTATTTCATCTATCCATATTGACCTTCCACTACTTCATATGCAACATTTTTTGAATGAAATTTATTATTTAGTTCTAATTTGTTATTAACTAAATAGTACTGACTTTATCCGCTTTCTAAATAGGTAGTTTGCCTAACAGTTTCCTTATTGCCTCCAAGGGTAATATGGACACTTTCACGTCATCTCAGAAAGAAACACATAAGGAAATAAATGAATTTAGCCAAATAAAACGGCAATTGAATTATTACCGTTAAAGGCACTATTCAGGAAGGATATAGGCACACATAAAAACAGAACAAGTACTAGTGGAAAAGCAGTACCTTAAATTGGATAAATATTGTGATGGAAACCTTGTAAAAGGCGATGAAAATTAAAACGGAAGAATATGTTATATGCTAGCAATCAAGTTAGCGCTCGCAGCGACAAATACAAATTTTGTAAGTTCATGCCAAAGAGAAGGAAACGTTTGAATAAAAGCTACTTCTTGTGTAAGATATATAGGAAATTGCTTCCTAAATTGATGTTGAGCTAGATCAAATGGACGATTGCTTGAAAGAAAAATCAAAAGAGGAAACAAGGAAAAAGCATTATCTTTTATGGGCCACTCTCAATATGAAATGTTGCTGTTGATAGCCGGAGCCGGCTATATAATTTACAAACTGGAGACCTGCAACACGCTGTACACGGTGCAGGCACGAAACAAGAAAGTTAAGCTGTAAAACGTTTATCTTGCAAAATGACTGCAGAAAACCTTCTCATAATATCTATTTCACGCTATGAAATATTATGATTTGCTTTGTAAAGTTTAAACCATTTTGAATTTAATAAATGTCTCGATTAAACAAAAATAATAAGCCTTATTCAGCACATCGTTAAATGCTTCTGTAATAGTTACTAACAACATAGTACTTATAAAAAATCATATTCAGGCACAATATATGTCTATCTTGTACAATAATTACATTCAAGAAATACTCAACTCTGAAATAACGACAATCTTTTTAATTGCGCACAGTTTGAGACCGAATAAAATTGTTCTTTGAAGATCTCTTCCCGTGCTTTTGGTGCCCTTTGGTTCATGCAGCCTTTCTTGCTGTTTGAGCAAAGTTTGATATCTACTGAACAGACATGCGATTTCATATATGTTCCTTTTCTTTTACCTATCAAATAATTTAATGCGTTAACAGTTCTGATTGTGCAGGATATACAGACTGAAACCAATGAAATTGTTTCCAAATTTATGTTCATAGTATATATTGTTTTATGCTTCATGTTTATTATAATCTTACATTTTTACGTTAGGTAGCTTAACATTTGACTTTAGTTATCTTTATTCCTATTTTGTACTAGTTGCTTTCCTTCAATGTATTCTCATTAAATAGTCGATAAAAATGTTGTTGAAAAAAAATTTATTCACCACGATAACAGAGCCAAATTGACTAACAAGAGATATCACAATAATTAAACAAATGCATGTTACAACGCATTTAGCAAAATAAATATGTTTCAAACAGATACAAATTGTACCTGTTTCATATTCCTCCTTTTTCGATATAAAGGTTTCATAAATTGTTAAAACGTGCGTATTGATGATCGTTAGAAACTCCTTTATAGTACAAGTAGCATACAATGTAAGAGTTATCTGCAACTTTAATATTACAAGCGATTGCTTTTATTATAGACTACTACAATGGTACTAGAATTGGACGCACAACAGCATAGTTGTATAGCTCGAGTTCATTTAAGTTTAGGCAAGCTCATGTAAAATATTTTAATATTAGTTAAACGTTATAAGAGGTGATCCATATGGTCGACTGGAATATTTTCCAAAATGTTATTTCAACTTAACATGTAATAATTTCATAACATGAGAACCCAAAGACTATTTTAGAACGGATATGATGCTTAAAAAAGGTATAAAATATTAAAAAAGCAATTCACTCAAAAATGCATAAATATCACATGATCTTCTTTTGATGATTGTGCTCAAATTCTTACATCATCAAAAATGTTTAACAAATAAAGTATAAACTCATTTGTGACTTCTTCCCATATCACCATTAACCACAATTATATCATAAGATGATAGATAAGTTCAAATGATCTTGAAATAGAATTTTCCATCTAATTCGAAACCAATCGTGTTTAGTTAGTAGTTTTGAGTGTATCTTCTTCCTGTAAGATTTGTCATCCTTGGCCATATTAAAGTTTGTTCTGAACAAACAAGTGTTTTTCCTTAACTTCTTCAAAAATGTATAAGTGTAACTATTACCGGTTTATCGTATTTAAAATACGCTCCTTTTCCGTCATCAATAGCCTTTGCCACTCGAGGCTAAAGAAATTGTCTATGGTCGAAAATTTTAAGCTAGAAAATCCTCCTCTCTGCAAAGATAATGGTTTATTTTGACCGTTTCATTGAACAAATCGATCTCGAGCTTACTCTCGTTACCAGCAACATACATACAGTTAAATTTCCGATATCTTTGTAAGACTCTCACCTATTCTTTGTAGTTCAAACATTTCATAATGACTGGTCAATGTCTCATGGTTTAATAACAAATTATTCCATGTACGCTATCATGAACTTTCTAAGCATTTGCGAAGAAGAGTAACAAGAATCCTTGCTCGGCCCCATCCACGGTTACGATAATTAAATTTGTTACATTGAGATAATTAGAGCTACGAGTGACTCTGTCAATATATAGTTGCTCAATACGTTACCATTTCAAGATTGATTCACTTCCCAGTGCATGGTACTTTTATGCCCGACACTGAAAATTTTATTATAGAAGAAATATGAAATACGATTCTCAGAGATACAAAAATACCAAGACTTTTGCACACTTCAAAATGCTTGCAAATATAATACAGTAAATGATACCAAAATGAAAATCGTTTCCCACCCACAAACGAACAGTACAAATATTACACTTCCTGGCGTCTGCTATTGTCATTATTTCAACTACTTCTGAAATATGATGACAGATAGTGATAAATAGTTCTTTAATGTCTGTTTTATATGCCGTATAGTTTATGTGTATGTGGCTTTTATGAAGGTATATGTGCAGGATTGGGTCATTATCTTAGATTGTCAATATTTAAATATGTTCTTAACTGACTACCTTGAAATCATCATAGCCAAGTTGCGATCTGTCTCAAATTAAACACTAAGAACATGTTACAGATTCCCACATGGATGAGGTTATATTAGAAACGAAAATTCTACTTGTGCTGACTAAATTTTTAATATATTTGTTAGCATATCGATTTCAAATTAATGTCCTGCATGCTTGTTGTCATCGACAGGCACACACACCCTTGGTCTCCTCACTGCCGGTACTATAAAGACTACCACCACTAAAACTATATTTTATGTCATCACTTCCTCCAGCTAATATAGTGTCAACTTAACTACCGTTAGTACTGCTAATAATGTTGTTACTACTGCTGCTAATGACGAGAAAGAGGATATTGACGACTACGATTTTGGCAAAATCAACAGAAAATATTTCATTAAAATTATCAGTCATACGTTTATTTGTATGGATCACGATATTGCAGATCTCACAGGCAGTGACAGACCAATAGGAATTCGAGATACAACTCCGCATACAGTAGAACTTTATATTATCGCCGACTATAGCTTCTACAAACTGTAAGTATAAAGAATAAAGTGTTTTACAATTTAAGAACATATATTGAAAATTCAACAAATTATAGAAAATTTCCCTATAGAGGAATATAAAACATAAAAGCATGTTGGTATGAAAAGTACTAATTTATTCACTTGTCTGAACACTTGAATAGGTTTAAACGTATAATTGTATTTATGCACATATATGGATAGGTACGCGTACAAAGGCATATAAGGCTATATATTTATATATTTATATCCGGATCTAAATTTATATACTTATAAATCTCTTTCTATCAGTATATTTATTCTTTCTATGTAGATAACTTCTCATTACCGACTATACAGCTATTCATTCAAATATAATATTTTTAAATATATTATTTAGCTTCTCTGTCTGTATTTATGATTTTTGTTAGTTTATCATCAGAAAATAATGGTGGAATAGATGTGGAATAGTTAAATATTATGCCTCTAATTGCAGATGGTACGACAGAGCTAGCGGTATAAGCGACACAACGGAACGACAAAAAACTGCCATTACCAACCTAAAGAAATATCTAGGTTCTATGGTTAATACAGTAAGTTGTAAAAGTTACAGGTTACCTGCTTATTTAAATGACGATACTAATAATATAATCATGTAAAAAGCCTTAGTGAGATGTTGTCAGTTATGCTTTGAGAGTCAAGATGACATATTGGATGTTAATTGCACATGATCACATCCAAAATCTAATTACAAAGTACTTTTCTATAAATGTTTAAACTGCAACAAATCAGGTAGCTCTGTATGTATATTTCTTAAGATATAGCATTAAACTGCAATGTATTTAGGTAGATCATCTCTATGTATGTATGTATGTATATATATATATATATATATATATATATATATATATATATATATATATATATATATATATATATATATATATATATATATATATATGGAATGTCAGGTTCTTGATTGATCGGACATGTAAAGAGCAAGGCTATATAAAATCTCTACAGCTTTTGGGCCTAGCGTCATCTAAAAGCACTTGCCTATTGTTTCATTATCCTCGTCTTGAACTTGGTATCTTTAAAAGACAGCCGCTTTATAAAAAATGTATGCTACGCGATAGAACAATCGAACCTTCTCACTTCTTCAAGTTATGGACTTAAATGTTTACATAGTCAATTTATCTCAACCCATAAGATTTTGATTGTTTCGTTTTATGCTATGACTGGGTTCACATTAATATATTCCACAAATTAAATTTATACAGCTCTTAACATAGTTTACATCGAACGCGAGGAAATATTAGTCTAAATATATTCGTCTCAAAATCTTCGCAACATAAGATATATAAAACGTACATTCGTCTGCAATTGTTGCAGTCGACGAGTGTCGAAACCAATTAATGATTAAAGTCAAATCACAAATTTAGTCTTGTGACATTCTATTGATACTGCTATTCTTCTTATTCATAGTCACATACGTGTTACTGATAATGTTATATTTGTTTTTTATATTGCTATACATGTTATTGATAACGTTATAATGGTTATTAATATTTTATTAATATATTTGATAAAGATATGCATGTAATTGACCTTTCCATGCATGCTATTGCAAGTGCTTGTTATTGATAATGTAAATGCATAATACCTGCTCTATTATTAATCGATAAATTTAAATTAGTTTGCACAATATTAGCAAAAAAGATTGCTAAGTATCGGGATGAGGAGATGCGTGCTACAAATAAACATACTTTGTTGCTAATATCTAATATGTTATCAGCATTAATATGGAACTGTATAAATTTATTCTTTGTATTTATTTTGCTTAGTCGAGGATGTATTGGCAGAACACTCAGTCAAAGAATCAAAGCATTGTAGCCATATGTTAGAGAATGTTATGTAAATACTATTAGATCACTTTGGTTGTATTTGTTCAAGCACTTGACTCCGTTTTGTTGCTTATATTGATAAGACATGTTATGGTTATACATATCTGCTGTCTGGAGAATTATATGTCACATCAGTACAACACGTTTCATGCAAAACGTTTTAGGGCTTAGACGAGAACTATATGCGGATTTCATTTTGTCTCTTGAACTTTCTGCCATTTATCTTTTTTATCATCTTCATATCATAGGCTGACATGACCTACAGGAGTCTCGAGAAGTATGGGGTATATGTGAAACTAGTTCTCATTGAGATTCAAGTTAGCACGGTAGGTAATAATATGTCATTTGTTCTTTGCAAATAACATTGAGATTCAAGTTAGCACGGTAGGTAATAATATCTGTCATTTGTTCTTTGCAAATAACAGAGCTTCCAGGAACCCAATCTTAATTGCATGAATTTTAGGTTTATCCAAAACAATAAATTGTCCCCATATTTAATGTTTATATACCATCACAAATTATATATTTGATGGTACAAACGAATATGCGAGTTATAGTGTGTATGCCTGTACCTTACGGGGAATCACATCCAGTTATAATTCTATCTAGAACTGATAAACGACAAGAAAAGGGCCGCGAGAATAATGATGAAACTACCTAATACAACTCATTTGAATGTTTAGATTTCATGTCTACTATGGCTAATAACACAAAGACATACTAATTATTTCATGAGAACCAAATACATATGTGTATAAATAAATAAATATATATATATATATATATATATATATATATATATATATATATATATATATATATATATATATATATATGGAGAGAGAGAGAGAGAGAGAGAGAGAATTACAAATGCACTCCGAACAGAACGGTAAGTGCTGTCCCTGAATTCTGCAGAATTCTTGATGCTGTTAACCGACTTTTCATAAATTAGGACACATATCGTAAATGTACTAAAATCACGAAATGCATATCGTTAGCTTCGATTAGCGACTAACAAGGAATTCCAGATTCCATGAGCATAAGTTAAGATATCAAACGTTCTTACACTGTATCAGCACATACCCTTTAGAACTCCTTATCCCGATGATACGTAATCCACATTCCCTTGCTTCGTTAAAAACCTCATCAGCCTAATTATTTTTTGACCAGCTGGAACGGTGTATTAAAAGCCTCACAGAACAGAAGTTTATCATTGTGCTCAGAAATAATATCGCATCATTTCCTTATTTGTATGCATAAATGAAATGACATGCTAAACTGTGTGTTCTCGTGTACAGAATATTATTCAAATATTGCCATTATAGTTTTATACATTAGTTCATGTTTGTGTCTGTGGGAACTTACTTGAGTGGGTGTCAGTATCACATAACCTGTTACAAAATTGAGGGACACACAACAGATAGCTATTGTATGAGGAAATATGCTTTCCTCCATTATAAAGTTGTTTATTATTATTATTATTATTATTATTATTATTATTATTAAAATATGGGCGGTTTGTCTTGTACAGATAACTCTAGCCATCTATATTTTCGTTATTTCCGCATATTTCTCCCTTAGCGAGTGTTAAGTTAAATAATATTTTTTGACATGAATGAAAAGCAGTTATGGTAATAAAAACAGTAAACAACACAATTTGCATTTTAATCACTAAAATAACGTCATCGCCAACAGTAATTGTCTAATGACAAATAAATGGATATACATGTAATATAATCATAACCACAACCATCCCTATCATCATCATCACCATCATTTGGGTATTTAAAACCTACTGTTTCTCCAACAGAACACTCTTTTCATACTGCTTGACACATTTAAAGCATTACAATTTCAGACTGCAACACAATCCCATTGGACAGAGGATATCAAAAAGATGAACGGCAGTATATATCAAGTGAATGGAGAATTAATTCTGGATGAGTTGACTAAGACATCGGCTTCTATGTTACATACTAAACCACATGACCATCTGATGCTTGTCACAGCGTAAGCAATTTGTTTCATTCGAAACCACATAACCACCTAAAAAATGGCACGGAGTAAGTAATTTTCTCCAGTGTATCGCTTTTGCACCTTTGTACCCAACCACGGTATGTCAGTTCAATATATCAATAACAAGCATAGATGGCAATGACAGCAAATAAGTAATGCAAACACACAACTCTAATTACCATGACAGCACAACAAAAACGACCATAATTACAAGGAAAATAATAATCACCACTTCATTAATATTTTATAAACTAAATAATGATATGTTGATTGCAGAATAATTTTGTTATCATGTATTATGCTGTTATTTTTCCTTCTTTTTCTTAGACTTTAATACCAGACCTAACTACCAATTACATTCATATGGAGCACTAATTAATTTTTTTATCTTTAGGATCTATGCTTGCCAAGATGCTATCCACCGAACAAAATTTGTCGTAGATTTCTTAAGGTCGCTTTTTTTCGTAATCATATCTTATCACAATATTATCACAAGACAAACATTTGCTTTCGGTTTCTTTATGTTTAAATACGTAAAGATAAACTTCATACTTCGATATTGTTGACAGGATCACGCTCAGCTTCATTGACACTTTAAAACATTTTAAACTGGAACTTGTTTGTGTGTAGAAATCACATACAAATCATTAGGTATTCATTATTTAAACTTCAATGAATAGCAAAACGTAGTTAAAATGTAGACTTTACAGTCTGTAAAGAATTAATTATTTCGGGGTTCTGCCGGATATATTATTATTATTATTATAGGTACGATTTGATTCGACCCGGACACGATGATATCTTAGGTAAATATTCTTTCCATGTTATTTAGCTACTCAATATTTTTTTCAAGATATAATTATTGTGATCAATTCTTTTGAAAACAATCGAGGTTGTTGTAATTATAGTTGTTGTTATTTTATTAGTTGTTGTAGAAATTGTAAGAGTAGTGGTAGTTGGTGTTTTCGTTGTTGCAGCTGTAGTACTAGCACAAATTGAGACCAAAAAGTTGTAGAAGATGAAACGTATTACAAGTAGGTAATTAATAGTGGATCTCTAGGAGACGAAAGAGAAAGAAAAGAAGGAAAATCACTTGCAGTAACAGCAGTAGTAGTGGTGGTAATTGTAGAAGAAATTGTAGTAGTTGTAGTAGCAAAAATCAAGTGGTCAAACATACGAAGATGGAGACAAATAATGTGAATCTAGCAGACATTGTTTGTGATGCAGCTCCATGCTCGCATGCTTTAACATACCATAAACAGGTACGCGACAAAAACTGTGTTTAAGAACTGCAATGCAGTTTTATGCGTATATAAAATGTCTTATCTATAATAAAGTATCAGATATGTAAAGCATACTGACCAACATAATAAAAAAACACAGGGTTTTAAAAACAATAATGTTTCATACTATTGAATTATATGCAGTAGATGTATATATAGCATCGTATCGTTTGTTTGTTTAACCTGAACTTAGCATATAAAGTGATTTAAGAACTAGTCGCAAATGAAGCCATGTATACATGTACTGTGCATAGCTTATTTGGCAGATAGCAACTTTGGTAGCTAGCACATAAATAAAAGCAAATTTTCTCATCAAGGACTTGCGACTCTAGAGGGAGTATGCCAGAATCGTCGTGTATCCGTGGTGGAGGACAGTAAGTTCATCGATACGGCTCGTACTATGGCACATGAAGTGGGACACAGGTAAGAATAATTTTCTTACCTTTATCAATTTTTACACCACTGCATATTTACACGGTGATGCAACTCCGACTCAAAATAAAATTTGTTTAACTTACATATTCTGTAGTCTGTTGTTCCAAGTCAAATGCAAATATCCGGTCACAAATACGTGACAGTAAATATGGGAATTTCTGCATCCAGGAAACTTTCTTTTACACGAGTATTGCAACAATGTAGTGTTTAGCTGTAAAAGTGACATGTTAGGTCACATACACATGGACCATCTACAGCATTCAAACCGGTACTGCATCAAACAATGTGACATCACGAGCAATGGGCATTCTGTGTTGAAAACTGATATTGTCTGTGTAGAATGTTCTCTCTAATTGGAAGGACGCTTATTCTTTGACTTATAGATTGTAAGAAAAGTATAATCTACTTTTAAACGTTAATACTAGTTCAACTTTGTTTGGGATAAATTTTTATGCACAACAAATGAAAGGTACAATGTCTATCAGAATGAACGAAATTATTCGTTATTCTTTCTATCTGAATAATTTTCACTGAAATAAAAACTATGTGATTAAAGAATCTCAGTGGGTAATGATTTAATATTATATATATGAAACTCGTTGAATAATGTCCTGCTCTTGCTCACCAAGGCTGGCACAAGCTGGGCATTATTCAACTCATTTCATAAATTCAATATTAAATATTTTATCATTACCAGTTTGAGATCCTCTATGCCTTATATAAGTACTGAGCTTATTCTAATCCCCAATACACCAGTCTACTTTGTTTTACTGAGGTGCATTTAGATAAGAACGCTTTTGGTTTAAAGTTCTATGTTCAGGTGCTGTACATTGATGTAAATAAGTTCTTTTAGCTCCTCCTGTCAAAATGTCGCAGTTTGCATAAAAATGACAAAAAAATTCCTCAGCTTCAAAAATACATTGAAACTTCAATGTACATACTTGAAGAGCATCCATTACACACACACACACACACACACACACACACACACACACACACGAAATGTGCAGCAGTAAAAAATACCACAGTATCTTGTAGGAATATACCAGCATTGCACGGAATACTCAGAGCTTGGAGTAGTTTTAAAAAATAACACCTATCAACCCTTCCTTTTTTAGATTGTTACACACGTACACAAGGCGCTATTAAATGAATATTCTTTAGTACGCATATAATTATTTTTCAAGCAGTTATCATGAAGCTCTTCAATCATCTTTCCGCTTTTCGAAATTCCTGAAAGACCTTCTACCACTTTAATGCGGATTTGGTCATGGGGCATGGCGACAATAGAAAAGATGCTTGATTTCTTAAATATTTCTCCTCACATGCATGGTAACTGAAGCAATCATAGTCAAAATAATAGATAAATAAATATAAGTCAAATCGGATTGCATGATCATAACGTTATTGACAGGAACACGAAAGGAATCGGAAATTCCCAATCGATATTACTATTACAATACACTAAAGTGTTAATGGTTGCATATCAAATATGCTTATATGATGTAAGGTAAGAAATGTTCTTGTTCTTTTGTTGAAACATGAATGTGTAGAAAGAGTCTGACTTTTCGAATTATTTTAGGGAGTTGTAAAGTTAAACTAAAGCGTGGAGGAGAGTGTAAACAACTCAGAGAGAGAGAGAGAGAGAGAGAGAGAGATATTCAAATACTTGTGCATTTATAAGTCTATTTCTACTGATGAAATCTTTGAATTAGGATTTGAATTGTGAGCATATTCTAAAACAAACTTGTTGCTAATTTAGTCTAGGAGCCGAGCACGATGGGGAAGGCAACAACTGCACGGCAGCATCCAACTACATGATGACTCCAAAAGTGAACCATTCGCTAACACTGAGAGAATGGAACTTTTCTATCTGTTCAGCTGGACATATTATAACAAATATACGACGGCTGAATGGGTATGTTTCACATTTCACCCAATATATGCAGACTTGTTAAGGCAGACAAAACAAATCTCGGAATAAATAGAAGAGAGATCGGTGTCAGGATAAACATGTCATAGCTAACACTGGCCGACACTCATAATAACACATACATGCACGATAACATATACTTTTAATACAGACACGAATTTATCGTGTTAATTGGTTGAACCTTTAATTAAGAAGCAGTAATATGTGTGATAAATTGCTCCAAACTTTGACAGCGTAGTAGCACTGATGCATCTTCTGTGATTTTGGTACATAAGTCGGGTCAAGTCGATGATTTGCAGTAATATTTGGTGCGTTTCTGTAACTACTGACACCTTACCCAGAACATTCGGTTTGTATAGCTGCGTTTAACATAATCAAACTTGTTATATACTGTAAGTGTCCTCTATATATAAATCTTGTGAATGTTTCATGACGGAAATCTAAATATTTCCCTTGTTAATTTGACAGTAACATTTCCTTATTCTAATTGCATACGTAGGTTTCTGAGATGGATGAGATATCACTTAACGGATAGAAGGAAAGAGACAAAGATAAATACACATAACCACATAACTATACCGGTCAAGAGTTATAGGTTACTGCATTTGTATGGGAAAATATGAACGAGTTTTGGGATGGAATACTGCACGACCTTGGAAGTGTAGTATATCCTTCCGACAAATCGAGTTCATATTTTCCCATACAAATGCAGTAACCTTTTTTACATGCTCATTTTTGTTTAAAATTATATCTAAGGTTTAATTATATAAACAAAATACACTGCAAGAAACAATGTAAATGAATAAATGCCGTACTCCAAACTAAATACACAAGCGCGGATTTGTCATTACCCAATAACATCGTTATTAATGCGCACAACTCCGCCCAGATAAATTTGAACTTAGTCGCGCGCTCGACATAACTTTCGAAAGAAAATGGCGTGTCTAGTTAAAATTGAAATTTGCAGTCATATTGTGAATGAATGCGCATTGCAACAACTTTTCCATTTGATCTGGAATGAATATATTTTGGCATTTTGTTTCGATTTGACGAAAGTTTGTGATTTTGGACTGGATTCATCTGTGCAAATTATACATGAAATACATCGGATTGAAGCGGCGCGGGAGACGCGTGTTTACATCTGCAAATGTGTTTCTGTTTCTGTCATTGAATGTTTGAAATCTTAATGTGGGAAAAATATGAAGTCTTTCAATTGCATTTATCAAAAAGACGCTATGGAATTGAATGCTTATTTCATTTTGAGTGCAGTAAGGAGGATGCAATTGCACTTATCATCGAAATTACAGCACAGTTTCGAAATGTGCAATCCAGATTGAAAACCTATGACATGGCCCATGTAATTCGGATTTGCAGAATTAAGAAAATACATTTTGAGGAAATTCATAATATAAAACTGTAAGTATATTTTATTTTGCCATTCTTATCAGCAGCTAAAGAAGAGAGTATATGACTTGTCACTTGTATGTTATTTGTAAGGACCTTATCTTCCGTCTGTTATATACTGTAGCTAGCCTAAATCCGTAACATTGTATCAATGCGGAATGTGCCAAAACAGGTGGTATGTGGCAGTCCACGAAACATCTGTTTTAGTTCATTCATAAACAAATTTAAACAACCACAACGTAAAGAGCCTCTTACGCGAGTGTACATGATTTGTTTACAAATCAAAAGTGCTGGCGTCTGCGTCCATTGTTTGTTTACAATAGAAAGTAGTTCCTTTATGCACGTGAATGGTATATGTGTATTGTCGCGCGAGTTCAGTATCGGGTAATACTGAACGATTCTGACAATGTAAAGTTAACGGGGAAAAAAATGAGCATATAATAATTTCATATATAGGAAATAGGAATTATTATTTACATGTTTGAACTAAGATACTTCATGATAATATTAAAATAAATTCATACCTGATGTTTCTTTAGCAACAGGAACAATTGTATGACAGTTATCAATAATCAACATCCAGATCCTCAGTTGACAGAATACACGAAACTATTCTTCGGAGACCTATACAGTGCTGACGATCAATGCAGAATGGCTTATGGACCGGGATCATACGTGTGCCGAGTGAGTAATCTTTCAGTATAGTAATAGAAGTGTTGTACGCCTAAAAGTAAGTGTGCCGAATAAGTAACTTCCAATACAATATTGGGAGTGTTGTACGTCCGTATATATGTGTGCCAAGTATATAAACTTTCAATAGAGTACTAGAAATGTTAATATCAACATGGTTAGGTAACCAGCAGTATACGATATTGTGGGGGAGGTACTCAGCTTAGTATTTTTGTTGGGAACGTTGGTCAATAATGGGTGATCCATTTTTCTATTGTGTAGGTACCGAAGTTCTAATAGGGAGTCGGAGAAGATGATGCTGTTTAAAATACGTCTGTTTTCGATATATTGCAGAGTAAGGTCTATTGCTCTGGTTTCGGCTGGAAAAATTGATGTGCCATTTTGTAAGCGAACTTGTGTTGTGTGATTTTCACTAACAAAGGCTGCAGCAGCCTTTTCCTCATCCTTTGTTCCGTCGGTATAAATTCTTGTGTAGCTTTTAAATTCGGTGAGGAGTTCATGATAAGAGTTGTGGAAGATGGAAGGGTTTGTCTCAGATTTATTTCCATCGTGTAGCATAAAAAAGTACTTTTGGTTGTTTAAGTAGCCAGGATGGTGTTTCGGAGATGGACGTTTTCTGAATTTAAGAATGATCAATTTTTGTACTGTCAAGGCTGGATGATATTCCAATGCCAAAGGAAGGGATGGCGTTTGGTTTATTTTTGTATAAGGTTTTGCATTTGGGTTTAAAAACAGCCGAAAAGCAGGGTTTTATTTTAATTTGAGAGCATAATGTGAGGAATGAGTTAAATAATAAAAAATAAATAAAAAACATAATGATAATAATATTAATCATAATTTTATTAATATTATTCTTGATGCCAAGCATGTGGATATATTTGTGCTTGTGGTTCAGCGTATTGGGTAGAATATATTTTGGCAGTATTTCATAAACATAAATGTGTAAATGTCTGGCGAATAGGCTTTCCTTGAAATAGATAAAATCACTGTACCACATCTACGCACGATATTTAATTGCAAACAATATGAAACATTTCGTCATTGGTGAAGATCCGAACATGTTTTACTTGGATAAAATATATATACTGATCTTATGAAGTAAAATTTCATGCCTCCTAAGGTCAAGGATATCTGAAAAGGGGTGCGATGCCTGTACAAATAATTCTATCACAAATGTTCCCTACATCTGAACTTGTAAAAACGTTCTATGTTATTCATAGATAGAATTCGAATGTTCTGTTTATTTTGAAGAGTATTATGTTTGCTATGTAATAGTCAACGATGCGTTCTATTATTGGATCTTTTCTAGGATCTTTATAATGCAACACATCCATATACTGGAATGTGCCAGCGTTTTGACTGCCAAGATCCCCAGAATGATACATGCTATCGAATAAATGCTGGTGATCATACCCCTTGCGGCAATCACAAGGTAGTAAGATTTGTCTCATTCCACCCTACTCTCTCTAGGTAATTCTATAAAATCTATCAGATATTTCCGCTGCATAATGCTTAGAATTAAAATTTATATTTCAAGATTTAGTTTCAACATAAAGAAAAATTCGAAAAAGTTGTTTTCTCATTTCTACAGCATAAGCTATCCGAACCTTGACAACAAATACAACAACCAGTATAAGAAAAAAATAACCAGCCCCCAACCCCAATGCAACAAAACAAACAAATAAACAAACAAGCACTAACACCGAAGACAAACATAATACTAGCAGGAGCGAAAAGAGTAAATAACGTACAGAAAATAATAATAATCAGAATAGTAATATGAATGAATGAATGAATGATTGAATGCATGAACGAATATAGTCGTATAAAAAAGCAGTGAAATTGATCTTGATAGTTTATGCCGATTATAAATCATTTCCAGAAGAGGTAAAAGTATCTATCAAAGCCATGACATTTTTTTATAGCCTTGTATGTTCAAAGTCATATCCATTAACAACGTTTCAATTTCATGTTTTGCCGCTCAACTTTATGGTTTTTTTTACAGTGGTGTATGCTTGGACAGTGCGTGTCTGATCCTCAGGCACGTGCAGCTATTGGTAAATATTGTAAACCTTAAATGGAGGTCTATATAAGGCAGTCATGGGGCTACAGGTACAGACATTTCTGCGAATTGCCATGAAAAGTTCTCAAGGCATTTTATATCAGATCAGCAACACACGGATAAAGACACACACGCGAACACACATATGCACACACACACACACACACACACACACACACACATATATATATATATATATATATATATATATATATATATATATATATATATATATATATATATATATATATATATATATATATATATATCAAGGTTACTATAATTTATATTTTTGAAAATTTAGGATTTCACTTATCGAAGAACCTTTATGTAGAGAGAGAAAGATTTTACCACTTTTGCAGAAGGTCGGCAAATGAACAAAAATGACACTCTTTCTAGAATAAAAACTCCATGATGTAATGCTGTTGTAACTGACAGAGGAATGTCGAACAGATCTTGGTAATCACTATATTTCAAGGTTTGATACTGATGCAAAGGATTTAACGCTTAAAGAGGCTAACTGAAGTACATAAGAAGTGGCCCTCAATTTGTAAAATATCAATAATCTGCTGCGAATCCCATTATACACAGCAGAAAATTATGGGATGGCTACGGCAGGACAACCGTCTATTTTTATAGAGATCGTCGCACGCACGTACGTACGTACGTACGTATGTATATATGTATGTGTGTATGTATGTATGCATGCATGCATGCATGCATGCAGGTAGGTAGGTAGGTAGGTAGGTATGGAATGAGACGATACGTAAAGTGCTGGCTATATTGCTGCAGATTAAAAGTAAACTTCTTCAAAGATATTAGTCTGTCAGAGTAAAGGTCGACACAGAGAATACTTTGTGATCACATACCCATACTTTATCTCATTGAAAGAGTATATATTGATGCCAGTGGATACTGGTCGAGCCAGTCAGAGCTAATCGATAAAATATCTAGATAAGAAATTGCAGACAATTAAACTAAAATTGAGGGTGGTCGTTCAGAAAAGAGATCTATTCTATATACAGTGCAACCAATGGACTGCAAACAAATAATGCAGTGAAGAATCGCAATAATTGCTAACATGACTGGTCGTTCTAAAATATCATCATCATCACCATCTTATTATTATTATTATTATTATTATTATTATTATTACAGATACGTGTCCAGTGGGAGAGAGGTCAGAATATCGATACATTGGTCATAGTTGTCCAGAGTTAATGAAAATCAGCCCACAGGAATGTTATGAACCCTCTGTTCAAAGTCAATGCTGTGAATCCTGTCACAACTACCATAGTAAGCTTAAATCATGATATATTAATTTACTAGCTTTTAAGTTGGTTTATTTAACTTTCTTGCACTTACAGCAAAATAATGTCTTCAATGGAAACTGAGGTCTATTTATGCATTTATTCTCGTGTAAACTTTCGAATTTAACTGTAGAGATGTATGTATGTATATATATATATATATATATATATATATATATATATATATATATATATATATATATATATATATATATATATATATATGCCTATTTTCCTCTTTTTTCTCGTGACAATTCATTTTGCGTATTCTATCACCATCATGTGTGATTACTTTATATATATATATATATATATATATATATATATATATATATATATATATATATATATAAAATCACACATGATGGTGATAGAATACGCAAAATGAATGGTCACGAGAAAAAAGAGGAAAATAATCATATTAACAGTAGTGTCTGAGGCCAACACTGCTTTTAGTTTAGTTTGACGCCAAACAGGATGAGGTTATTGTTTGTTCGGGATGCTCTTTGAATCGAACAGTTTGATTCAAGATATAATTTTTTAAAATCTAATTCTAATTTCAGATAGCCATTTAGCTCTAGCTAAACACCCGGATGTACAATGTGCAACTGAATTTGGACCAACATCGAAGTTCTGCTGGGTATTTGATATTTTATTCCATTGCATATGGTCCCCATACCGACATATGGTCCAATACCAACATATGGTCCCATGGTTTATGTTATGATAAGCTATGTCCTCGAGTTCGTCTGTAAGTTAATGATTTATTGTCGGCGCGATATCTTGTATTCTGCTTTATATACTTTCATCAAACAAGCGCTTGTAAGTTGGACTTTAATATATAAATTATGATGTTGTTTTGCATACCTACGTGTCAAAAGTCAAGGTCATTGCAACCCGCTGTACTAAAATTGCAAGAAAGGTTAATGACACAGTGTCCAGTAGAAAAAATCTTAACTAAATACACAAAAATGTTATTAATTTCACGTGATGAAATTCAGAGATCATGACCGCTTCGGACCAAAGCATTTAAACAAGTTCACGTAAGGTAACGAGCTAATTTGCACATACTTCAACAAACGTCAAAGTTTTGCTTAGTCACATTCTTAGCGGAGAGAATTGCCTTTTCCTTTTTCTCATTAAACTGGTTGGATCTAAAGTCTCAGATTTTATTTTCCTTTTTAGCTGGCTGTGGCGTTGGAGAATCAAAACTAAATAAAACAAATTTTTCCATTAAGATTTAATTATTATCCAAGTTCAGATGATCCAGAGCGCTAGAATTTAACTGCTGTTAAGCATTTATTAAAACACTATACAACTTTTAAATACGAAAGTTTGTATTAAACTTTTGATAAAACAATATTTAGTGCCTATCTTAAAGATATTAATTAGAATTTTGTCAGAGCAACCTACTGTCAATATATCTGTGTACCCATCTGTTTAAGTAATGTGCCTATCTTCTTTTTCTAGGGAGTACGATTGTACAACAAAACATTTAATGAAATATGCAGTAAGCTTTATTGTGACGATCTCACAAATACAGACCAATGTGAAGGGATCATTGCAGCCGATGGCACGCCGTGTGGACATGGAAAGGTATTTAATTTTTTTACCATCATGTAATTCAACCTATCCTCGATCCTGCACAGTTTCATAAGCTTTTACCAAAACTAGTGTTACCAGCTACTATAGTCCATTTGCTCTTCTTGGACAGCAAGTTTGCAACGTCCAGCCTTGAACCATTTGACCTAATTTTCAGTAAATGTTGTTGGACATACTATTGTATCATAATTTCAACATTTCAAAGTGTTGAAATATATTTTGCTCAATATTGTAATACTTAGCAACAAAGACAGTCGAATAATTAGCACAAAGGTGTTACTCCTTAGGTCGAACCACACATGGACAAGACGTACTTGTCCACCACCGGAGGTAAACATGAGTGTATATTGCTCTAGGGTTGACTCCATTTCATCTACACAAAGCACCGCGTGCTATTTTAGACCGATAATCCATCCTATTTTACACGCATTCGTAAATTATGACAACAGTGAACGATGTTTAAATTTTAAGCTGAGTTCATTTAAATTGCACATGGCAGAGGTTTTTATTATCTTTGAACTCATGTAAGGTTATGAATTGTAATTTTTGTACTAAACGTTGCACACGTGTCCATTCAATGGGCAGTCTGTTATGGAACATCGTCACAAGCCAAACGAGCAAAAATTCACTACGCTCTCTTTAAACCGTGAGCATTTGCGATAAGTTTTCATCGCTTCTCACGAAAATGCATCAACACGATTAACCAATCACTATTAGCCGGAGTAAAGGTTTCTCTGAACGTGCACCTAGCATGGCATTTTATGATGATTATCGATAGTCTGTATACGGAGAAACTGGCAGACACAGTACCTATGTTAGGTACCTATGTATCCTCTCTCTGACTGGATTTATGTACGAACCTTTGCATTAGTTTATGTCAAAGTTGCATATATACGTCATCAGTACAACCACAGATAGTGACAGGAACTCTTGACAGGAAATAACAAAGTGCCTACGGCAGTGGATGTAAAATTCATCTTGGAAGGAATTTGATTGAAAATCGGTTTATGCAAGCAATAAACGCGATTCTCCTTTCGTGGTAACATAAAGAAAATATTGTTAGTAAGCGTTTTTTATATATAATAAGAGACAGCGTCTATTCATTACAAGTAATTAGTGTATGTATGATTTTGTAAATTAAAATCCAAACTAGCTGGAGGGCCATTATAGTCACACTCCGTCACTGAGGATGAGATATGTGTAGACTACTCTTCTCCATCCATAAGAGGTGATGTTGCTATATAAGCGTTTTAGTTATTAGTTCATTGTTTCCGTCCTTTGCTCATATATTCATAGGACCACATGTCATTTTATTGCACAAGTGAAAATTGACTGATTGATTGATTGTTATTTTCACGACGCAACATCACTGTTAGGCTATTTAGCGTCATACAAATGGTTAAATGTATGATCATTTAAAAATGATAAAAGGTTTTATATCGACCAGATATATCAAAACTAAATAGCTGAAAGTAAAACGATAAGATGGTTAAGGGCAATATATAAAGCTTCTCGATCCAACGGGGAAAGTAAACGGTATATGTTAATAAAGACAGATGAAAAGTTGTTGGCAATAAGAGACGGTAGAAACATTACATAAAATGCTCAAGGTGATGGCATACAAGTTATAGCTTAGAGTAAATCTTCACTGCTTTCTGGAATTATATAATACAAGTGATGCTTATCGTATCAATAAGTTCTTTCATGTTATTCACATTGTAATACTACTGATCGCGTGTAGGTTGCAGGTCAAAGCACTCTTCATAAAGTTCTTAACAGCGAATGGTTCATTGCAAGAAACGCACTCTGGCTGATTTTCGCCTTTTAGTATGTGGGAGTGGGTTAGATGCATATGATCAATTCAAATTATTGCAATGACTACCTACTCCCTACGGATGGTTCTGTAGGAAGGAGTAAATTCTCCTAGGGTTGGCTTGATGGTGTGAAGTTTATTATTCACTGCATCATTCCACGATGCCTGCCACTTCTGACGTAAAGTCTCTTTGATACTAGGTTTAAAATCAGTATACGGTATTATAAAATCAGATGGTTCTTGAGTTAGGGCCATTTTGGCAGCGCGGTCTGCTTTTTCATTACCTTTAATACCAACATGGCTAGGTAACCAACATTATGCAATATTGTTGGAGGTACTCAGCTTAGTATTTGTGACCAGTTTTCTATTGTGTAGACTCAAATACTGATAGGGAGTCGGACAAGATGATGGTGTTTAAAATATGTTTGTTTTCGATACTTTGCAGAGCAAGATCTATTGTTCTGACTTTGACAGAAACAATTGATGTGCCATTTTTTTAAACGAACATGTGTTGTGTGTTTGCCATTAACGAAGACTGCAGCAGCCTTTTCCACTTCCTTTTGATCCGTCGGTATATATATTTGCGTAGTTTTTTAATTAGGTGAGGAGTTCATGATAAGAGTTGTGGAAGATGGAAGGGTTGGTCTCGGGTTGTTTCCATCATGTAGCATAAAAAGTACTTTTGGTTGTTTAAGTAGCCAGGAAGGTGTTTCTAAGATAGACGTTTTCTGAATTTTAGAAAGATCAGATTTTGTACTGTCTAGGCTGGATGATCTTCTAACGACAAATGAATGTATAGCGTTTAGTTTATTGTCGAATAAGGTTTTGTATTTGGGTTGAAAAACAGCCAAAAAACAGGATTCAGAGGATGTGATACTAATTTGATAGCATACTGAGCTGAAAGCATTTCTTTACGATGTGATAAATGTAGTTCGTTCGCTTCAGCGAGGAGCACATCGATGTCTTAAATGCTCCCAGAGCGAGTTTTATTCCTTGATGATTAATTGGGTCAAGCATCTTCAAATATGACTTCCTAGCTGAACCATAAACAAGGCAACCATAGTCCAGTTTGGATCGAATAAACGTTCTATATAAATTGAGGATGACTTAATGTGTGCTACTACTTTGAGTAGATCTATAGCTTTCAAGCATTTAGCTTTCACGTTCTTTAGGTGTGGAATAAAAGTCAATTTGTTGTCGAAGATATTACCTAAAAACTTTGTTTCCTCAACAACATGAATACGTATTCCGTCCAGCGTGAGTGTAGGTTCATAATGATGTCTTCGTAACTGACAGAAATGCATACATACCGTTTTTGATTCTGAGAATTTGAAACCGTTAGTACTGGCCCAATTTTGAATCTTGTTGATATTTTGTTGTAGTTGTCTTTCAATTGTATGCATATGCTTTGATCGACAAGATGTTAGAAAATCATCAGTGTATTATGAGCAATCCATACCAGGTACCAAACACTTGGTGATGCTATTGATTTTGATGTTGAAAAGCGTCACAGATATACCCCCTTGGGGTAACCCGATCTCTTGCTCGTGCAAATCTGAGAGGGTAGGACCCACTCGTACCTTGAATTCTCTGTCTGTGAGAAAGTTTGATATGAAAGAGGGCAGACGTCCTTTTATACCCAGATCGTGCAGGTCATTTCGTATCCCATACTTCCATGTCGTGTCATAGGCCTTTTCTAAATCAAAGAAAACCGCTACTAAATGTTCCTTCATGATAAATGCGTCGCCAATAAATGTTTCCAGTCTAACCAAATGATCACTGGCGCACCAACTATACCGAACGCCATTTTTTAAAGGAGATAGTGCAATTTTAGTTTCCAAGTACATACAAGCCGGGAATTGATCATTCATTCAATTGTTCCTTCTATCCAAAGTTATGATACATTACCAGGAATTCATAAATCTTTGAAGATTTCCAGAAGAGTTGTTTTTGATGGCTCTGGGAAGTGTTTTAAAAACTGGTAATGTATTTCATCAGACCCAACGGATGTATCATGGGCCTTATTAAAAGATTTCATCGGCTCAAACAGTGAAAACGGTTGATTATAACTTTCTGAGTTATTCGATGTGAATTTCAACTGGTCATTTCTTTTAGAGTTTTTAATTATCAGCAAGTATATTAACATGACATGTTTGTAATTAAAATTCTTGTTGTTTTGTTTCAGATGTCAGAATTAATTTTGTTTTCCCTATCCATTTATTTTGCGGATCGTGTCTCAAACTTATTTTTTTTGTTATAGAGGAACGAGAATTTAAGTTGAAACATATTTTGTCCATGATGTTCTTTTATTTTCATTAACTGTGCGGCGGGCTTTGGTCCGAACAATACGGTACTTAGTTAAGTTTTCGGGCGTTCGACGATTACTATATTTTTCAGTGTTTTTCGAAGTTGTCCAATGGCTTCTTTACATTCTTTGGTGAAACATGACGTTTGGGATCTTTTACAGTTCGGTGAGGACTTGGGAATGGATTCTTCTGCAATCTCGATTAAAACAGAAGTAAAATACTGAAACGGGTTATTGTCGTTTAAAACGGTATTCCTGTTAAACCTAGCTGTGCAAAGTGTTTCAAATTTGGCCCAGTCATCCTTCTTTAAATTTCATCGTGGATTTCCTTCATCAATTGTAACGTTGGTGTTCGTAAGAGAGGTTGGAAAGTGGTTACTGCTGTGAAGGTCATCAGCGAATTTCCAATGATAATCCAAAAGTAGCGAAGGAGAACAAATTGTGAAATCGATACACGTGTACGTACCCGTTCCTGGGTGTAAATATGTTGGTGATTTTGGTGTTATGTAGACACAAGTCGTGAATAGAAAAGAAATCTCCAACCCTCTTGCCTTGTCGCGTATGTAGTTTGATCCCCATACAATTTTATGTTTACGAGACTGACGCTACAACAACGGAAACTCCTGAGACCCTGGAGTAATTTTTAAATGTTGTCTGTGTCTTTAAAAAAAGGTTTGCCGCATGCATAGTACTGCGGGATCATGTTCATTTAAAGCATAAGAATGTCATTGTAGTTGGTTTAAAGTCCTCGGCAATTCCATTGTATGATGTTGTTCTTCATTATGGATCTTTTTATATCAGAGCGGATGTACCTAGGTTAGATCTTTCGTGAACGAATATTTGGGTTTATTTCTCTGGAGGAAGAACGAAATTAAATTTTTTGGTTGTAGGTCTGGGGCCATCCTGAGGACATGGAACAGTTTCTTCTGCATCAATATCCTCAAAGTATCCAAGCCTGTTGTGTAGCTTTATATTGTCATCAGACACCTATTTGTTTGCGACGTTTTTACCTTTGTTATTTTGGCGGTGGAGTGTTGTTGAATATTGTTTGTGTCGATATTGAATTTTTCGGAGGTTTGCAATATGGAATGTTTGAGGTGGAAGGGGATTCAGGTGGGTTTGTTTGGGTTTGGGCGCCTTTCGTTGCTTTCGAGTTTTTTTTCCCTACAGTTGCGATGGTCGGGCTGGGGAGGGAAGTTCTAGCTTGCACATACTTTCCTGGCTCTGGATAGTGGATGTTGGAGGTGAACTTAACCGTCTGTATTTCGTTCTCCTGTTTCCAGGTGTCACAATCGTTTGAATTGGCTTGGCGCTCCTTTCCACAATTGACGCTATGCTCTGCACTCGGATTCCCGATGAGAAGGGTTTTCACATCGGTATCATACTTGGCGTTTCGAGCATTGTTCTTCATCATGGCCTTATTTTTTATGTTTGAAGCATGGAAGTGGATTTGGTGTATATATCTCAACCTTTACCTGTAGAAATCCAACTTCGACTACTTAGTTAATGTTGGTTTGTTGAAGGCGAGTATAATGGTGTTGCTGATCTGCAGATTGTTGTTTCGTTTCATACGAATTTCTACGGACTGCAGTGACACCTTCATTTGTCATCCCTTCGATGACTTCACTGTCGGTGACTCTCGCCAAGTGACGGCAACGAATGACACCCTTTGATGTGTTAAGTGATTTGTGTACGAGACAAGTTACTGGAATGTCATGTGAGGTCTTAATTTTTTGGATGTTCTCAGTATGTGCTTTGCGTTCGCACTCCACTAGCAGACCACCTGATTTAAGTTATTTTAACACTTTTGGGTTTGCCGACTAATCCAAGTATAGTCTTTTCAACTACAAATGGCGATAGTTCGGCAAGTGGTTTAGCTTCATCTTTGGACTGGATTAGCATGAAGCGAGGGAAAGATTCCACGTTATATGGCTCATCGTCTGTGTCTGAAACAAGTTTTGTTCTCTTGTGTTGACTTTTTTTTGATTATCGATTTTCTTTGTTGTTGGTTGATTATTTCGTCACCCGTGCTCTACCATCCTCGACGGAGTGCAACACGGGGACACCTTACAAGTGCCAGGTATACATAAGTGGTATGCTCAGTAGGTAAGATTACCTCCCGACTGACTTGTTGAGCCACCGCCTTCCAGGAAGTCGTCTGACAGTAGGAAAAAGGAAAAATAAAGGGATTTAAGGTAGGGGCAGCGGTGATATCAGGAGTGACACATGGCGAAAAATAGAGAAAGTGAGCACGTAAAGTAAGACCCCCAAGGCCATGGCGCGACCGGCCGATTAGTTGAGACCGGGCTCATCCCGACCACCCGTCTAGAAGAAGTAGAGGCCAGAGTAGTGTATTGCATTGGAAAGCCTCTGCTCAACTATCAGAATCCTTTCCTCCCCCGACACGGGGCGTAACCCACGGCAAACAGATTGTCTGTACTTAGTCGCCTCTTACGATACGTAGTGAGGCACGTCGGGAAATTTCCTGAACCCCGGAACCGCAGGGGTCACAAGTGAAAGTAAAAACTGGGATATTTGCCTGTGTTTGAAGCAAAGTGCAAGCGTATCAGTCAGAAAGTTTGAGAGCTGTTATATTTAAAATTGTCACCGTGTTTTAAAATAGTGTAAACATTTTATTTTTGATTGAGAGAGGGAGGAGATAATCATCTATCTTTGCATCGGAACTCATCGTAGGCCTTTTCAGCCGAAAGATATATATTTTAATAACTTAATCCTAGTATTTAGTGGAGTAACACATATTAATAAAAATGGTCACCATTAACATGTCTGCTTTTCTACTATCCAGTACACAAAAGATGGAAAAATAGTGTTTAACGTCCATATGTTGTCTTTTTTCTGGCCATTAAACCTTCCTTAGGCTTTTCAAAATCTTGCTGTTCTTAGGTTATTCTTGGACGAACTCCTGATAGATTCAATAGTATAGAAGTCAAGAATGTTCTTGGCTGCTCCCCAAAATTCATATTGTCATACGTGCATGGGTTTAATGTGCTTGTTCGAACCATTGTACTTATTCACCTACACAGAACATATGGTTATTCTTAGTAGATAGATTAACTCTTGCTATCGATTCTTCCCATGCGTGGACAAAGACATATGACTGACGGATATAAAACTGATGATATCAAAGCAGATTATCTTGTAACTAGCTTTTGAACACTGTGACATGCATATGCCAAGTTTCGTACTAACTATTCAACACAAATTAGTGTTATAATTAGCTTTTTCTTGTGTTTTGATGCTATTTCAATTTTGTGACCTGTCCGTATCACACAGGATATAATTAGGGAGTATTTACTTATATTCATGTCCAATTGTTTCCTGAGATCTGGTTGCTAATAGGCATTATTTTGTCCCGTTTATTGTGTAAAACAAATTTTGTTTTTTGAATAACTTCCTTAATTATTATTAAATTTAAACCGAATTCAAGACGATACCGATAAGACGATTGGTAAGTATGATTCCCGTGTCTGAACGTAATCAGTTCGCAAAGTTAAAACCCGTAAATGTCAGAAACACCTGTTTTGATTTCTACACAAGAACCCCTTAACTATTGATGCATTCACTCAAATCTGGTATACTAATTGCTATGCATAATTCGCTGAAAGAGGTTGGTTACCAGCATTGTATGTTATCGTTTAGTGGAGTTGTATCTCTCAGTTATCAGACAGAACGATGTTTGCTTCAACACAAGAACTCCTTTAGTTGCTAAAGCATTTGAACCAAAGTTAGTGCAGCTTTAAGCCATAGATGTGTTAACGTTAGTCAAATTTGATTAATGAATTATTAGCTCATCACGTAGTGGAGTTATAATGTTTGTTTCAACGTCATAACCCTTTACTTATGATCCCATTCAAGTTAATTTTAAATAAAGCTTCCTGTTGATGATATTTCACCCCTCTCTTTATGATATCATGTTATATATGATCATCGTCTCCTACCCCTATCGTGTACAACACTGTAGTCCTCCACAACCAACTAAGCACAGGACACAGTTGGAATACACCATCTTAAGTTTGATTTTAAAAGGCGTAAATTTTAATGATGTTCAAGGCGTGAATGATGCTGTGGCATTTCTGTGTTGTTTACTTGCTGCTACGATTAAGCCAGAGTCTCCTCAATACAAAGTTTGCCTTATTCATTCGGGAAAGATTCAATGGTTCGATATATTTTACCTTAACCGTCACAAGGTCAGTGCAGTCATTAGTGGTTGGGATTAGGTATATACAATTTCAGTACATAATGGTCAGCGTGTGAAATCTATATGTCTTTAGCTAATTACCAAATGTTCAGAATTTGTCTACTTGTTTTGGTACAAAATAAGGAAAAATATCATTTACTTTATATTTAGAATTTTAAGCACATTTTCAAGATCTTTTCGTAATTATAGACCCGTTTCTCCCTCGTATTACTTCACCGGATGGCTTTTCCCGACAGAATACCCGTCAATATGAAGGTCACCTGTTTCATATTTTTGTCTATTTTTTGTCCTTAGGGTGACCATTTTATATATACGTTTGAGTTTATTTATATATACTAATGAATATCTTGGAACTCGACCGTCATTGGTACAAGATGGCCGCTATCGCTTAACCGGCTTGAAGCAGCTGTTCTGTTTTTTGTGCCGTTTTCATGATATATGTACTTGTTGCCTGTTTTCGTCTACGTTATTGTGTTCATCATGAATTGGCTATTCAGTTCGTATGTGTTTCTTCGTCTCCTTGTTTTGGAAACGAGAACAATTTTACTTTTTCCAAGCTGTCACAGCTACAACTTCTTTTGTTGTTGAACAAACCGCCATCACGTGATACTCGTCAGTCAACCCGTTTATGCTATGATGGACCCTCATTAATTGCTTTAAATGACCACTCCTTGGCTCTCCACAATACACTGTGCTCTAGACTAAACGAACTGGGACTACATTCATCATTACTTAAATGTCAACAGAAGCGAGAAAAGAAACGTTGTTTCAAAGCTGGCCGACATAGAACAGGACGAGGAATTCCAGTTATTTCCCTTATGCCCTTTCCGGCTGAACAATTTAAAAATTCGACCGTTACCTTAGATAACCTAATTAAAATCCCAAATAAATCATCAACCTTTGTGTCAACTATCCCAGAGATACCCGTGCTTATTGCATTAATCAATGTCCAATCAGTAGGACCTCCAGAAAAGGGCACAGGATTAGTTCATTTTATCAACAATCAGAATATCGACGTCTTTATCCTGACAGAAAAATGGCTAAAAACATCAGGCGATGAGCCCAAGTGAGCGGATCTAACACCCACTGCTTACTCCATCAAGTCGTTCCCCCGCCACTCTCGCGAAGGTGGAATTGCTGTCATCACAAAGAACTCCAAGATCAGACGTTTTAACCAAACCACAACTTTCAATTTCTACCACACATCGTTTGAACTAGTTCAAACCACACTTACACTAGAACAAAGGTCAGTACATTTTTTCTGCCTATACCGCCCTCATCCTAGTAGAAAAAACAAGCTGACTGAATCTCTCTTTTTGGAGCAGTTTCCGAATCTCCTGGAGTATGGAAATTCGATAGGTGACAACCTGATTATTCTTGGAGATTTTAACTTTCACTTTGACTGTCCAGGAAACCCAAACACATCAAAATTCATAGATTCCATTAATGTTTTCAACCTCAAACAGTTAGTTAACTAACCCACCCATAAACATGGTCACATTTTAGACTGGATCCTTCATAGGCCTGATTATAATATTCTACGTTCCTCCCTGGTATCCCACGAACTTGCATCAGATCACCTCTGCATTATATGCCATCTTGACGTATCAGTCCCTAACCCTCCACCTTTATTTGCTACTAAGAGAAACCGCCGTATGATAAATAGAACCATACTAGTGCATGACATTCAAGCAAACCTAACAACTTGCCTACCTCCTACAGCAGAACAACTAGATAACTGCCTGCCTTCTTTGCTCGACAAACATTCCCCAGCCACCAAGTGTAGAGTATCGATTTAAAAGTGTTCTCCATGGTATATCAGTGTTAGGGACTAGCTTCGCACTGCTAAAAGAGACCACCGAAAAGCTGAGACGCCTTGGCTTTCCACCAGACTCACTATTCATAAGCAAATATATGAAGCCGCTAAGAAGAACGTTACAAACATAGTCCATGCACCGAAATCAGCCCACTACAGTACTAAGATCACGGAAAGTTCTAGCTGCAAAGAACTCTTCGAGATTACTAATGTCAAGGAACAAATGTACACCACGTCCAGCTACCTTCCCTAGTCGACCTTCCGGACCTGTTTGGAAATGTCTTCCATGACAAAGTACACACCATTAGAGATAAGCTTGACTACACAATTTCAATTGATTCGTCGTCACCATACAGTTGGGATACATACTTTCAACGGCAACCATTAGCAGCATTTGAACCTGTCTCTATGGATTTAGTACGTACAATCGTGATGAAGAGTGCACAAAAGTCATGTGAACTTGATCCAATTTCAACATCACTGCTGCTTGAGTGCTTAGATCCAGTATTGCCTTCACTAACTGATGTTATTAATGCCTCTCTCTCTCTCATCCGGGGAATTCCCATCATTTTTCAAAACTGCTACTGTAAAGCCTCTGCTGAAGAAACCAACACTCGACCATAACGATTTAAAGAACTACCTCCTAGTTTCTAATCTCCCATTCATATAAAAAAATCTAGAAAATTTTGTTCTATCCCAGCTTGTATCTCATCTGTATTCAAAGTTTGTTTAGCCACGTACAATCTGCATATCGCCCTTTCCACAGTACTGAAACTACTCTTCTAAAAGTAGTTAATGACATTCCCTCGGCTTTGGATAGCGGAAAGATTACAGTCCTCACCCACCTTGATTTGTCTGCAGCATTTGACACAATAGACCATGATATGTTACTTCACCGTCTCCAGCATGTATTTGGCATTCATGATACAGGCTTAATCCGGTTCAAGTCCTACTTGGTCAACAGGACACAAATTGTGTCTGCAAAAGGAATACACTCCAGTCCAGTTGATCTATGTTGTGGTGTTCCACAGGGGTCTGTTGTTGGACCCATTCTGTTCATAATATACACCCAGCCGCTCTCAAGTGCCATAGATGATCATCCAGTGTCTCACCCATTGTACGCTGATGACACCCAAATATACATATCTAGCCACCCAACTGAAGTTAAAGCTACCATCCAAGGTGTAGAAAGGTGCATTTCTGATATGAAATCATGGATGACATGTTACAATTTGCAGATGAATGATGATAAAACTGAGGCCATTCTGATCACAACACAAAGGCTTTCTCAGTCACATCCTTTATCTCAAAAAATAAATATCATTAACACCAACATTAAATTCACACAGTCAGTACGAAACCAAAGTGCCACTCTGGACAGTACTTTCAAGTTGCATCAACATGTCATGAACATATGCAAGGCTGCATATCTTTAGCTGAGACACGTCAGCTCCATTCGCAAATATCTTTCAGTTGATGCCGCTAAAGCACTTGTATGTTCATTAGTACTTTCAAGACTGGACTATTGTAACTCAGTTCTGTATGGTTTATTTCAATATCTAGTCCAGAAACTTCAAAATGTTCAAAAGACAGCTCGGATCATACTTAGAGTACCACGATCAGAGCACACCTCCCCGCTGCTCTGTACCCTACACTGGCTATCCATTCGATCCAGAATCAAACGCAAAAGTTGTTCTCTGTGCTACGTTTCACTGACGGACTCCAGTCCAACATACCTATCCGACCTCAACCATGTGTACACACCAGCAAGATACTTACGCTCCTCTTCTGACAATCGTATACTCATTATTCCTAATACGAAAACGAAGTCATATGGACAATGTTCTATTGCATACCAGGACCCATCATAGTGGAATGAATTGCCCACGGAACTTAGACACAAAGACACAGTGATCCCAATCAAGAGTGCTCTTAAAATGCACTTATTTCGACTGCAAGAAGAAACTTATAGACCTAATATGTTCCCTACCTTAAATATTTTCATCATGTTTTTTAATTTCATGGTGTTTGTTTTTGTAATAATACCATTATGTATGTTTTTATGTTTTAGATGTTATTTAATGTTGTATAGCGCTTAGAGCTTCTAAAGATTAGGCGCTATACAAGTCCTCATTATTATTATTATTATTATTATTATTATTATTATTATTATTATTATCATTATTATATAGTCTGTTGCTAAGTCTCTACAAACCACTGCTAATGTGATTTTTGGACAGATTCTTCCTGTTACAAAGCTTTAGTCATGGTCGTAACTTCTTAAACAGGGCAAGCTGACTCATGATAATTATAAGTCGTCTGCATGATAACTGTACAGTGAAGCGTACTCATGTAACTACTGATATGATCTTTGAGAAAAAAATTCAAAATCGTAATACAAAAGGATTTGTAAAAAAAGGTCTTATTTATTATATCCTGTGTTTCATGCAGTGGTGCTTCGAAGGTCATTGTATCGCCTCAACCTCTCTTCCAAATGTACCAGGTTGGTATGCTTTTCTAACTATTGCCTATCATTGTCTGTTGATAATTGTTGTCAGCGTTAACGAACATTGCCGATTTATGTAAGTACTTTTGTTGTCTGAAGCCTAAGCACACCATGTTTAATGCAGCAAATACATTGTAGCAGCAGATTTTACACCCATCATTAGACTATTTATTATGTATAGAATACATTTTATTTTCCTTTCAACAACATGTTACTATTTAATTAAGATGAATTCTAGGTTCTGAATCAATAGTTCTAAAGTCCTTTTTTAATTTTCAGCTAAGGAATGTCCAAAGGTAGCTACGTCTGTTTATACCGGTTTTTCGTAACCGGTATAGTATAGCTGTGCAGTAAAAAGGATGGCAGAGATAACTTTTAAGAAAGAGTCGTTTACCAGTGCATATTAGCTTAAAATATACTAATACTACAAAACAAAGTGGAGAATACAGAAACTGGGTAAAATGTTAGTTGTAGGGGTTTGATATTTTATTTTATTGTTGTAAATGTATTCCTACCGATATCGGAACACCATTATGTCTGAATCATAGATAATTACCGGTTCTGGCCTAGTAATATCTAGTATAAGCTGCTATTTTGTCCCATTAGAGGAAGGACAAATTCAATTAAAAAATTTGGATATATAGTCAGGCGAAATATTTTATTTTGATGGTACAAAATATATGTTTGTTTTGACCCTGATACAAATTATCATTTTGCAGAGGATTGTTTATATGGTGATGCCATAGGTGTCGTAGACAAAGGTCGAACTTGCGCCGACATCATTCGTGACGTTCCCCATTATTGTACTGATGGCTATTATAAGAGGATTTGTTGCACATCATGTGCAAAAATAGCCACAAATATTCCAGGTACGTGTGTACATACGTAGGTATGGATGCATATATCGCCCTTAGGTATATAGCTTAGTAAACTTGAATTCTAATGTTTACATTTTGAAATCTATTTATGATAGAGCTTGTTAGTATTAAATACATTTAAACACTGTATGGGACATGGAACGTTGCAAGAACCAGCGTCTTTGCACACTTCTTTTGTTACAAACTGTGCCATATTCAAAACAATTTAATCCGACAAAAGTTTTAACGTTTTCAATGCAGCTTGAAATATATCTTGCATTGCTTTTGTTGCACTGAATTCCCTTGAACAATTCCTTTCCGTATTTTCTGCGTAACATGTATTTTTTCTGTCTTGATAAAAACTGTTTTGTTTTGTGAGCTTCGTTTCATTGTCAGTGTGTTTATCTTTTATGTCCCTGGCTATCAGGGTTTATTGTAGATTTATTGAAAAGCTGACTATTCGATACCTTTTCTAAATTATTTCATCTGATGACTTTCGGTGTTTTGTTGAGTTTTCTCAATTAGAATTAAAACCTGAATTTCATTTAAACTTTGCAGGATGTCCCTATGGAGACACTGCTAGAGGTGGTTGTGCAGGAATGGTAGGGGGAGGTTGTTATGCCGGACATAATGCAGAACTATGCTGTAAAACCTGCCATGGCCTTGAAACGTCTTACCCAGGTAAAGTGCAATCAAATGTACAGAGAATTTTGCTCTATTAGCAGTTGTTCGTATACTGATACGGATACATATAGCTTAGATAGAACCTCTTGAAAGTTCAGTATGTTGGAAAAATCATAGTCGGAAAGTTGAAGTCTATATTCTAATAGGTTGGTTAGAGACAGCTTGATAATTCACACGTACTTTCGCAAGCATATACAAATGGGTATACTCACACAATATCACTATTTCTTTGAAACACTAGACTTTTAAGATACAAAATGCAGAGAGGCTCAAAACAGTATCACACTCATAGTGAAACAGAATGAATAGTAAACTGACATAGAAAACCTGGCCCTAACATCAACATTTCACAGATAACTCTCGGCTTAGGAAATTTCAGCGTTCAATTTTGAAGTCATGTTTCAAGTTCGAGCAATGCTGTCTGAATCTTACGAATTTAGTCATCAAATGTTAGCGCGGGCTTAAAATAAATACGAGATTCCAGCGATTTGATGGAAAACAAAGTAAGTCCGATTGAAGTGGATGATTGATTGATTGATTGTTATTTTTACCTCGCACCAGCTTTGTTAGGCTATTTAGCGCCATACAAATGGTTATATGTATGATCATTCAAAAATGATAAAAGGTTTTATATCGACCAGTGATATCAAGACTAAATAGTTGAAGTAAAACGATAGGATGGTTAAGGGCAATATATAAAGCTTCCCGATCAACGGTGAATGTAAATGGTATATGTTAATAAAGACAGATGAAAAGTTATTGAAAATAAGATAGGGTAATAACCTTACATAAAAATGCTCTAGGTGATGGCATACAAGTTATATATAAATGTAAATGTTCATAGCTTTCAGGAATTCTATAATACAAGTGATGTTTATTGTATCGAAAAGTTCCTTCATGTCATGCACATTGTAATATTGATCGTGCGTAGGTTGCAGGTCTGACATAATGTCTCTTTGATACTAGGTATATAAGCAGTAGACGGTATTTTAAAATCAGATGGTTCTTGAATTAGGGCCATTTTAGAAGCGCGATCTGCTTTTTCATTACCTTTAATACCAGGATGGCTAGGTAACCAACATTATACAATACTGTGGGACGTACTCAGATTTGTCGTTTTGACGAGAACTTTGATCAACAATGGGTTCTTCAGTTTTCTATTGTGTAGCGACTGATTGATTGATTGATTTTATTTTTACGACGCATCAGCACGATTAGGCTATTTAGTGCCAAACAAAAGGTCATATGTAGGGTTATTTAAAAGTGATACAAGGTTTCGTATCTACCAGCGATATAAAACCAAAGAGTTGAATGTAAAACGACAAGATGGAAAAGGTAATAAATAAAGCTTCCCGATTGACGGGGGATTGTAAACGGTGTATCTTAAAGATGACAGATGAAAAGGGGTTGAATGTAAAGGATGGTTTATACATTACTTAAAACTTCTAAACAAGATGGCATAAAGTTATAGTTTAGAATAAATATTTACTTCTTTTAACAAATCTTGAATACAACGTGAATGTTTGATTTTTTAATGTCTGGAAGGCTTCTGATAATTAGATGATGTGGAATTGTTAGAGAAACTGTCAGCAATATTATTTGCTATGTCACGTTTTGAACTAAAATTGTTAGTATTCAGCTTCAGATATTATGTTTTCTCTCTCCGTCTATTTTGCGGATACTGTCCCAAACTTTCTTAATAGAGCAACAAGACTTTAAAGAAGAAACATATTTCTTCGATTATGCTCGTTTACTTTCTTTCATTGTGCGGCGAGATTTGGCCAGGAGAATACGGTATTTACTTAAATATTCGGGAGTCGGATGATTGCTACATTTTTTCAATGCTTCTCGGCATTGCCTTATGGCTTTCTTACATTCCTTGGTGACCCAAGGTTTTGGGGTTCTTTTATAGTTCGGCGAGGAC
Source organism: Sinohyriopsis cumingii (assembly GCA_028554795.2). Lineage (NCBI taxonomy): Eukaryota > Metazoa > Mollusca > Bivalvia > Unionida > Unionidae > Sinohyriopsis > Sinohyriopsis cumingii. Next base: position 117,240,198 of record CM068831.1, read on the forward strand.
TTGGGAATGGAATATTCTGCAATCTCTATTTAAATAGAAATTAAATGCTGAATAGTGTTTATAACGGTGAAAACTGTATCCTCATTCAGCGTAATTTTACAGAGTGTTTCAAACTTATCACAGTCGGTTTGCTTTATATTTCATTGTGGAATTGCGTCATGAATAATAGTGTTGATATTTGCAAGGCAGATTGGTGTGCGTGTGTGTGTGATTTGGATTTTTAACGTAGCTTTAACAATTTCTCATTCATATAGCTACGATGTCTGCAGTGCGGCAGTTTATAGTGATGTCTAGCACTGGGTAGATTGGAAAGTGATCACTGCTATGAAGGTCATCAGCGATCTTCCATTCATAATCCATAAGCAGCAAAGGAGAACAAATTGTCAAATCGATACACGCGTACGTACCCGTTCCTGGTTGCAAATATGTAGGTGATTTGGTGTTATATAAACACAAATCGTGTCTAGAAATGAAGTCTTCTACTTTCTGGCCTTTGTCACTTATGTGATTTGATCTTCATTAAATGTTATGGGCAGTATAATCTCCCAGTAAAACAAATGGCGCCGAAAGATGTTGAACAAGATTGTCTAATTCATGTGGTACTAGGTTAGTGTTTGGTGGTACGTAAATAGAACAAAAGGTAATCTCTCTATGTAGAGTGACGCTTACAGCAATAACTTGCACATTCGTGCTTAAAGGGATGACGCTATGAGGTGTTCTATTGTTCACAACAACAGAAACTCCTCCTGAGGCCCTGTCAATATTTTGAAAGTAGGTGTTAAGCAGGTAGAAGATTTTTTAAGTGTGATGTTATCTGTATCTTTCACGCATGTTTCATGAAGGCATTGTACTACAGGATCATGTTTGTTTAAAAGTAGGAGAATGTTATTATAGTTGACTTTAAGTCTTCGACAGTTCCATTGTATGACGGTGTTCTTCATTATAAATTAAATTGAAGATTGTGGAGCTAAGTTAAGCCTTTCGCGGAGGCAATCTGTGTGTTATTTTCTCTGGAGGAAGTACGGATATGGAATTTTTGCTGGTAGGTCTGGAGCTACATTGAGAGCATGGAGCAGTTTCTTCTGCATCCATGCTCTCAATGTCTCCAAACCTGTTATAGAGTTTGATGGGGTCATCTGACCCCTTTTGATGCCTATTTCCTTGAGATTTGTTTGTATTCCTTGGTGATTTCGGTGGTGGGTAGTATTGAAGGTTGGTGGAGTAGGTGTTAGGTCGGGTAAATCTGTCCGTGTTTGAGCGTCATTGTTTTCTTTGGGATTTGTCTTCACTGCAGTGGATAAGTATAGTCCATGATAGGCTGTTTTGGCCTGTATAAGGGTTCTGCCTCTGGATAGGGAATGGCAGATGTGTACGTTACCCTCTGTATTTCCTTCTTCTGTTTCCAAGTATCACAATCCTTGAAATCGGCGTAGTGCTCCTTACCACAGTGGACACAATGCAGAGTTGCTCTACAATTATATTCCTGCTGTGAATGGTCTCCTCATCGGTCACATATTTAACTTTTTGAGCAGCGGTCTTCGTTATGGCCATATTTCTGACACTTATAGCATCAAAGGGTGTTCGGTATGTAGATCTCCACCTTCACTTGCAAAAATCCAACATTGACCACTCTGGGTAACGTTGGTTTGTTGAAGCTGATTACACTGGTGTTGGTGTCCTGCAGATTGTTATTGCATTTAAAACGTAGTCTACAGACTGCAGTGACAGCTTCGTTTGTCATCCCTTCAAGGATATCTGTGACGCTGACTCCAGTCAAGTCACGACAGCGAATCATTAATTTTGACGTATTGAGTGTTGTGTGAGCGAATGAGGTCACTGGAATATCGAAGAATTTTGTTTTCATTTTCTTGATATTTTCTGTTTGATCACGTCGCTCACACTCAACAAGAAGGCAACCCTATTTCAATTTTTTAAACTCTTTTTGGTGTTCCACTGGTTCCGTAATTGTCTTTTCAATACCAAAGGGAAAGAGTGCGGCAAGCGGTTTTTAGGCATCTTTAGATTGTATAACCATGAATCGTGGAAATGACTCAAAACTATATGGTTCGTCATCCGAGTCTGGTACAGTTTTTGTACGTTTGTGCTGATTTTTTATTGATTTTCGATTTTGGGTTGTTTAAAATTCAGCACCCCTGCTCCCCGCCCACCTTGGAGGTCAACAAGGGGAAACTTGTCAAGTGCCAGGGATACACATATGCTATACTCAGTTGATAAAATTACCTATGATTGACCCGTGAAGCCACCGCCTTCTAGGGTCGGTAACATTACCTCCTGATTGACCCATTAAGCCACCGCCTTCTAGGAAGTCTTCTAAGACTTGAGAAAGGGAAAGCAAAATGGATAGACTGTAGGGGCAACGGTGCTATGAAGAGAAATACAAGGTGAAAGATAAAAAGAATGTGAGCGAATAAATAAGGACTTCCCAGGGCTCGGCTTGACTAGCAGATTTGTCGAGACCGGGCCCATCCTGACCATCCATCTAGAACAAGTAGAGGCCAAAGTAGTGTATTGCATCGTAAAGCCTCTACTCATCTACCATGATCCTTTTCTCCCCCGACACTGGACGCAACCCACGGCAAAACAGGTTGCTTCTACTTAGTCGCCTCTTACGACACGGAGTGAGGACACATCAGGACAATTCTACAACCACGGAACCGCAGGGGGCAATTGAAGTGTAACTGATCACATGTCTTACAGCTAGGCTTCAACGGTAAGTAAAATTAATGAATTTTATGTCTCGAGGAAGAACCATCGCATATTAATCATTCCGTTGCAAAATATAAACCAACCAAACAATTCAAATATTTCAGACTGCCGATGGGGAGATAAGGCTCCTTGGTGCGCAACTCTGACGCCTCGGGAATGCTACGCAGGACAAAATGCAGACCACTGCTGCATAAAGTGCAAAGTTACCTTCAAAACGAATATACCAGGTATGTGCAAACTAGACGCATTAAGATTTCTAAAATGAATAGACACTTCACGCACTGACAATAAATACATATGCCACTGAATGTTCTTATCTACGCAGAAAAAACAAGCATAGCAATACTATATCTATCTGATTAGGAAGTGTTAAAAAACAAAGCAGAACTAATACAGATGATTAAAAGAGGGTACATCTACCTAGTTATAATTGATCTGTTAAAATGGATGTTTATGAAAAGGTCAAATTTTCTAGTTAGTGTATGGAACCGATCTGCTCACAAAGCTGATTATGAACACTTGCATATGTATTAAATTGGGTTCTGTAAACAAAATAGCAAATCAATGATACCTTGCTTACACAGTTGCATTCGTCTTCATGACAGAGACGAACGGAATGAGAAATAAAGAAAGTATATCTTTAGAAACGCGTTATCTTACAGGTTGTTAATATTGGTCATATGTATGTATGTATATATATATATATATATATATATATATATATATATATATATATATATATATATATATATATATATATATATATATATATATGTGTGTGTGTGTGTGTGTGTGTGTGTGTGTGTGTATGTATGTATCTATACACTTTTTGGTACTTCATATATATGAAACACGACGAACTTAGAATCCTAAGCTTCTCTTGTATATCAAACAAACGTACACTACGGTGTTGTTTGCTTGATAGCTGGTGCAACGATATATGGCCACTTCTGACAATATGGAAATCATGTTACAGTTAACCAAACGGTTGATTTAAGTTGACAACCTTTGCATATTTATTTCTCGTCTACAATTACATTAATAAGTTTTAAACCATAAAGCTCCTTTAAACCGGTTGAGACGAGGGAAGTTTGTGACATTAGGTGAAGTGATAGATCACAGAAGCACATGTTGTTGAAGCATATGTATGTTTCTTGGTTTGTTTAATAAGTGTATGTGGTTCTATTGGTAGTGAGTAATTGTGTACATTTAGTTTGTATTTGTTGTTGGCATTTGCTCATGATTGTATGTTCTATATATTTAATTGCTATTGTGTGATTCATCCTTGTCCATAATTGAGGGTAGGGGTTCGGCCTACATGTCTAGTGTCACGTAGTATAAACATGTTTACTAAGTTTGATTTCTGGATACAGTACTGATTCTAATCTAGTAACTTTCTATCTACAAAGTTTGCTTACAGTTTGATGGAAATTTCTATATAGACAACGGAGAAGTTTGAATCCATATAAGACTGTTTCTAACTTAAACTTTTCTGGAAATGAACTTTTGACTCATATCCTGGTTCTTACAATGTGTTTCAGGTTTTTATATTAAAACTGATTATGTTTAATAACTCATTCATACTTTAATATCGAAAGTAGAATCAATCTTATTGTTGTGTTCAATTTTAATTTGATTATGTGTGTGTGTGTGTGTGTGTGTGTGTGCGATTAGGATTTTTAACGTAGCTTTTAACAATGTTTCAGTCATATCGCTACCATGCCTCTAGTGTGGCAGTTTATAGTGATGTCTAGCACTTGGGCATCATACCGCAGACACGTAACACGATATCCCACCCAGTCACATTATCGTGACATCAGACCGATCAGTCCTAACACTATCCCCCTTAACGCTGAGCGCCAAGCGAGGTAGCTGTTGTACCATTTTTGTAAGTCTTTGGTATTACTCCTCCGGGGTTCGAACCCACAACCTACCGCTTCCGAGGAGGACGCTCTAACCACTAGGCCACCAGAGCGGTCTTTTAATTTGAGAGGAATTATTTACATTATTTACCGGAATTACAAAGTGTTCTTTGATTTTTGGACTGAATCATTATTTGGGGATTATAGCAAACTCATTCAAGAACATTTTGGAGTATATCATTGTCATACATGACGACTGTTGGCACATTAGTACAAGAGTGCATTCAAGACTATCGGCACATCAGCACATTCAAAAATGGAATTAATTCTGAACACTGCTAGAATTCTTGTCGAATACTCTACAATTTTGGACTTGCACTGTAACTTATAGGACTTTTTGGGATTTAATACGTAAGTTCTTTTATATGCTCACTTGAATACTCTATTGAAAAATGTTTTTGTTGAAGTTTTCTAAACGTGTGGTTGGTTTTCGCTTCTTTGCTTGTTAGTTTATGGCCATATATTCGTTAAAAGTGATAAAATAAGAATGACTATCGTATACCGTATTTTTTGTGCAAAAGAATAACTATCGTATACCGTATTCTTTGAGCAAAATTTTGCCAGTACCCTCGTGGAAAACAATTATGGTGCGCTTCCGAATTAAGTTTAATCTTTTTACTCTTTCTTAGACAAAAGGTTCCGCATAGGAAACCACACATATTTCCTACCTGTATTTATTCCGTTTTGAAAGTAAGAAATTTTTATGCATAAGAACCATAAAAGTGGGTAATTATTTTCAAAGATATAACTTGCATAGCCACATAGGTCAGCACGAGTACCCCTAATAGCAAATGAAGCCTTAATACACGTTTATGAGCGTCTATGACATAACTACAAATACGCGAAATATTGTGAAGATAGGAAAGACATAGTTGATTTGTTTGTTAATAAATATCAAATAAAAGAATTGCAACTGTATCATACAATTCCTAGAATTGGTTGATTGATTGATTATATTTTTACGTCGCATCAGAACGATTAGGCTATTTAGCGCCATACAAAAGGTTGTATGTAAGATCATTTAAAAGTGGTGAGAGGTTTCGTATCGACCAGAGTTGAAGTATAAAGGAAAAGATGGTAACGGTAATGGTGACAGTGATGGCATACAAGTTCTAGTTTAGAATAAATGTTTACTTCTTTCATGAATTCTATATTGCAAGTTCCGTTTATTGTGTAAAAAAGTACCTCCATATCATGCACATTGCGGTACTGATTGCGCGTTGGTTTTAGGTCGAAACACTTCATAATGTCCTTAACAGTCAATGGTTCATTCAAAATAAACGCACTCTGGTGGGTCTTTGCCTTTTAGTATGTGGGAGTGGGTTATATGCGTATGACCAATTCGAATTCTTGCAATTACCACCTCCTTTCTACGGATGGTTCTGATGATGGAGTCCATTCTTATAAGGTTGGCTTGCTTGCATGAAGATTTTTATTCACTGCATTATTCCATGATGCCTTCCATTTCTGAAATAAGGACTCTTTGATATTTGGTTTAAAATCAGTATACGGTATTTTAAAATCAGATGGTCCTAGGGATAGGGCCATTTTAGCAGCACGATCTGCTTTTTCATTACCTATAATACCAATATGGCTGGGTAAGCAGCAGTTTACTATATTGTGGGAGATACTCAGCTCAGTATGTTTGACAAGAGTATTATTCAACAACGGGTTCTCCAGTTTTCGACTGTGTAATGACTTAAGTACTGATAGGGATTCTGAGAAAATGATGCTGTTTAAAATACGTTTGTTTTCGAGATATTGCAGAGCAAGATCTATTGTTCTGATTTCGGCAGCAAAAATTGATGTGCCATTTGGCAAGCAAGCTTGTGTTGTGTGTTTTGCACAAACAAAGGCTGCATCAGCCTTTTCCTCATCCTTTGATCCATCAGCATAAATTCTTGAGTAGTTTTCTAATTTGGTGAGGAGTTCATGATAAGAATTGTGGAACATGGAAGGGTTTGTCTCAGATGTGTTTCCATCGTGTAGCTAAAAAACTACTTTTGGTTGTTTAAGTAGCCAGGGAGGTGATTCACTGATGGACATTTTCAAGATTTTGGAAAGATCGATTTTGATACTGTCAAGGCTGGATGATATTCTAATGCCAAAGGAAGTTATGGCGTTTGGTGTATTTATTTTCGTACAAGGTTTTGTATTTGGGTTGAAAAACAGCCGAAAAGGCAGGGTTCAGAGGGCATACTGTGCGGAAAGTATTTCTCTACGATGCGATGAAGGTGGTTTGTCGCTTTGGCGAGAATGCTTTCACCCCGTGATGTGTTAACAGCTCCTAGAGCGAGTCCTATCTCTTGATGATGAATTGGGTCAAGCATCTTCAAGTAGGCCTTCCAAGCTGAACCATAAACAATGCAACCATAGTCAAGTTTCGAGCGAATAAACGTTCTATATAAATTGAGAATGACTTTTCTATCAGCACCCCAATCAGTGTGCACTACTACTTTGAGTAAATCTAGGGATTTCAAGCATTTACCTTTCAAGTTCTTTAGGTGTGGAATAAAGGTCAGTTTTCTGTCGAAGATAATGCCTAAAATATTGTTTCCTCGACAACTGGTAATGATGTTTGTCCAGAGCCAGTTAGGTTGAATTAGGTACATTTCCTAGAAACAAATATTGCTAATAAATAAATAGGAACCTTTATAGATATTGATGGATAGATGGTGAAATTATGTCGTTTCGTTTTGTGTTGTATGCAAAGCAATGCATGTACTAATATTAGTTACATTTCTACCGGTCCTTTTCATTATTTTACAGTTCTGAAAAATGTTTTATTATTATTAATAGCATTAATTATTATTATTATTATTATTATTATTATTATTATTATTATTATTCTCATAGGCTGTGAATACGGGGACCGGAACGACTCTTGCGACCGTGCACAGTGTACGACGTATGACCAACACTCACGAGAGTATGTTTGCTGTAAAACATGCCACGATTTTGGCGCTACAATTGTAGGGTAGACGAAAAGTAAATAAAATATGTTGAGATGTCCTTCTAATATGCTTTGCACTGTGCATATTGTAAATAATAATGGCTAAGAAGAAATGGTTTAGTGATACAGTATGCATAAAAATGTTTTCCGAAGATAACAAAAAATACTTGTATCGATTAAAGGAATTGCCTTGTAACCTGCGTTCACCTTTGATTAGGTTATTGCTCTTATAACTGTGGAGGAATGGATGATAATATATGCGTGGCAAACATATATAGCGATAAGAACAAAATGCCTCGTGGTACATACAAGGGATAGGCTGACCATCTGCAAGTAGGCCCTGATATTACTTATCTACATGATCATGCAACAGAAGCAAATATGAACTTACGTCAGCAAGTGAATAATGTACACCAGACACTTTAAGTACTAGAAAATTGTTGATATCTATACAAAATCTAAGATAAAATTAAGTATTGAGTAACAGTCAAATGCACAAATTGTGATTTTCTCCGTTTTCATTCATGGGTCAGATGCAATCGTAAATTAAAATTAATGGCTCTGTACCTATCAATTATTTAACAAGCAATGTTTAACAGAGATTAAAAGCAACATATGATGACTGTTTGATTAGATAAAGTTGTCCCCAGTATTAAATCAGAAAAGCCTTACTGATAAAAAAAGAGTGCTGCGAAAGATCTTTTGTCCTTTCCGTTACATAATAGTACCAAAAATAAGATAGTTTTCAGGCTAAGCCAGGGGTTTACTCTACCGAAGTCCCGATGAACAATCAATCCAAATGTATAAATAATGTTAACTGAAGTCGTGAATACATTATAAGGGCAGTACAAGGATAGAGTCAAAGTCAAGTGCACAGTAAAGCAGATTTAATTGGTTCATTATTTCTTCTTCTTCAATATTTCTTGTTGCACGTACAAAGATTATTATGAACATCGAAATTCCAAACGAGAAACTCATTAAACCTGAGTATTATACGGAAAGGACTAAATGCAATTACGATCTCAAATAGCAAAATGATTGTAAAACCTTAAACCCCATATCTGTCTTATTGCCTGCTCAGTAGTATCACAGAAGAAAGAATAACCAAGGGGATCAGTGAATACATATGCGTCATCCTTAGTATATGTTACATGAGAAAACATTTATGGTTTAGTTTTTCCAGTGTGTGTGTGATTTGGATTTTTAACGTAGCTTTAACAATTGTTCAGTCATATCGCTACGATGTCTACAGTATGTAGCAGTTTATAGTTATGTCTAGCACTGGGGCCTCATGCCGCAAACATGTTGCATGGTGTTCCACTCAGTCACATAAAGACCAGTCCTAACTCTAACCTCATATTGTTGAGCTCCTAGCGAGTCAGCTGTTAGTACCATTTTTATGTATTTGGTATGACTCATCCGGGGTTCGAGCTGTACTTTGTTCAGTGTGTTTATATATATATATATATATATATATATATATATATATATATATATATATATATATATATATATATATATATATATATATATATATATATATATATATATATATATATTAAATCTTCTGTTACTATTGTGCTTTCAAAACATATAATTTGCAGATCAACTAAAACTTGAGAAAATTTACATGTGATGCCTTAAGCTTAAATTAAGACACTTTTAAAGTTTGGAGAAAACGTAATCCATCCTGTTGTAATAATCAGATCTCAAAGTCAATATAAAAACTGAAGACCATTCTTTTCGGAATCAATCCCTCAAAGTTACCTGTTTTAAGAATTATAAACAAACGTAGCTTCTGATTTCAGTTAATATATAGTTTATTTAAAATGAATGTAGATAATCTTTGCTAAGTGATTGATTGATTTATTTATTTATTTTTTTCGGCGCACCAGCACTGTTAGGTTATTTAGCGCCATACACAAGATTACATGTAGGATCGTTTAAAAGTGGTAAAAGATTTGGCATCGACCAGCGATATAAAACCAAAGAGTTCAAAGTAAAACGACAAGATGGTAACGATAAGCTTCCCGATTAACGGGGAATGTTAATGTTAATGATGACAGATGAAAAGGTATTGAAAATAAGGGACGGTATATACATTACATAAAACTGATCTTTGCTAAGTAAAGTTTGTTAACAACGTGTCAGTAATGGGAATAAAGACTATTTGTAAATCTTTCGGAGCAATCGCGGATTGAAAACGGAACAATTATAATTTGTTTGGTTTCGTGCTTGGCGTCAAATCGATAGTTTAAAAATTATACAGTACTAATAGAAAGAAGTATAAGATATTGCTTATGTGGTAGATTGTAATGACGCTTTCCGGCTAGCTGGGAGCGAAATTCAATTTACATGTGCAGCCGAGAGCGAGATACCAATTCCGTCACTATTATGTCAATATTACGAAGATCTACAAACGTATCTCAGCTTGTACCAGATGCATACAATTATAAATACGTAATGAAACCCTTCGATGCAGATGAATACGAATAAGAACTAACGAATTAAGGAAAAGGTTAAATAATCGTCGTCGTAAACTGAAAAATTACAACATGACATTGATACGGCATTATTTATCATCTTTTAAATTTATAACAATTTGTATTTAAGTCGTTTGAGACCACGAAATTAAAGTCAAATCCTTTAATACAATGGTTAATACTATAGAAAATGTACATGCATACTTCGTCATAAGAATCCCATTCATGACAAGGCCGACCATTAATGTGCTAAGTCCAGATTAACATCAAGAATGAAATGAAACGGGATTATGAATGTGAGTTACTTAAACAAAACATGTCATGCACATTGTAAAACTGATCGCGCGTAGGTTGGAGGTTGAAACACTCCATCACAATGTGCTTAACAGTGCATGATTCATTGCAAATAACGCACTCTGTTGGGTCTTCGCCTTTTGGTATGTGGGAGTGGGTTATATAAGTATGATCAATTCGAATTCTTGCAATGACTACCTGCTCTCTAAGGATGGTTCTGTAGGATGGAGTCCATTGTCCTAGGGTTGATTTGAATCCATGAAATTTGTTATTCACTGCATCAGTCCATGATACCTGCCATTTCTGACGTGAAGACTCTATGATACTTGGATTAAAATCAGTAAACGGAAGTTTAAAATCAAATGATTTTAGGGATAGGGACATTTTAACAACGCAGTCTGCTTTTTCATTACCTTTAATACCAGCATGGCTAGATAATCAACAGTATACAATGTTGTGAGAGGTACTCAGCTTATTATTTACGGCGAGAACATGGGTCAAAAATAGGTTCTCCAGTTTTCTGTTTTCTAGTGACTGAAGTACAGATATATGGAGTCGGATAAGATGATGCTGTTTAAAATGTGTTGATTTTCGATATATTACAGAGCAAGGTCTATTTCGTGTTGATCGAGAGTTCTGTGTTTTCCACAAACGAAGGCTGCAGCATCCTTTTCCTCATCCTTTGCTCCATGAGTATAAATTCGTGTGTAGTTTTCAAATTCGGCGAGGAGTTCTTGAGAAGAGTTGTGGAACATGGAAGGGTTTGTCTCATATTTTTTTCCCCATCGTGTAGCGTAGTAAGTACTTTTGGTTGTTTAAGTAGCCAGCGAGGGGTTTTGGAGATGGACGTTTTCTGAATTTTAGAACGATCAATTTTTGTACTGTCAAGATTGGATGATATTCAAATGGCAAAGGGAGGTATGGCATTTGTTTTAGTTTCGTATAAGGTTTTGTATTTCTGTTAAAAAACAGCTGAAAAAACCTTGTTCAGAGAGTTTCATCTTAATTTGAGATTATACCTGTCGGAAAGCATTTCTCTACCATGCGATAAAGGTGGTTCATTCGCTTCAGCGAGGTTTTCTCAAGGTGATGTCTTAAATGCTCACAGAGCGAGTTTTATTCCTTGATGATGAATTGGGTCAAGCATCTTTAAATATGACTTCCTAGCTGCACCATAAACAACGCAAGTATAGTCCAGTTTGGAGTGAATTAACGTTCCCTATGAATTGAGAATGACTTTTCTATCAGCACCCCTATCTGCTTTAAGTAGATATAGATATTTTAAGCATTGAGCTTGCAAGTTCTTTAGGTGTGGAATAAAGTCAGTTTTCTGTCGTAGATAATACCTAAAACCTTTGTTTCTTAAACTACTGGTATATGTGCTCTGTCCAGCGTGAGTTTAGATTCATCATGTTGTCTTCGTAACATGTCAGAAATGCATACATACAATTTTTGATTTCGAGAATTTGAAACCGTTATTACTAGCCCAATTTTGAATCTTGTTGATATTTTATGGTAGTTGTCTATCAATTGTTTGCATGTGCTTTGATCGATAACATATTAGAAAATCATCAACGTATAATGAGCAATCCACACTAGGAGCCAAATATTTGGTGATGCTAGTGATCTTGATGTTGAAAAGCGTCATAGATAGAATGCTGTCCTGGGGCACACCCATCTCTTGCTCTTGCAAATCTGAGAGGGTAAAGCCCACTCGTACCTTGAATTCTGTGTCTGAGAGAAAGTTTGAAAATAAGTAAGGCAGACGGCCTTGTAGACCTAGATCGTGCAGGTCTTTAGTATCTCGTATTTCCATGTCGTGTCATAGGTATTTTCTAAATCAAAGAAAACCACACCCAAATGTTCCTTCGTAATAATAGTTTATCATTTATTCTATTGTTGTGCACACACAGGTTGTCAGTGCTATGGGTCGATAGTTGGTAGAATCTGTGCAATCTTTACCTGGTTTGGGAACTGGTATTACTGTTGCTTCGTTTCAAGTCTTAGGTACATTATCAGTTATCCATATACCATTGAAGATATTCAAAAGAGATGTTAAAGATGATTCTGAAAGGTGTTTCAAAAACTGGTAATGTATTTCGTCAGGCCCAACGGATGTATCATGGGCCTTATCAAAAGCCCCCATAACCTCCAATACCCCCATAACCTCCAATATTGAGAACAGTTTGTTTTAACTTTCCCAGCTGCTCGATGTGAAATTGAAACGGGACGTTTTCTTTTTGATGTTTGAATCTTTGGAAGGCTTCTGAATAGACGATGAGGAATGTTTAGAGACTGTCAGTAAGAATATTTGCTATGTCACGTTTTGATCTAAAATTGTTATTATTCAGCTTCAGATGTCGGAGAGAATTGTGTTTCCTCTTCCCGATTATTTTGCGGATACTGACCCAAACCTTTTTAATAGCGGAACAAGAGTGTAAAGAAGAAACATATTTCTTCCATGATGCTCTTTTACTTTCTTAGATTGTGCGGCGAGCTTTGGTCCGGAGGATACGGTATTTAATTAAATGTTCGTGCGTCGGACGATGGTTAAATTTGTTCAGTTCTTCTCGGTGTTGTCTAATGGCTTCTTTGCATTCCTTAGTGACCCAAGGTTTTGGGGTTCTTTTACAGTTCGGTGAATACTTGGGAATGGATTCTTCTGCAATCTCTATTAAATAAAAGTAAAATGCTGAATAGGGTTATTAACGTTGAAGACTGAATCCTCATTTAGCCTAGTTTTACAGTCGGCTTTCATTGTATTCCATTGTGGAATTGCGTCATCAATCGTAGAGTTAATATTTTCAAGATAGATTGGAAAGTGATCACTGCTGTGAAGGCCATCAGCGACCTTCCATTCAAAGTCCAAAAGCAGCGAAGGAGAAGATATTGTCAAATTTATGCACATGTATGTACCCGTTCATGGGTGTAAATATGTCGGTAATTTGGTGTTATATAGACACAAATCTTGTCTAGAAATGAAGTCTTCTACTTTGTGACCTCTGTCCCTTATATCGAGTAAAACTAATGGTACGGGAAGTTGTTGAACAAGTTTTTCTAATTCGTTTGATGCTAGGTTAGTTGTTAGTGGTATGTAAATAGAACAAAACGTAATCAATCTATGTAGAGTGACGCTTACAGCAATGGCTTGCAAATTTGTGTTTAAAGGCATGACGCTATGAGGGACTCTTTTGTTCACAATAACAGAAACTCCTCCTAAGGCTCTGTCAACATTTTGGGAGTAGGTGTTAAACAGGGAGTAGCTTTTAAGTGTAATGTTATCCGTATCTTTCAAGAAAGTTGCCTGAAGGTATAGTACTGAAGGATTATGTTTGTTTAAAAACAGATGAATATCATGGTAGTTGGCTCGAAGTCCTCGACAGTTCCATTGTATGATGGTGTTCTTCCTTATATGTTTAAACTGAAGATTGTGGAGCTAGGTTAGACCTTTCGCAAAGGCAATCTTTGTGGTTATTTCTCTGGAGGATGTACGGGGTGAATGTTTTGTTGGTAGGTCTGGAGCTACCTTGAGAGCCACCCTGAAGACACGGGGCAGTTTCTTCTGCATCCATATGTCTCTAAACCTGTTGTGCAGCTTTATAGGGTCGTCAGACTTCTTTTGCTGCCTATTTGTTTGAGATTTCTTTTTACTGTTTGGTGCTTTTGTCGGTGTAGTATTGCTGAATGTTGTTTGGGTCGATATTAATTATTCGGCGATTTGTAATGCGGAATGTTTGAGCTGGAACGGGATTCAGGTGGGTTTGTTTGGGTTTTGGGCGTCTTTCGTTGCTTTTGTGTTGTTTTTAACTACAGTTGAGAAGGTCGACCCGGGGAGGGATGTTCTAGCTTTTACAAGCTTCCTGGCCTCTGGATAGGGATGTTGGAGGTGTATTTAATCCTCTGTATTTCCTTCTCCTGTTTCCAGGTCTCACAATCCTTTGAATTAGCATGGTGCTCCTTTCAACAGTTGACGCGATACGGAGTGGTTCCGCACTCGGATTCCCGATGAGAAGGGTCTCGGCATTAGCCACATACTTGGCTTCTCGAGTATCGGTCTTCATAAAGGCTGTATTTTTTTGACATTTGAAGCATGGAAGGGGATTTGGTACACACACACACACACACACACACACACATTTATATATATATATATATATATATATATATATATATATATATATATATATATATATATATATATCAACCTTCATTTATAAGAATGCAACTTTGACAACTTTAGGTACTGTTGGTTTGTTGAAGGTGAGTATAAGGGTGTTGATGTCCTGTAGATTGTTGTTTCCTTTGATACGAATTGTACGGACTACAGTGACACCTTCATTTGTCATCCTTTCGATGATTTCATTGTCGCTGACTCCAGCCAAGTCACGGCAACAAATGAGGCCTTTTGATGTGTTAAGTGATGCGTGTGCGAAACAAGTTACTGGTACGTCATGTAAGGCCTTAATTGTTTGAATATTTTCAGTATATGCTTAACTTTCGCACCCTACAAGCAGACCACCTGATTTCAGTTTTTTTTTAACATGTCTGGGTTTGCCGACTAATTCAAGTATAGTCTTTTCGACTATAAATGGCGATAGTGTGGCAAGTGGTTAAGGTTCATATTTTGACTGGATGACCATGAAGCAAGGAAACTATTCCACGCCACATGGCTCATCGTCAGAGTCTGAAATAGTTTGTTCTCTTGTGTTGAATTTTTTTGTTGATTGTCCATTTTTTGTTACCTCCCGAATGACCCGTTGAGCCACCGCCTTCTAGGAAGTCTTCTGAGAGTAGAAGAAAGGAAAATTAAAGGGGTAGGGGCAACGGTGGTATCAGGAGAGATACACGAAAACAAATAAAGCGAGCAAGCAAATTAAGACTTCCTAGGGTTTGGCGTGACCAGCCGATTTGTTGAGACCAGGCCCATCCCGACCACACGTCTAGAAGAAGTAGAGGCCAAAGTAGTGTACTGCATCGGAAAGCCTCTGTTCAACTACCAGGATCCTTTACTCCCTTGACACTGGACGCCACCCACCGGCAAACAGGTTGCCTCTACTTAGTCGCCTCTTACGACACGTAGTGAGGACACGTCGGGCCAATTCAACAACACCGTATCCGCAAGGGGTGGGGTGTTCTGGCCGTAAAGTTCACATAAAGACAAGTAGCTTGAATAGTATGATTGCTTAAAAGCTTGATTTTGTGTTTCAGTTTTGTTCGAGAAATTTAAATATAGATTAGCTGATTTTGAATATCATGCATTTACTGCTTTGCAAAATCTACTATAATATTATCGAATACAATATTAAGACAAAAGCTGGTTTGTCTGTCCATCTCAAAAACGTTATATAGCCTGATGTCATCTAAGGCTCCATAGGTTATATACATTTTGTTCGGTAGACAAGAAAGTGTACTTAATGACTGAGAGTTGTTGGAATATAAGGTGTGCAGTGCGCTGCAATATAGTAACATTTTGTATGTGTTATAGGACGGTACTTAAATATAGAATATAAATTTACTTTGATTCAGATCGTTGGGTGATGACATTTTATGACCCGTTGTATTGTAAATCCGAGTGACCTTTTATAAAACTGAATGATAGGTTAACTCCATGAGCATTGTCTCCCTTTACCAGTTTGTTCATGGGGATAATAAAATGTCAGTGTGGGTCGTTTTAAGGTATTAGGAAATTACGTGTTGCGTCAAGTCCTCAGAATTCGTAACGAACCCTATTCATGTTATTGTTTTCTTGCAATACCTCAACTATAACCAGCAGAAACTATAACTAGCGGCCAATGTCAAACTTCCTTTTAGCTGGTGCTACCAACACAATCATCCTCGCAAGACACTCAAGGCAATGGCTAGGGTCCTTAACAGTCTGTAACCTGTCACCGACTTTGCTGAGATTTCATCATTTCTCACTATTATGCATGAACCTGCTTAAACATTCAGTACGACCACAAATACGTGTGTCTTGCCATTCTAACTCAATAGATCCTTTCACTGAAATGCGACAAGGAGAGTTTTTCATCGAAGCACCGTCATTTGTAGATCGACGAAATGGGTATTTATGTTGATGTGAAGGAAAATATTAAAATGTTTTAATGGAGACCTATTGTTGTTCATGGGTACTGATGTGAGGACAGACAGACATACATGGGTGATACTGGATAGCAGCCAATTATATCCAGTGGCAGCGACGATTGTTCAAAACAAGATCACCTGTCTGAAGAAAGCCATGTATGAATAGGTACTACATGTTTCCCACATTCCCTCAGTTAACGCCAGCCTGTACAATGCGGGGTCTAACCGAAAAGCTGACATGTCACCTGTTAAAATCAGACGGACATTAAACAAAGGAATGCCTATAAATCTCCACTACATCTAAGTGTATCTCTAGTATTGACTGATGTGTATTTGTTCACCATTTATGTTTTCAGTATGGTATAAAAATGGGCTGCAACTGGAAATTGATTTGCCATGGGTTTCAAGCTACTGTTATATAAATGTTTCAATTCCAGAAACAATATCAATATGTATGAATCCGAGTTTCGGTTTTCCTCAACTAGCTTTAATTTGATTTGCCTGAAAGACAAATTTGAGCTCTAATATGAACTCGTCCACAAGTATTTTTTCTAGACATACATCTGGGTGTTATCTATATCTATATTTTGTAACCTTAGGTACATGAATGTATCCAGTGTGTGTAATGTTTGTTCACCACTCTAAATTGTAGTGAATAATTTATAAAGAAGATATAACACCGATTAATATTTTGTCCGTGGATGTAGATTCTGTTTTAAAGATATTGAACTATAAATTGGTGTTAACAAGATAAATTCAACTGAAATTATTGACGTGTTTTGAGTAATTTCTCATTGGCGAGTGAGGTCAGGAATGTTCTTACAAGAATTAGCTTATTTTATGTTTAGATGGTACGGTCAGGTGGGCTATATTAAGACGTAGGTCACGTGAGTAGATATTGTGAAATATTAGATTGAATAGTAATGTCTATCACGTAGGGTATATTATACATACGT